>JAGFNQ010008421.1:0-192610 GCA_024364735.1 Boesenbergia rotunda
CCGATTCTAACCATATTAATGGAAGGTGTTGCCTTAATATTTTGTAAGGGGTTTTGGGTCTCATCTTTTCTAAGCACATTCATGACATATGTCATGACTAACGATTTCCTTAATAAAGTATGTATGTGACTTAAGTTATCAAGTCTCATTAATTGAATTAGGAACCGGATTTCCTAATTCTAATTTCATACTTTATTAAAGGAATTGTTTTGGGAAACAATTTCCTAAATTGTCATAATCAATTTCGGAAATAATATGTTTAAAGACTTTGATTTCTCTAAATCAAATCTTATTAAATTAAGAGACAAATCCCTTAAATTCAAATACATATTATTTTCATGAAAATCTTATTTAAGAATACTCTATAGGAAATCATTTTCCTAATTAATTTTGGAGACACAATATGTAAGAGCATCACCTCTTCAACATATTTTATTCATGGATTTAATTAATTACAACAAATTATTTTCTAAGGGTGGCTCCCCGAGGCTCAGATACCCAAAGAAAAGTAATGTGTTGTAAATCTAATTGGACGGCTCCCCGAGGCTCAATCCAAATCAAACATGACAATTTCAATTAAAAATTGGGAAATTAAATTACAACAACTAACTTTAAATTGGACGGCTCCCCGAGGCTCAATCCAAAATAAAGAATTTTGTTGTCAATTTAAAAACCAATTCAAATTTAATTGTCAATTAACTGTCCATGAATTTATCTAGACTTTCTCAAAAGAAAGTGCCCAAAATTACGAGATTTCAAAAATAATTTTTCAGAATAATTGTAAGATTCTGGTAAAAAGAAAACTTACATATTTCCAAAAATTGGAAAATTTCTAAAATAGAAAAATTTCCAAAATTTGGAAAGTTTCCACAGATGGGAAGTTTTCACAATTATCATAAAATTTTAGAAACTAGAAAATTCCAAACGTTTGCGAAATTTCATGAGGATTTCCAAACTTAGAAATTCCTAAATCTAAAATTTATTATAATTGAAAAGTTTCCATAATTGAAAATTTTTTCCCAAATTGAGATTATGACAAAGTGTTCCGCAAAACAATTATATGATTATGTTGAACACTAACCGGCTCTGATACCACTGTTGGGACCGGGTCCATGTTGACAAGGATACGGGTTCGTAAAATTTTAAATTTTTACGTGCAGCGGAAGAATTAGCATAAAATAATTTCCTAAATTATTTTAACCACGTATCTAGCATGCAACCTTATGATGTGTTGACTTAATCATAAAATAAAACTTTGCTGAAAAGTAAACTAATTTACTAAGTACCTTTCGTAACTCGAAGTAAGGGACGAGATCCAACCGTAGCGTCCCTTGGAAGCTCCGCCTCTATTCGCGTCCACGCCGAGTTCTCTTCGGGATGACTTCGCAAAGTCACGAGTTTTGTGCCGACGAGAACTACTAGATTCTCTATAGGCACAACAAGAAAGATCAAGAGAGGAAAGGGAAACTAACCACCAAGAAAACGGAATCGAATTCCGGGAGGAGAGGAGTCGCTATCCTCTTCTTCTTCTTCTTGTTTCGTTTCTCCTTCTTCTTGAAGCTCACGGCAACCTTGCTTGGTGTTGATAGGGTGCGCCGGCCCTAGCAAGGAAGGTGGGAGCCGGCCCTAATTCTCCAAGAAGGGCGCCGGCCCTAAGGGAAAGGAGAGGGAGAAGAGAATAAGAGAGTGGGAGAGAGGAAGTTACTAATCTCAATTAGTAATGCATAATAAGGGCTTGCCTTTAGTTCCTTTATATAGTAGCAACTCCTTTGCTAAGTCTCCCTCTTAACGGAATTAACGGAATTAGTTATAAGAAATTTATCTTATAAATTCTCTTATTAATTGTTCCGTTTAAGCCGAGTCTTATTATAACTAATTTATAATAAAACAAATTCTTCTTCTCTTTAAATTATGGAATAAATTTTATAAGGAATTTATAAACTTTCTTATTATGGAAAAATCAATTCATAATTGATTTTATAAAATTAAAATAAACCCAATTCATGGATTATTTTAACTTCCATAAAAGAATAAATTTCTACAAATTTATTTATATAAATTTCTTTATACAAATTTATTTATCCATAATTATAAAATAAATCGCACTAGATTCATTTTATTAATTTAACCAATTAAATTGGTTTTTCTCCCTTTTAATGGCCGGCCAACCAAGGAGGGTTGGCACCTCTTGGCCGGCCCAAACCGAGCCGAACCAACGCGAATTAAACTCATTTAATTCGCCCAAAAAGCCTTCAAAAGACTTAGCCATTTTTAGCTTCCATTGCGCCTCTGATTAACTCAGATTCGACTTATTTCTCTTGATCGGAAAATCCAATTTTCAACTCGTTTTAAATCCCTCGGATTACCCATAGTGCGTGTGACTAAATAGGCTTTCGATTTATGTTGGCCGTCTATAATTAACCAATTATAGAACGGTCATGAGTGGCACCTAGTAGTACATCATGACCCCCAATTAATCGAAAGATCAACGGTTTGACCTCAGAAGAAATTATTCTGAAACCCTTCAGCAGCTCTACTAAATCGTGCCCCATTCCCTTCACCATCTTATACCCACTTGGTTCAGGACACGGTCTATTTGTGTCAGTCCCCACTAGGCTGACTACGTCACACCTAGCCCAAGTAATGTCTTTCTCATCCTTTGGATTTCTAATTACTCTCATGTATTTAAGAGACTCGCACTCTTAACATGATATACTCTGGCCAGAGGTTTTGAGTAACAATCCGACGATAGGCCTGGGTATACATCTCCTCGCAAGGAGTGGTGAATCCTTTGTAGGCTGTTCAAACATCTTCGGGCACTTCGGCTAATACCCAATCATCCTGGGTCCACACCTCCTTGGAGATGCTTGCTTAAGATGTTAAAGTATAAGTCTCCATGACCAAGATGACTTGAACACCGCAAGTCAAAGGAACATCGCACTTAAGCTGCAGCAAGAACTTCATTGACATATCTTTATAGATAACCATATGAAGTTTTACAGCTAGTCACTCCAATGAACTAGTTCCCTTAACTAGAATCCATGTTTATCTCCGGACATCCCAATGTCACCAGCCAGTGAAAATCAGCTGATTAGAGAATAACCCATGCTAGTCTCAACAGAATTGATAGTGTCCGTTTTTATCAATTCATCGACTAGGGATAATTTCAATACTTCACAATTGCACATTAGAGATAATCACTAGTTGTGATCCCATCACAAATTCTCTTATGCTGTGAGTTGTATTGCGGACATTCAGTAGATGAGTTTAAGATCCCAATCAAATACACAAAACATGTATACTCAAATAGTGAATTATCATTTATTAATATAAATGTTTACATCATAAGGCGATTGCCTTAGGACACTTCTCTCATATCACTAACAATTTGGGGTCCCCGGTTTGTACCACATACATACATCATAGCGCGCATCCCTAGTAAATCCGAGGTAGCTAGCCCCGACCTACTAGGGTAAGGACAGCATAATCGGTAGTCCCCGAACCGAGGCGCTTCTTAAGGAGCCCATCCCTGTTGCGCAGCTTCGGTAGTGCCAGAACCGTGGACAGCTTCGGTAGTCCATAACCGGGGCGTTCTTAAGGTGCCCATCCCTTGGACCCATACTTCGGTCCGGTACAAGCCCATACATAAAGTAAAATACTTTTCATGTTTCATCATTCATAAGACACTCATGGCATACTTATCATAACATAACTTGTTACGGCTCGGCCCGTCTACCGGCCCATTTACCGGTCCTCTCGACCGTCGTACCGTCGACCATCGACCGTGCCGTTTAGCATATTTATGCCTTAAAGGCATATGCATCATCTTTCATTCGTCATACTTGCCATTCATCATTTTCATTCTTAGACATGGTGTTTGTACACATCATTCATAGAGCATGGCATACATTCGTATACATGGCATATCATTCATAACATGGCATATCATTCATAAACATGACATAACATTCGTAAACATGGCATATCATTCATAACATGGCATATCATTCATAAACATGGCATATCATTCATAACATAGCATATCATTCATAAACACGGCATATCATGCATAACCATGGCATATCATTCATAAACATGGCATATCATTCATAAACATGATGTATCATTCGTAAACATGGCATATCATTCATAAACATAAATCACATCTTATCATAGGGCCATTGGGACCCTTACTTGAAATAAATCTTAACTTTTACCCTATTAACCGTTATATGGCCGAAACTTGTGGAGTCCCAAGGCCATGTGAAAATTCACATAATCACCATTCATCATCCTTATATCATGGCAACACATAAACATATGTTGAAGTTAAAGACTCAACCCCAATCCTTGGGTCCTTGGGGTTGGCTGAACCATACGGGGCCTCTAGGGTACCCCAAAAATTCCCAAAATTTACACTTAACCTCTACACATCATGAGGGAACATTAAATGACATTATCCTGATTTTTTAGCATAATTATAGACCTTTGAAACATGATGGCCGAAACTCTTGAACTTAAGGTTCTGGGTTTTGCTTCTTTCCTGTTGGCCGAAACCCTAGGGTGTCCTAGGGTACTCCAAAAATTCCCAAAAATTATACTTAACTTCTAAACATCATAAGGGAACATTAAATAACATTATCATGTTTTTTAACATATTTCTAGACATTTAAAACATGGTGGCCGAAACCCTTGAACTTAAGGTTCTGGGTTTTGCTTCTTTCATGTTGGCCGAAACTCTAGGGTATCCTAGGGTACTCCAAAAATTCCCAAAAATTATAATTAACTTCTAAACATCATAAGGGAACATTAAATAACATTATCATGATTTTTAACATATTTATAGACATTTAAAACATAGTGGCCGAAACCCTTGAACTTAAGGTTCTGGGTTTTGCTTCTTTCATGTTGGCCGAAACTCTAGGGTGTCCTAGGGTACTCCAAAAATTCCCAAAAATTATACTTAACTTCTAAACATCATAAGGGAACATTAAATAACATTATAATGATTTTTAACATATTTATAGACTTTAAAACATAGTGGCCGAAACCCTTGAACTTAAGGTTCTGGGTTTTGCTTCTTTCATGTTGGCCGAAACTCTAGGGTGTCCTAGGTTACTCCAAAAATTCCCAAAAATTATAATTAACTTATAAACATCATAAGAGAACATTAAATAATATTATTATGATTTTTAACATATTTATAGACATTTAAAACATAGTGGCCGAAACCCTTGAACTTAAGGTTCTGGGTTTTGCTTCTTTCATGTTGGCCGAAACTCTAGGGTGTCCTAGGTACTCCAAAAATTCCCAAAAATTATAATTAACTTCTAAACATCATAAGGGAATATTAAATAACATTATCATGATTTGTAACATATTTATATACATTTAAAACATAGTGGCCGAAACCCTTGAACTTAAGGTTCTGGGTTTTGCTTCTTTCATGTTGGCCGAAACTCTAGGGTGTTCTAGGGTACTCCAAAAATTCCAAAAAATTATACTTAACTGCTAAACATCATAAGGGAACATTAAATAACATTATCATGATTTTTAAAATATTTTTAGACATTTAAAACATAGTGGCCGTAACCCTTGAACTTAAGGTTCTGGGTTTTGCTTCTTTCATGTTGGCCAAAACTCTAGGGTGTCCTAGGGTACTCCAAAAATTCCCAAAAATTATACTTAACTTCTAAAAATAATAAGGGAACATTAAATAACATTATCATGATTTTTAACATATTTATTGACTTTTAAAACATAGTGGCCGAAACCCTTGAACT
Organism: Boesenbergia rotunda; assembly: GCA_024364735.1. Taxonomy (NCBI): domain Eukaryota; kingdom Viridiplantae; phylum Streptophyta; class Magnoliopsida; order Zingiberales; family Zingiberaceae; genus Boesenbergia; species Boesenbergia rotunda. Next base: position 5,784 of record JAGFNQ010008421.1, read on the forward strand.
TAAGGTTCTGGGTTTTGCTTCTTTCATGTTGGCCGAAACTCTAGGGTGTCCTAGGGTACTCCAAAAATTCCCAAAAATTATAATTAACTTCTAAACATCATAAGGGAACATTAAATAACATTATCATGATTTTTAACATATTTATAGACATTTAAAGCATATTGGCCGAAACCCTTGAACTTAAGGTTCTGGGTTTTGCTTCTTTCATGTTGGCCGAAACTCTAGGGTGTCCTAGGGTACTCCAAAAATTCCCAAAAATTATAATTAACTTCTAAAAATCATAAGGGAACATTAAATAACATTATCATGATTTTTAACATATTTCTAGACATTTAAAACATAGTGGCCGAAACCCTTGAACATGGGAACCTTCAGCGGTCTGGGGCCTGTTAACTCCTCCAGCCTGTAACGCCCGCTCTTGTTGTTGGCCGAAACCCATAGGGTCTCTAGGGTACTCCAAAAATTCCCAAAAATTATATTTACTTACTAAACATCATAAGGGAATATTAAACAACATTATCAAGATTTTTGGCATAATTATAGACCCCAAAATCATGGTGGCCGAAACCCACAAACCTAGGGTCCTGGATTTTCTTTCCTTGTTGTTGGCCGAAACCCATAGGGTCTCTAGGGTACTCCAAAAATTTCCAAAAATTATATTTACTAACTAAACATCATAAGGGAACCTTAAACAACTTTATCAGGATTTTTGGCATAATTATAGACCCCAAAATCATGGTGGCCGAAACCCACAAACCTAGGGTCTTGGATTTTCTTTCCTTGTTGTTGGCTGAAACCCATAGGGTCTCTAGGGTACTCCAAAAATTTCCAAAAATTATATTTAACTCCTACACATCATAAGGGAACATAAAATAACATTATAAATATTTTTAGCATATTTATAGACTTTTAAATCATGCTGGCCGAAATCCATAAACTTAAGGACCTTGGTTTTTCTTTCCTTTCAACATAACATCCAAGAACTAACCCATATATCCTGCTAAAAATCATGGAAATCATAGATAACTATTATACCACAGGTGAGGGAGTCTTACCTTGGGGTTTCTAAATTTTTAGACCTTGGATGGAGAGAAGGAAGAAGACTTGATGTCTCTTGACCACACCTAGTCCTTGAATCCTTGTAAGAACTTTAGATCTTGGGTGATGGAGCCTTGGTGGAAGCTTTTCCAAGGGGGAACTCTTCCTTAGAGTTTCGGCTAGAATGAGGAGGGAGGAGGGGAGCAAATGCACTTGATGATGAAGAGGTAACTCCCAAAACTCCTCTCATTATAACCCATCAAGGAGGCAAATGAAGAGCCTCTCCATGACCCTTCACCTCCTTTTACCTCTTAACTGACCTCCACTTCAATTACTCATAAGTATTCCTTACTAGGTGAGTTGGTTAAAGCATTCTTGGTTGTACAAGAAGTCCAAGGTTCAATCCTTGGCCCATGCACATTTATTTTTATTTTTATTTTCATTTCATTTATTTTATTACTTTATTTTCTTAAATTCCGAAAATCCCCCCTAAAATTACCCATAATTGCACTAATATTCCTAAACAAAATTCTTTCATATTTATATTAATTTTACCTAATTAATACCCATTTTTGGGCCCATTTAAAGCCCATTAGTACCAAATTCCTCAATTTAGATGGGAACGTTAGGCTAATACTTTCCCATAATCATGTTAATGTGCCCAAATAAATTCATATTTATATTTATACTAATTCTTCCTAAAAATCCAGCTATAATCATAGTACTAGGAAGCCCATATAAGGCCCATTAGCACTTGGTTTCCTCAATTTAAATGAGAAAACATGGATTTCCTAGGCCAATGTTCGTATTAATGCCTCTAGGTCCTTCGGAAAATTATCTAGACATGCTCAATATTTTCAGAAAATATTAAGAGAATTTTTCGGGTCGTTACCCAAACAAACTGGATCAAATCAGTATTGAATCCCCAAGGACAAGATTCACATCTTGCCGAACCATTATCGTGGCTTTAGTCCAGGGGGAGCCAAATTAAAAATAATACTTATAGTTAGATAAATTTCAATTCTTATTTTCAAATTGCATGATTACTTCTTTATTTAATTTCTGTAATTTACCATGCTTAGACTTAGGAATGGTTAGTTTAAGGACTGAACCAACTTAACTGAAATTTGAACAACATAGTATTGGGTGGCGGTGAGATGATAGTACGTTAGGGAAACCTCTTCTAATAAGGTCATGTATACTCTACTTGGTCTCTTTAGATTGGTGAAACTTGCTGAAGCTACCGATCCAAAACCAAACTAGTTAGACCAGAATTTTTCAAAAAATAATTTTGAAAATGAAATTTCATTAAAAGGCTTTGTCAAGGAAAGGGTTGATGATCCAATAAGGCTACGGCCAAAGAAGGCCTAGTGCCTCGCCAAGACCTGGAAGCCAATTTTTGAAATTCAAATTCAAATTATTATTTGTCAAATTTGAATCTAACATAAATTTTCAGTTAATTGTAGATTCAAACATTTTAAAAAAAAACTCAAAATCAACTATTTTTAAAATTAATTTATGTTTTTCAAAATAAATCATGATTTTTCAAATTTATTCTATCTACCAAAACCTGTCTCATAAAAAACTCATAAGGCAAACGTGATTGACAACTCTAGATTGGGTGAGACAGACTAGGCTGTAAAAATCAATTTAAGCTATTCCTGATTCTAATTGGATCCAAATCAACAAAACTCTTTATGTGTTGGAACATAAAGATTTAGACCAATGGATGTTGGATAGCGGTTGCTCTAGACACATGACTGGGGATAAATTGAAATTCACCAAACTCAAGCTCAAAAACCTAGGCTCAGTAGCCAGTAGCGTTTGACAACAATGCTACACTCAAGATGATTGGGTCAGGTAATATTGAACTTAAATCTGACTTTGTTATTAAGAAAGTTCTTTTGGTTGAAAATTTTAAATTTAACTTGCTTAGTATAAGTCAATTATGTGATTCTGGTTATATAGTTACCTTTAACAATTCTAACTGCTTGATTAGAAACCTACAAGACTCAGAAATCATGCTTAAGGGCAATAGGAAAAATAATGTTTACACTATAAATCTACCTCTAGTACCTAAATGCATGTTAACTCAGTTAGAACAATCAAACCTCTGGCATAGAGATTAGGTCACACTAACCTGAGAATTATTTCAAAAATCACCCAACTTGGCCTAATTAAAGGTATCCCTAAAATTAAGAACCATGAAAACATAATATGTAAATCATGTAATCAAGGTAAACAAACCAGGTCTAATCACAAACCAATTCAGTCCGACCTAACTCAAACCACACTTGAGCTCCTGCACCTTGACCTATTTGATTCATATGGAGCCATGTCACTAAGCGGAAACCGATACTGCATAGTAATAGTTGATGATTACTCTAGGTTTACCTGGGTTAGGTTTCTAAAGACCAAAGATGAAACCCTGAACCTATTCAATGACTTTTGTAAGTTAATTGAAAATCAAAACGATACTAAAATCAAAAGACTTAGGAGTGACCACGGGGGAGAGTTTGAAAATCAACGATTCGAGGAATTTTGTAAGGTAAATAGGTATATACACGAATTATCGTGTCCTAGAACCCCCCAGCAAAATGGGATAGTCGAAAGAAAAATAGAACCCTACAGGAAGACGCTAGGGCTATGCTCAATGAATTCAACTTAGCTAACCAATATTAGGCAGAAGCAATTAGTACGTCTTGCTACATACTAAATAGGGTCCTGATTAACAAGCGACACAACAAAACACCCTATGAATTATACTACCATAGACTCCCAAACCTACACTACCTAAGGGTCTTTGGGTGCAAAGTCCATATCCTAAACACCAAGGATTATCTAGGTAAATTCCAATCTAAGTCAACCCCAGGCATCTTCTTAGGATACTCAACAACAAGTAGAACCTATAGGGTTTACAACAAACAAACTAAAAAAATTGAAGAAACAACCAATCTAATATCTGATGAAGAAATTAAGTCAAAATCTGATAATTCATCTCTAACTTCATCAAATACTGATCAAGAAGATAATGAACAAGCTGTTGAATCTTTAATTGAACCCATAAACGAACTAACTATTGAACCAACTAATGAGTCAATTGAACCAACTATTGAACCAATAATTGAACCAACTCAAATAATTGAAGCAAATAGTGAACCAAACCGACCAGCCGGACCTGAGGCTGAACCAAGTTCTAGAAAAACCAAGAAACCCAGACTCAGTCACCCAACCGATCAAATTATGGGTGATCCAACTCTAGGAGTCAGAACTAGGTCTTCCTATAGAAACCTTAGTCAGATAGCAATGATTTCAAAAATAGAACCTAAGACTATAGAGGAAGCCCTACCTGATCTTGATTAGATCATAGCTATGCAAGAAAAATTAGCCCAATTTGAGAGGAACCAAGTCTGGGAACTAGTGTTGGGACCGGGTGCATGTTGACATGGATACGGGTTCGTAATTTTAAAATTTAATTACATGCAGCGGAAGGTTTAGCATAAATAATTTCTCAAATTATTTTAACCACGTATCTAGCATGCAACCTTATGTTGTGGAGACATGATCATACATTTAAAATTTTGCAGAAAGTAAACTAATTTACTTAATACCTCGCGTAACTCGAAGAAAGGGACGAGATCCAACCGTAGCATCCCTTGGAAGCTCCGCCTCTATTCGCGTCCACGCCGAGTTTTCTTCGGGATGACTTCGCAAAGCCACGAGTTTCGTACCGACAAGAACTATTAGATTCTCCAAAGGCACGACAAGAATACCAAGAGAGAGATGGAAAGACTAACCACCAAACGAAGAACGGAATCAAGATTCCGGGAGGAAGGAAGGAGTCGCGCCCGCTTCTTCTTCTTCTTCGGCCTCTTCTTGGTGGTGGAAGCTCACGGCAAAGAGGGAGTGCTCTAGGGCTGGCGGCACTAGAAGAGGGAGAGAGAGAGAAGGAGAGGGAGAGAGGCTAGGCAAGAATTCTTGATCTCTTGGATTAAATTTCCAAGCCTTGCCTTGCTACCTTTATATAGTAGCCTCTTAATCGCCAAGTCTCCTTTTAACGGAATAAATTTTTATAAGAAATTTATCTTATAAATTTTTCTATGAATTATTCCATTGTGCCAAGTTTTTATCATAATTTAATTTACAATAAAAACAACCATATCTCCCTTTTCTTATAGAAAGAAATTTCTTTATATAAATTTCTTTATCATGGTAAATCAATCCATTATTGATTTTATAAAACAAAATAAACCAATCCAAGGTTTATTTTAATTTCCATGAAAAATAAATCTCTTTATATAAATTTCTTTATCCATAATTTTATAAGATAAACCACGCGCGGTTTATTTTATAAATTTGAACCAAACAATTTGGTTCTTCCCTCTTATTGTGGCCGGCCAAACAAAGAGGGTGGGGACCCTCTTTGGCCGGCCAAACCCAAGCCGAAACCGTACGAATTAAACTCATTTAATTCGTCCAATAAGTCTTCAAAAGACTTAGCCATTTTATGCTTCTGATGCATCTCTGAAAAATTCAGATTCGACTTATCTCTCTTGATCGAAAAATCTAATTTTCAACTCGTTTTAAATCCCTCAGATTACTCGTAGTGCGAGTGACTAAATAGGCTTTCGATTTATGTTGGTCGTCTATAATTAACCAATTATAGAACGATCATGAGTGGCACCTAGTAGTACATCGTGATCCCCAATTAATCGAAAGATCAACGGTTGACCTCAGAAACTATTCTGAAACCCTTCAGCAGCTTTAATGAATCGTGCCTCATTCCCTTCACCATCTTATACCCACTTGATTCAGGACACGGTCTATGTGTGTCAGTCCCCACTAGGCTGACTACGTCACACCTAGCCCAAGTAGTGTCTTTCTCGTCCAACGGATTCTAATTACTCTCATGTTTCTGAGAGATTCATACTCGGAACATGTGATGCTCTGGCCAGAGGCTTCGAGCAACAATCCGACGATAGGCCTTGGGTATACATCTCCTCGCAAGGAGTGGTGAATCCTTTGTAGGTTGTTCAAACATCTTCGGGCACTTCGGCTTATACCCAATCATCATGGGTCCACACCTCCTTGGAGATGCTTGCTTAAGATGTCAAAGTATAAGTCTTCATGACCAAGATGACTTGAACACCGCAAGTCAAAGGAACATCGCACTTAAGCTGCAGTAAGAACTTCATTGACATATCTATATGTAGATCACCATATGAAGCTTTACAGCTAGTCACTCCAATGAACTAGTTCCCTTAACTAGCATTCATGTTTATCTCCGGACATCCCAATGTCACCAGCCAGTGAGAATTAGCTGATTAGAGAATAACCCATGCTAGTCTCCACAGAATTGATAGTGTCTGTTTTTATCAATTCATCGACTAGGGATAATTTCAATACTTCACAATTGCACATGTAGAGATAATCACTAGTTGTGAATTCATCACAAATTCTCTCATGCTGTGAATTGTATTACGGACATTCAGTAAATGAGTTTAAGATCTCAATCAAATACAAGAACATGTATACTCAAATAGTGAATATTCATTTATTAAAGTAAATGATTACAATCATAAGGCGATTACCTTTGGACACTTCTCTCATATTACTAACAAACTCCCACTTGGCCTAATGCTAATCGCTACGGTATCCAATACCACAAGTTCTAACATGACCCTCAAACTTGCTTTGAGGCAAGGCCTTAGTTAAAGGATCCGCTAAATTCCTTTCATTGGGAATTTTCTCAATTTGTATATCATTCCTACTTATAATTTCTCTGATCAGATGATAGCTGCGAAGCACGTGTTTGGATCGTTGATGAGACCTTGGTTCCTTTGCTTGTGCAATAGCTCCATTGTTGTCGCAGTAAACCGGTATTGCTTCATCAATGGTTGGAACCACACCAAGTTCCGAGACAAACTTCTTGATCCAGACTGTTTCTTTTGCTGCTTCCGAAGCCGCAATGTATTCCGCTTCCGTGGTAGAATCCTCTACAGTGTCGTGCTTAGAACTCTTCCAACTTATTGCGCCTCCATTCAAAGTAAATATGTATCCAGACTGAGATTTGGAATCATCCTTATCTGTCTGGAAACTGGCATCTGTATACCCATGTATCACCATATCATCTTCTCCATATATTAGGAACACATCCTTAGTTCTTCTTAAGTACTTAAGGATTGTCTTGACAGCCGCCCAATGATCCATTCCTGGATCAGACTGGTATCTGCTCGTGACGCTCAGAGTATACGATACATCGGGCCTAGTACATAACATAGCATACATGATAGATCCTATCGCGGATGCATAAGGAATCTTATTCAAGCAAATCCTCTCATTTTCTGTGCGCAGACACATAGACTTTGAAAGGTTGATCCCATGCCTGATGGGAAGGTAACCTTTCTTGGATTCCGACATGCTATGTAACACCCCAAATTTGTCAATGTAAAATCATGACAATGTATGAAAATGGTTATAATAAAATGATATGAATTTCATGCAATCACATGCCATGAAATGTTATGAATGCATGAAATATTATATTCATGAAATATTAGCATGAAATATTATATTCATGAATATGGAATATTAAAAATATTATGAAATAATATTTTTGGAATATTATGAAATATTCTGAATTCATAAAATATTATTCATATTATGAAATTTCATGATGGGCTTGGTTTATTGGGCTTGGAAATGAATGGTGCTAAAAAGAAAGTGCAAAGTGGAGGAAGCAAGGATTGAACCTTGGACCTCCTAGTTGCACTCACCATGTCATAACCAATGAACCAAGCAATATTTCATGTAGAAGGAGAAAGGAACATGCTTGTTAAGTGTGTAAGAGTGAAGAGACATGTCTTTTCATAAGAAAAGTATAAATAAGGGGAAGTTGGAGTAACTTCCTTCTCTTCTTTTCTTCTTCCTCTTCACTCTTCCCCACCGAGACCCTCTCCCCTCTCCTTCTCATTTTCGAAAATTAAGTCTAGGGTTCTAGCCCTAGAAAAGTTGGAAGGAAGAAGACCTTTGAAGGTTCTTGCCACTACTAAGTCTAAGGAGCCCTAGAGAAGATTCGGAAAGGATTTGCACTTGCTCTACAAATCTAGGGTACCCTACGGTTTAAGAGAAGGCGAAATTTCCAGCGCTAGGATGTAAGTATCCTCTCGCCTGTGGCATAATTGCTATTGAATGTTTGCTTGTTTTGTTCTTTGGAAAATTCACTAGAACTTCCCTAGTGGAAGTTTCGGCCACTTCTCGTAAGGGGGTCCAAGAGAAGGCTTTTGATCATACTTTGATGCATGCTAGTACCCCTAGGAACTTTATACTCATATGTGATGTTTCCAAATTTTTGGAAAGACAAAAGTTAGGGTTTGGTACCCTACAAAGTTTCGGCCACCACCCACTTATGGGCTTTGGTTGCTTCTTGATGCATGAGGATATCCCTAGGAACTTAGGGTATGAATTTATGTTATTTTTCCATCATGTGTGATAACAAGAATTAGGGTTTTAGTGCCCTATAACTTTCGGCCAAGCATGATAGCAATTAGGGTTTGGGGATTTTATGATTTTCTCTAATGGATTCATGCTTAGGAATGTAGATCAAGTGTTTGAATATATGTTTGTATGAATATTTGATACTCCTACCCTATGAAACTAGGGTTAGGGTTTAGATGGGTTTCGGCCAAGACCTAGGAATTAGGGTTAGTGGATGCTAACCCCACTTTGAGGTTTAAACCATGTTTAAATTGTTAACATGAAATATACTAGAGGTGTTTGTAAGAATGTTTGAAGGAATGCTTGATTGGAAAACCAAACTCCTTTACTTGTATGTTTCGGCCAACTCTAATTCTAGGGTTGGGAAGTACCTAATGAGACCATGAAGCATGCTACTACATATGTGATGTGTGTATAATTTATGTGACCTATCTTGTTAGGTATAAAAGCATGCCTTATAGCCCATGGGGCACTCTTATGACATGAACATGATGTGGTTGATAATATGCTTAAAAAGGATACTCTATTGAAACTGGGATCAAGAGCACCCGAATGCGTGGTGTGTCCCTAGGGGATCAAGAGCACCCGAATGTGTGGTGTGTCCCTTTGAGAAGTGATTAAGAGTACCTTTAGGCATATACATATATGAGTAATTGCATGATAAATTACTTTACTTTGGAAAGTTGTGTACCCGACTCGGAAGGGGGTCGTTAAACAAATCCAATGAGCATGTTAAGGTCATGGCATTGGTAGGACGGAAGGGTCCTGCTCTAATTAGATTGGTGGCTCGCTACCCCAATTTATTAGGGAACGCGCATGATGTGGTACGACAACTGGGCCCTGGATGATGATATGATATTTTGAAGTACTTACCATTATGGAACCTTTTTGAAAAACATTTCTCATCATGTGATCTTGTTCCGTAAAGTACTTAGAGATAAATTGATGTGATGTTTATGATGCTTTGATGAGATGCTTATGATGCTGATAATTCTATCTGATTATTGTGTACATGATATGATGTATTGATATGGATTTTGCGAGTAGGCCCGGATTCTTACTAAGCATGTTTTGCTTACTAGTTCCTGTTATTTTTCTTATGCTGCAGATAGCGGTAAGAAATACTCGAACTAAAGGAAGGGGCAGAGGGAAGGTTGGAGGATGTGTGTGGTGATGGCTCGAGAAAGGATGAAAGATTCTATCTACCTTAGTTGTCTAGAATCTAACTGCTTCCTATGAAAGATTGAAATTGTATTGCTATACTCTGAATGTGTGATCATGACTACTCTACTGTGATTAAGTTAGGGATATGGAACCCATGTCATGCTAGATAACACTATCATTAATGTCTAAACTTTGTAGTATGCATGCTAAGTAAAATGTTAGATAATTGCCATTTTCTGTTTCTTATGAATGCTTCTTTTGAATGTATCTAAGACTAGATAACTCTTGCTATATTCCTATGTTGTATCTTGTTCAAACCATGTTTATTTCATGTTATAGTGTGTTAAATGATCTTCATATTAGGTTGTGAATGCATGTAGATATAAAAGAAATGAAGTAAATCTTGCTTGGTAAATTAGTCTTCAATAAGCATGCTTATTACTAGTTCATGTATTGTAATTGTTTTGTTTGGATATAATGATATGGACGTATGGACCCGTAACCCCGCCTTTAGGGTAGATATAAGGTCGGGCGTTATATGCTAAATCTTTTTAGCACTCGGTCTATATATGTAGACTGCGAAAGACCAAGCAACCGTTTTGATCTATCTCTATAGATTCTAATCCCAAGGATATAGGTTGCTTCTCCCAGGTCTTTCATGGAGAAAGTTTTGGACAACCAAATTTTAACCGACTATAAGACTGATATATCGTTTCCTATAAGTAATATGTCATCGACATATAATACTAGGAATACGACTGCACTCCCACTAACCTTCTTGTATACACAAGGTTCGTCAGGATTTTGTGAGAAATCAAACTCTTTGATTGTCTCATCAAAATGGATGTTCCAGCTCCTGGATGCTTGCTTCAGTCCATATATGGATCGACAAAGCTTGCATATTTTGGTTTTATCAACCGATGTGAAACCTTCAGGTTGTATCATGTATACATCCTCAAGCAGGTTTCCATTAAGGAAAGCTGTTTTCACATCCATTTGCCATATCTCATAATCATAATGAGCTGCTATGGCCAGGAGCATCCGAATGGATTTAAGCATAGCTACTGGCGAATAGGTTTCGTCATAATCAATTCCTTGTTTCTGACGATATCCTTTTGCCACTAATCTAGCCTTAAAGGTAACAACATTACCTTCCATGTCGGTTTTCCTCTTGAAAACCCACTTGCACCCTATGGGCTTAATCCCTTCAGGTGGGTTAACCAAGTCCCATACTTGATTTTCATACATGGAATTCATTTCCGACTTCATGGCTTCAAGCCACTTGTCCCTTTCTGAACTTTTCAGAACATCTTCATAACTGATAGGTTCGTCATCGCTTATGAGTAACACGTCGTTCGATTCACTGATGAGAAATCCGTATCTCTCTAGAATATTGCGTGTCCTATCAGTCCTACGAAGAGGTGGTGTTGTTTTATGTTCAACTGATAGCTCATCATTATGAGTTGTTGGTTGTGGGTCTAGACTAGGTGTCTCTGTAATGTCTATTGGAGTTTCTTGAACTTCATTAAGTTCAATGCCACTCCCACTGTTTTCTTGTAAAAGAAATTCTTTTTCCAGAAACATAGCATGCCTTGAAACAAACACCTTTTGTTCCAAGGGATGATAGAATTGGTAACCCCTCGTTTCCTTAGGGTATCCAATAAATAGACATTTATCAGACTTAGCATCCAATTTGTCTGATACAGTCCGCTTCACATAAGCAGGACAACCCCATATCTTAAGGTGAGTTAAGTAAGGTTTCTTACTATTCCACGTTTCATATGGAGTAGTAGAGACTACCTTGGTCGGGACTCTGTTTAGCAAGTAAACACCTGTCTTAAGTGCATAGCCCCAAAAGGATTTTGGAAGAGTTGCATGGTTCATCATAGATCTAACCATGTCCATCAAGGTTTGATTACGCCTCTCAGATACACACCATTATGCTGTGGTGTATATGGCGGAGTCCATTGAGACAATATCTCATTGCCCCTAAGATAATCTTGAAACTCTTGACTTAAGTATTCACCACCCCGATCGGATCGAAGTATCTTAATACTTTTGCCAAGCTGTTTCTCTACTTCATTTCTGAACCCTTTGAATTTCTCAAAAGCTTCAGATTTGTGTTTCATCAAGAACACATACCCGAATCGTGATTGATCATCGATAAAGGTAATGAATTAGCTATAGCCTCCTTGTGCAAGAGTTGACATTGGTCCACATACATCAGTATGTATTAGACCAAGCAATTCTCCCACTGGATTACCTTTTCCGGAAAAGGGTAATTTGGCCATCTTGCCTTTTAAGCATGATTCGCATGTATCAAATGAACCGGGTTCAAATGATTCCAGAATTCCACATCGGTGTAATTTGGTCATGCGTTTCTTACTTACATGGCCAAGACGACAATGCCACGTATAGGAGTCTATTCGATTATCTATTCGAGTACGTTTGTTGCTAACTTCGATATTGAAAACGTCACCGGATAAATCTAACGTGTAGATACCATTGCACAAAGTTCCGGTCCCATAAAGAACACCATTTAAAGTTATGTAACAACAATTGTTACTAAAAGTTAAATGATAACCCTTTTCATTCAAGCATGAAATAGATACAATGTTCTTTATTAATGAAGGAACAAAATAGCAATTATCCAATTCTAAGACACGTCCAGTAGGGAGCTTTAGCAAATATGTTCCGATGGCAACAGCAGCAATCTTTGCTCCATTTCCAACTCACATATTCGCTTCTCCCTTGATGAGTCTTCTTCTATTCCTTAGCCCCTGTATGTCATTACATGTATGTGAGCTACACCCAGTTTCAAGTGTAGGATCGGGTTGGTCCGGCTAGAGGGGGGTGAATAGACGGTTAAGAAATAAAATAAGAGGACACACGTCTTTAAGAAAAACTTGGTTGCAACTTGGTCGTTGCTTCCAAGATGGTTAACGCACAATCAGAAAATCTCCTTGTGGCGGAGAAGCCTTACAACTGAAGCACACTTAGACTTAAAGAAATTACAGAATGAATTGAATGAATGAATCTAAATCTCTAAGCCTATTTATAGGTTGAGTGATATGATCTTGATCGTTGATACAAGATTGAGTTGCATCGTAGATCTAGGATTATCTCAACCAGATTTCAAACTCTAATTAAAAAAAGATAACTGTTATTATCTCTTTAATCGGTTTGATAGCCTCGGATGGCAACCGAAGCAGCTCTCCACGCGTGCTGGGATCCGATTGCTTCGCTCTCCCGATTGCTTCAAAACTGATAAGTTTTGACCAAAAAGCCATGTGTAATTTAACAAAGCTTTAATTAAAAGCTGTAATAAAAGTTTTAATTAAAAGCTTTTATATAAAAGCTTTAATTAAAACCTTTTAATACGAAAGCTTTTATAAAAGGCTTTATAAATATTTTTCAAAAGGTCAATTTATAAAAGATTTAATTAAAACTTTTATAAAAGACGTCGCGCCCGTCTTGATCCAAGTCCAAGTCAAAAGGCAACTTGACTCTTCGTAAGTAGATCTTCTGGGTGATTTCTGACCAACCGGAATTAGGCTCACCCAAACCCGACTCCAGCCTTTCGCCCCTCGAGCGTCCTTCCTCCCGGCTTCTCGTCCCTCGGACACCGCGCACGTCCTTCTCGCTCCACCGGTGTACTCTTCCGCAGCTTCCGCGTCCCTCGGACTGCACTGAGCCCGTCGGCTCACTTTCCCGCGCAATCCTTCTCGTCCGCCACGTCTTACGCTCGACTTCCTCCGTACCTAAGCTCCTGCACACTTAGCAGAGGGATCAGTAAACCAACAGGACCCAACTAACTTGGTGGATCACATCAAAACTGACCGGGGCACCAACAATCTCCCTCTTTTTGATGTGTATCAATCCAAGTTCAATTAGGGTTAAACCAAAAAATAAGGAATTTAGTAAAACTAAATTAAGCAGTTAAGCATGGGAAAAAATATTGACATGCAGAACTATCATCTCCCCCATATTGACATGCAAAACTATCATCTCCCCCTGAACTTCAGGCTACTCTCCCCTTTTGATCACAGCAAAAATAGGGAAAGAAAAAATATTAATATCAAACACCTTTTGATTTAGTAATTCAAAATTTAATTTTTAAAATTCTAAAATTGACTTATAAAATTTAAAAAACATTTGACAGATTCAACATTTGATTTTTTTTTGTTTTTTTTGTTTAAATAAAAATCTGATTTTAGTAAAATATTTATAGAAAATTGAATTAAAAAATCTGAAATATTTTGTATACAATGATGATAGGTATATGGGGTTGTACAAAAAAAATTTTTAATCTTAAATTCGATCAACAAGTCTAAAAATAAATTAAAACCCAACAGAATAGAATTTTTGAAGAAAAAATATTTAAAAATTCAAAATTGCTTCAAATATTCGAATAAAAATTTTATTAAATTCTTTTAATTATATCTAAATCATGGAAAAATCAGATCTGAGAAAATAACTTTGTTTTCTATTTATAATATTTAAGATTTGAATTTTGAACATAAAATCATGAAAATTCGAAACGAAAAAAAATCAGAGAAAAAATTCTTCGTATATAGACAACAAGATTATGCATTTGGAAAAGTTAGAGATACAATTTTTATTTAATAACAATTAATCAAACTAAATTTCTTAATAAAAAAATGTTAGATAATTAAGCGCATATGTAATAGAAAGAAAAATAATCAACTTAAAATAGACTTTGGAATCCAAAATAAGTTCCTATCTACAGGGTTAATTAAAAATCTGGGAGGAATATAGTTCTTGGTCACTTTTCTAAGTTGACCCCTGTGATTTTTAACATACCAATTCAGATTTTCATGATAAAAATTCTTTTTAGTTCTTAAACATGCAATATCATTTTCTAATTTTTCTACTAAATTTTTTAAATTTTCATTCTCTATTTTCAGTTGGTCATATAGATCAGATGAGCATGGAGTGACTAATTTTTCTTTTAATTCATAGTTTGCTATTTCTAATTTATTCATCGACTTTAGCATAGATTTTAGTATAGAGTAAATTCGAGCAGGTGGAAGTAGGCATACCTCACTTACCGGGTCAGTTTCGAAGTTAGGGATTTCCCCTTCGTTGCTACTTTCTTCCGAGGTACTTTCTTCATCTTCATCTTGGTGACTTGCCATCAGTGCTGGTCCAACGAATTCTTCGGCTTCCGATTCATCTGACGAAGTCTCGTCCCAGGTAGCTTTTAGTGTCTTTTTCTTCTTTGGCTGGTTCTTGAGTTTGGGGCACTGATCTTTCAGGTGTCCCTCCTCGTTGCAGTTGTAACATCGGATCGCGCGTTTCTTCTTTCTCTGTACTTTTTTAGAGCGATTAGTATTAATGAATTTATACAACTTTCTTACCGCTAGTGCTATTTCTTCATCGTCTGCTGAAGATTCTTCGTCGAGTTGGATCTTCCTTGTGTTCAGTGCGACGTTGTCTGCTTTTCTGTTCTTTTCTACAAAACGAGATTCATGAAGTTCTAGAATAGAAAATAACTGTTCTAACGTACTTACCTCTAAATCTTTTGAAATATAATATGCGTCGATTATCGAGGTCCATTCCGGGGTTCTCGGAAATGCGTTTAGCGCATACCTTTGTGCATCGCAGTTGGTCACCGTTTCTCCGAGATTTTCGAGGCTTGTGATTAGTTCTTTTACCTTAGCATACAATCTCGCAACAGATTCTCCATTTTCTATCTGGAGATTTGTTAGTCGGTTTCGAAGAACATCTCGTCGCGCCAGCTTTGCCTCCGAGGTGCCTTCGTGCAGTTCAAGAAACTTTTCCCAAAGTTCCTTCGCTGATTCGTACTTACCGATCCGGTTGACATCTTGCTCTGGGAGGACGGTCAGCAGATGGAATTCTGCCTTTCCATTAGCAACTGCGTCTACTTGCTCCTTCTTATTCCAGGAGTCAGGATCCTTGATCTTTCCTTCATTATCTTTTGGAGCTGCATAGCCATTTTTCATAATAATTAATAACTCATAATCAGTAACAAAAAATACCTGCATCTTCCGTTTCCATGCCGTGAACTCCCCCTCAAACTTAGGCGGGTATATCACTGGTCCAACCATCATCTTGAGATTTGCTGCAGTTGGCGGTTAGTCCTTCTGCGGCAACCTGGCTCTGATACCACTTGTAGGATCGGGTTGGTCCGGCTAGAGGGGGGTGAATAGACGGTTAAGAAATAAAACAAGAGGGCACTCGTCTTTATGAAAAACTTGGTTGCAACTTGGTCGTTGCTTCCAAGACGGTTAACGCACAATCAAAAAATCTCCTTGTGGCGGAGAAGCCTTACAACTGAAGCACACTTAGACTTAAAGAAATTACAGAATGAATTGAATGAATGAATCTAAATCTCTAAGCCTATTTATAGGTTGAGTGATATGATCTTGATCGTTGATACAAGATTGAGTTGCATCGTAGATCTAGGATTATCTCAACCAGATTTCAAACTCTAATTAAAAAAAGATAACTGTTATTATCTCTTTAATCGGTTTGAAAGCTTCGGATGGCAACCGAAGCAGCTCTCCACGCGTGCTGGGATCCGATTGCTCCGCTCTCCCGATTGCTTCAAAACTGATAAGTTTTGACCAAAAAGCCACGTGTAATTTAACAAAGCTTTAATTAAATGCTGTAATAAAAGTTTTAATTAAAAGCTTTAATTAAAAGCTTTTAATACGAAAGCTTTTATAAAAGGCTTTATAAATATTTTTCAAAAGGTCATTTTATGAAAGCTTCAATTAAAAGCTTTTATAAAAGACGTCGCGCCCGTCTTGATCCAAGTCCAAGTCAAAAGGCAACTTGACTCTTCGTAAGTAGATCTTCTGGGTGATTTCTGACCAACCGGAATTAGGCTCACCCGAACCCGACTCCAGCCTTTCGCCCCTCGAGCGTCCTTCCTCCCGGCTTCTCGTCCCTCGGACACCGCGCACGTCCTTCTCGCTCCACCGGTGTACTCTTCCGCAGCTTCCGCGTCCCTCGGATTGCACTGAGCCCGTCGGCTCACTTCCCCGCGCAATCCTTCTCGTCTGCCACGTCTTACGCTCGACTTCCTCCATACCTAAGCTCCTGCACACTTAGCAGAGGGATCAGTAAACCAACAGGACCCAACTAACTTGGTGGATCACATCAAAACTGACCGGGGCACCAACAATCTCCCCCTTTTTTGATGTGTATCAATCCAAGTTCAATTAGGGTTAAACCAAAAAATAAGGAATTTAGTAAAACTAAATTAAGCAGTTAAGCATGGGAAATAATATTGACATGCAAAACTATCATCTCCCCCATATTGACATGCAAAACTATCATCTCCCCCTGAACTTTAGGCTACTCTCCCCTTTTGATCACAGCAAAAATAGGGAAAGAAAAAATATTAATATCAAACACCTTTTGATTTAGTAATTCGAAATTTAATTTTTAAAATTCTAAAATTGACTTATAAAATTTAAAAAATATTTGACAGATTCAACATTCGATTTTATTTTTGTTTTTTTTGTTTAAATAAAAATCTGATTTTAGTAAAATATTTATAGAAAATTGAATTAAAAAATCAGAAATATTTTATATACAATGATGATAGGTATATGGGGTTGTACAAAAAAAATTTTTAATCTTAAATTCGATCAACAAGTCTAAAAATAAATTAAAACCCAACAGAATAGAATTTTTGAAGAAAAAATATTTAAAAATTCAAAATTGCTTCAAATATTCGAATAAAAATTTTATTAAATTCTTTTAATTATATCTAAATCATGGAAAAATCAGATCTGAGAAAATAACTTTGTTTTCTATTTTTAATATTTAAGATTCGAATTTTGAACATAAAATCATGAAAATTTGAAACGAAAAAAAATCTGAGAAAAAATTCTTCGTATATAGACAACAAGATTATGCATTTGGAAAAGTTAGAGATACAATTTTTATTTTGTAACAATTAATCAAACTAAATTTCCTAATAAAAAAATGTCAGATAATTAAGCGCATATGTAATAGAAAGAAAAATAATCAACTTAAAATAGACTTTGGAATCCAAAATAAGTTCCTATCTACAGGGTTAATTAAAAATCTGGGAGGAATATAGTTCTTGGTCACTTTTCTAAGTTGACCCCTGTGATTTTTAACATACCAATTCAGATTTTCATGATAAAAATTCTTTTTAGTTCTTAAACATGCAATATCATTTTCTAATTTTTCTACTAAATTTTTTAAATTTTCATTCTCTATTTTCAGTTGGTCATATAGATCAGATGAGCATGGAGTGACTAATTTTTCTTTTAATTCAGAGTTTGCTATTTCTAATTTATTCATCGACTTTAGCATAGATTTTAGTATAGAGTAAATTCGAGCAGGTGGAAGTAGGCATACCTCACTTACCGGGTCAGTTTCGAAGTTTGGGATTTCCCCTTCGTTGCTACTTTCTTCCGAGGTACTTTCTTCATCTTCATCTTGGTGACTTGCCATCAGTGCTGGTCCAACGAATTCTTCGGCTTCCGATTCATCTGACGAAGTCTCGTCCCAGGTAGCTTTTAGTGTCTTTTTCTTCTTTGGCTGGTTCTTGAGTTTGGGGCACTGATCTTTCAGGTGTCCCTCCTCGTTGCAGTTGTAACATCGGATCGCGCGTTTCTTCTTTCTCTGTACTTTTTTAGAGCGAATAGTATTAATGAATTTATACAACTTTCTTACCGCTAGTGCAGTTTCTTCATCGTCTGCTGAAGATTCTTCGTCGAGTTGGATCTTCCTTGTGTTCAGTGCGACGTTGTCTGCTTTTCTGTTCTTTTCTACAAAACGAGATTCATGAAGTTCTAGAATAGAAAATAACTGTTTTAACGTACTTACCTCTAAATCTTTTGAAATATAATATGCGTCGATTATCGAGGTCCATTCCGGGGTTCTCGGAAATGCGTTTAGCGCATACCTTTGTGCATCGCAGTTGGTCACCGTTTCTCCGAGATTTTCGAGGCTTGTGATTAGTTCTTTTACCTTAGCATACAATCTCGCAACAGATTCTCCATTTTCTATCTGGAGATTTGTTAGTCGGTTTCGAAGAACATCTCGTCGCGCCAGCTTTGCCTCCGAGGTGCCTTCGTGCAGTTCGAGAAACTTTTCCCAAACTTCCTTCGCTGATTCGTACTTACCGATCCGGTTGACATCTTGCTCTGGGAGGACGGTCAGTAGATGGAATTCTGCCTTTCCATTAGCAACTGCGTCTACTTGCTCCTTCTTATTCCAGGAGTCAGGATCCTTGATCATTCCTTCTTTATCTTTTGGAGCTGCATAGCCATTTTTCATAATAATTAATAACTCATAATCAGTAACAAAAAATACCTGCATCTTCCGTTTCCATGCCGTGAACTCCCCCTCAAACTTAGGCGGGTATATCACTGGTCCAACCATCATCTTGAGATTTGCTGCAGTTGGCGGTTAGTCCTTCTGCGGCAACCTGGCTCTGATACCACTTGTAGGATCGGGTTGGTCCGGCTAGAGGGGGGTGAATAGACGGTTAAGAAATAAAACAAGAGGGCACTCGTCTTTATGAAAAACTTGGTTGCAACTTGGTCGTTGCTTCCAAGACGGTTAACGCACAATCAGAAAATCTCCTTGTGGCGGAGAAGCCTTACAACTGAAGCACACTTAGACTTAAAGAAATTACAGAATGAATTGAATGAATGAATCTAAATCTCTAAGCCTATTTATAGGTTGAGTGATATGATCTTGATCGTTGATACAAGATTGAGTTGCATCGTAGATCTAGGATTATCTCAACCAGATTTCAAACTCTAATTAAAAAAAGATAACTGTTATTATCTCTTTAATCGGTTTGAAAGCTTCGGATGGCAACCGAAGCAGCTCTCCACGCGTGCTGGGATCCGATTGCTCCGCTCTCCCGATTGCTTCAAAACTGATAAGTTTTGACCAAAAAGCCACGTGTAATTTAACAAAGCTTTAATTAAAAGCTGTAATAAAAGTTTTAATTAAAAGCTTTAATTAAAAGCTTTTAATACGAAAGCTTTTATAAAAGGCTTTATAAATATTTTTCAAAAGGTCATTTTATGAAAGCTTTAATTAAAAGCTTTTATAAAAGACGTCGCGCCCGTCTTGATCCAAGTCCAAGTCAAAAGGCAACTTGACTCTTCGTAAGTAGATCTTCTGGGTGATTTCTGACCAACCGGAATTAGGCTCACCCGAACCCGACTCCAGCCTTTCGCCCCTCGAGCGTCCTTCCTCCCGGCTTCTCGTCCCTCGGACACCGCGCACGTCCTTCTCGCTCCACCGGTGTACTCTTTCGCAGCTTCCGCGTCCCTCGGATTGCACTGAGCCCGTCGGCTCACTTCCCCGCGCAATCCTTCTCGTCTGCCACGTCTTACGCTCGACTTCCTCCATACCTAAGCTCCTGCACACTTAGCAGAGGGATCAGTAAACCAACAGGACCCAACTAACTTGGTGGATCACATCAAAACTGACCGGGGCACCAACAATCTCCCCCTTTTTTGATGTGTATCAATCCAAGTTCAATTAGGGTTAAACCAAAAAATAAGGAATTTAGGAAAACTAAATTAAGCAGTTAAGCATGGGAAAAAATATTGACATGCAAAACTATCATCTCCCCCAAATTGACATGCAAAACTATCATCTCCCCCTGAACTTTAGGCTACTCTCCCCTTTTGATCACAGCAAAAATAGGGAAAGAAAAAATATTAATATCAAACACCTTTTGATTTAGTAATTCGAAATTTAATTTTTAAAATTCTAAAATTGACTTATAAAATTTAAAAAATATTTGACAGATTCAACAATCGATTTTATTTTTGTTTTTTTTGTTTAAATAAAAATCTGATTTTAGTAAAATATTTATAGAAAATTGAATTAAAAAATCTGAAATATTTTATATACAATAATGATAGGTATATGGGGTTGTACAAAAAAAATTTTTAATCTTAAATTCGATCAACAAGTCTAAAAATAAATTAAAACCCAACAGAATAGAATTTTTGAAGAAAAAATATTTAAAAATTCAAAATTGCTTCAAATATTCGAATAAAAATTTTATTAAATTCTTTTAATTATATCTAAATCATGGAAAAATCAGATCTGAGAAAATAATTTTGTTTTCTATTTTTATTATTTAAGATTCGAATTTTGAACATAAAATCATGAAAATTTGAAACGAAAAAAAATCTGAGAAAAAATTCTTCGTATATAGACAACAAGATTATGCATTTGGAAAAGTTAGAGATGCAATTTTTATTTTGTAACAATTAATCAAACTAAATTTCCTAATAAAAAAATGTCAGATAATTAAGCGCATATGTAATAGAAAGAAAAATAATCAACTTAAAATAGACTTTGGAATCCAAAATAAGTTCCTATCTACAGGGTTAATTAAAAATCTGGGAGGAATATAGTTCTTGGTCACTTTTCTAAGTTGACCCCTGTGATTTTTAACATACCAATTCAGACTTTCAGGATAAAAATTCTTTTTAGTTCTTAAACATGCAATATCATTTTCTAATTTTTCTACTAAATTTTTTTAAATTTTCATTCTCTATTTTCAGTTGGTCAGATAGATCAGATGAGCATGGAGTGACTAATTTTTCTTTTAATTTAGAGTTTGCTATTTAACTCCGCCTGTGACGACCTAGTCATGGCCGGTCCCAAGCCCGGATAAAGGAGGAGGGTTGCGTTAGGTTGCCAGCCAGCGTAAAAAACTATGGCAAATACTCAATGAATGGATCCATTAAAGTATTATGCTAATGCTAGGATGTTCCCCGGAAGGAACGCGTTGCAGGGTCCGACTGTAACGTCTCGGCAAGGACCGCTACATCTCCAGAACCCGGGTGTAGTGCTAAATATGCAAGGGTTCGCGTTGCAGGGTCCGACTGTAACGTCTCGGCAAGGACCGCTACATCTCCATGAGAACTTGGGTGTAGTGTTAAATAGGCAAGAGTTCTCACACCATAGGTGGACTAAGAATAAACATTATAAGAAAAGTAATAGTCTCAGATTTGGAACATGGAATATATGAACTCTCACTGGTAAAACAATGGAGGTAGTAGATACAATGATTAGGAGAAAAATTAGTATTTTGTGTGTGCAAGAGACAAAATGGGTAGGTGAGAAGGCAAAAATGATAGAGAACTCGGGTTTTAAGTTATGGTATACAGGAAAGAGTAAAACAAGAAATGGAGTGGGTATTTTTGTAGATAGTTCTTTAAAAGATGAAGTTGTTGGTGTAGTTAGAAAGGGGGATAGAATTATAGCTCTCAAGATAGTAGTGGCGAAAGAAGTTGTGAACGTAATTAGCATATATGCACCTCAAGTAGGATTAGATGAAGAAACTAAATCAAGATTTTGGAGCGATTTAGATGAGGTATTACAAAACATTCCGCCAAATGAAATGATTTTAATAGGAGGCGATCTAAATGGACATGTCGGAGCGAAAAATGAAGAATATGAGAGAGTACATGGGGGTTATGGGTTTGGAACAAGAAATGAAGAAGGAAAAACTATATTGGATTTTGCGATAGCATATGACCTTATACTAGCTAATACATTTTTTAAGAAAAAAGAAGAACACTTGATCACATTCAAAAGTGGGAATAATAAATCACAAATTGATTATTTTATGGTTAGGAAGAGAGATAGGAAGATTTGTATAGATTGTAAGGTTATCCCTGGAGAAAGCTTAACTACCCAACATAGATTAGTAGTGTTAGATATACGCCTTAGTTATAATATTAATAGAGGAAAAATATACACGACTCCTAGAATTAAGTGGTGGAAGTTAAAGGATGGGAAGCAAAACATATTGAAGGAGAAGGTAGGAATACAAGCATTAGATGAAATATATAGCGACTCTAATACGACATGGGATAAGATGGTATCAAAGTTGAAAATAGTAGCTAAGGATGTACTCGGTGAGTCAAAGGGGCATGCACCACCAAGGAAGGAATCTTGGTGGTAGAATGAGAAAGTACAAGAGAAAGTGAAAGAAAAACGAATAGCTTATAAGGAATTATATATTTGTAAGAACGAGGAAAACTTAAAAAAATATACAATAGCCAAGAAAGAGGCTAAGAAAGCAGTGAATGAAGTAAAAAATAAAACTTTTGAACGATTATATCAAAATTTAGATACAAAAGAAGGGGAAAGAGACATTTATAAAATAGCTAAAGCAAGAGAAAGGAAAACAAGAGACCTTAGTCAAATAAGATGTATTAAAGATGAATGCGATAGAGTACTAGTAAATGATAGCGAAATAAAAGAGCGGTGGAAGATTTACTTTCATCAACTTTTTAATGAAAGTTTAGGGGACCAACTTGACTTAGGCAATTTAAGTATTTCAAATGAGTATAGAAATTTTA
Source organism: Boesenbergia rotunda (assembly GCA_024364735.1). NCBI lineage: Eukaryota > Viridiplantae > Streptophyta > Magnoliopsida > Zingiberales > Zingiberaceae > Boesenbergia > Boesenbergia rotunda. The sequence continues at coordinate 28,865 of JAGFNQ010008421.1, forward strand.
ATTTTCATCGGAGAATTCAAACTTCAGAAGTAGAACAAGCTTTGAAAGGGATGCAAAATGGAAAGGCCGTGGGACCGGATGATATCCCAATCGAGGTATGGAAATGTTTAGGGAAAAAAGGTATTGAATGGCTTACAAAATTATTTAATTTAATATTGAAAACAAAAAAAATGCCTAATCAATGGAGGGTAAGTAGTCTGGTTCCCTTATATAAGAACAAAGGAGACATACAAAATTGTGCAAACTATAGGGGTATTAAATTAATGAGTCATACCATGAAACTTTGGGAAAGAGTAATAGAAAAAAGATTGAGGAAGGAGACCACGGTAACCGAAAATCAATTTGGGTTCATGCCTGGAAGGTCGACAATAGAAGCTATAGATCTTCTTAGGCAATTAATTGAAAAAATATCGGGAGCAAAAGAAAGATCTACACATGGTATTTATTGATTTAGAAAAAGCTTATGATAGGGTACCAAGAGAAATTATATGGAGAATTCTAGAAAAGAGAGGCGTTAGCGTAACATATATTGACCTAATTAAAGATATGTATGAAAATGTAACGACTAGAGTGAAGACTTCAGGTGGATTGACTGAAGCATTTCCAATAAGGATAGGGTTACATCAAGGATCAGCTTTAAGTCCCTATCTTTTTACACTAATCATGGATGAACTCACTAGGCACATTCAAGATACAGTGCCATGGTGCATGTTGTTTGCAGATGATATTGTTTTGATAGATGAGACACGTGAAGGAGTAAATGCTAAACTAGAATCTTGGCGGGAAACTCTAGAAATGAAAGGTTTTAGGCTTAGTAGAGTAAAGACTGAATATATGGAATTTAAGTTTAGCAATGCTAGACGTAGTGAAACAATTGTTAAGATAGGAGATGATGAGTTGTCTAAAATCGAGAACTTTAAGTATTTAGGATCGTTCTTGCAAAGTGATGGAGGAATTGAGAGAGATGTCTTACATAGAATACAAGCAGGATGGTTGAAATGGAGATTAGCATCGGGTGTCTTATGTGATCGTAAAGTACCTCTAAAACTTAAAGGGAAGTTCTACAAAACGGCAGTTAGACCTGCTATGTTATATGGTGCTGAATGTTGGGCTATGACTCGGGCACATGAGCAAAAGATGAAAGTTGCAGAGATGAGGATGTTAAGGTGGATGTGTGGACATACGAGGATGGATAGAATAAGGAATGAGAGTATTAGAGAGAAAGTCGGAGTTGCATCTATTGAAGAAAAACTTCGGGAGACACGTTTGAGATGGTACGGACATGTACTTAGAAGACCAATAAATGCCCCTGTTAGACGATGTGAAACTATGATAAATACGCACATTAAAAGAGGGAGAGGAAGACCAAAAAAGACTTGGTTGGCAACAATAAAACAAGATAAATTTTATTTAAATCTAGATGATGATATAGTAGGGGATAGAACTCAATGGCGTAAAAGGATCCATATAGCCGACCCCACCTAGTGGGATAAGGCTTTGTTGTTGTTGTTGTTGTTGTTGTTGTTAGAGTTTGCTATTTCTAATTTATTCATCGACTTTAGCATAGATTTTAGTATAGAGTAAATTCGAGCAGGTGGAAGTAGGCATACCTCACATACCGGGTTAGTTTCGAAGTTAGGGATTTCCCCTTCGTTGCTACTTTCTTCCGAGGTACTTTCTTCATCTTCATCTTGGTGACTTGCCATCAGTGCAAGTCCAACGAATTCTTCGGCTTCCGATTCATCTGACGAAGTCTCGTCCCAGGTAGCTTTTAGTGCCTTTTTCTTCTTTGGCTGGTTCTTGAGTTTGGGGCACTGATCTTTCAGGTGTCCCTCCTCGTTGCAGTTGTAACATCGGATCGCGCGTTTCTTCTTTCTCTGTACTTTTTTAGAGCGATTAGTATTAATGAATTTATACAACTTTCTTACCGCTAGTGCTGTTTCTTCATCGTCTGCTGAAGATTCTTCATCGAGTTGGATCTTCCTTGTGTTCAGTGCGACGTTGTCTGCTTTTCTATTCTTTTCTACAAAACGAGATTCATGAAGTTCTAGAATAGAAAATAACTGTTCTAACGTACTTACCTCTAAATCTTTTGAAATATAATATGCGTCGATTATCGAGATCCATTCCGGGGTTCTCGGAAATGCGTTTAGCGCATACCTTTGTGCATCGTGGTTGGTCACCGTTTCTCCGAGATTTTCGAGGCTTGTGATTAGTTCTTTTACCTTAGCATGCAATCTCGCAACAGATTCTCCATTTTCTATTCGGAGATTTGTTAGTCGGTTTCGAAGAACATCTCGTCGCGCCAGCTTTGCCTCCGAGGTGCCTTCGTCCAGTTCGAGAAACTTTTCCCAAAGTTCCTTCGCCGATTCGTACTTACCGATCCGGTTGACATCTTGCTCTGGGAGGACGGTCAGCAGATGGAATTCTGCCTTTCCATTAGCAACTGCGTCTACTTGCTCCTTCTTATTCCAGGAGTCAGGATCCTTGATCTTTCCTTCATTATCTTTTGGAGCTGCATAGCCATTTTTCATAATAATTAATAACTCATAATCAGTAACAAAAAATACCTGCATCTTCTGTTTCCATGCCGTGAACTCCCCCTCAAACTTAGGCGGGTATATCACTGGTCCAACCATCTTCTTGAGATTTGCTGCAGTTGGCGGTTAGTCCTTCTGCGGCAACCTGGCTCTGATACCACTTGTAGGATCGGGTTGGTCCGGCTAGAGGGGGGTGAATAGACGGTTAAGAAATAAAACAAGAGGGCACTCGTCTTTAAGAAAAACTTGGTTGCAACTTGGTTGTTGCTTCCAAGATGGTTAACGCACAATCAGAAAATCTCCTTGTGGTGGAGAAGCCTTACAACTAAAGCACACTTATACTTAAAGAAATTCCAGAATGAATTGAATGAATGAATCTAAATCTCTAAGCCTATTTATAGGTTGAGTGATATGATCTTGATCATTGATACAAGATTGAGTTGCATCGTAGATCTAGGATTATCTCAACTAGATTTCAAACTCTAATTAAAAAAAAGATAACTGTTATTATCTCTTTAATCGGTTTGAAAGCTTCGGATGGCAACCGAAGCAGCTCTCCACGCGTGCTGGGATCCGATTGCTTCGCTCTCCCGATTGCTTCAAAACTGATAAGTTTTGACCAAAAAGCCACGTGTAATTTAACAAAGCTTTAATTAAAAGCTGTAATAAATGTTTTAATTAAAAGCTTTTATATAAAAGCTTTAATTAAAAGCTTTTAATATGAAAGCTTTTATAAAAGGCTTTATAAATATTTTTCAAAAGGTCATTTTATAAAAGCTTTAATTAAAAGCTTTTATAAAAGACGTCGTGCCCGTCTTGATCCAAGTCCAAGTCAAAAGGCAACTTGACTCTTCGTAAGTAGATCTTCTGGGTGATTTCTGACCAACCGGAATTAGGCTCACCCGAACCCGACTCCAGCCTTTCGCCCCTCGAGCGTCCTTCCTCCCGGCTTCTCGTCCCTCGGACACCGCGCACGTCCTTCTCGCTCCACCGGTGTACTCTTCCGCAGCTTCCGCGTCTCTCGGATTGCACTGAGCCCGTCGGCTCACTTCCCTGCGCAATCCTTCTCGTCCGCCACGTCTTACGCTCGACTTCCTCCATACCTAAGCTCCTGCACACTTAGCAGAGGGATCAGTAAACCAACAGGACCCAACTAACTTGGTGGATCACATCAAAACTGACCGGGGCACCAACATCAAGTACCCAGGTGGTTGAGGAAATAGAGTGACATTCAATACGAAGATGCCTGAAGAGGATGGGGCATCGGATGCCTTCTTCTTCAAGGACTCAAGATAAACCTTGCAGTTTCTTCGCTAGTGGCCCTCCTTGCCACAATGATGGCAAGTGCCTTTTCGTGCTTTTTCAATCCTTTTGTCCTTAGTTAACTTATTGGTGTCCAAAATGGAACGCAAATTCAGAGAAGACATGATTGAGTGATTATCCTAGAAATACAAATTGAGCTTATGTGAGAAGAATGATAAAGAATGCATCAACATACATTAATTAAATCCTATTTATTTTTCGAATTGAATAACCTTTTTTATCAATTCGGGAGATCGTAGGAACATCTCCAAATAGGTCGATATCCAACCATAGATAAGAACAACCATGGCTGTGACCATCAAGTTATTCTTGGCTATAATGGTTGGTAATTATACCGATTACATATCACATATATGTAACTATCACTTTATGCTATCAACTAATTGAATGTTTGCATAAATCATTGGGTTGTTAACTCATTAACATGTATGCAACATTATACATAGCACCCAACTGCACCTCTCTTTACATCGACCTTGGCTGTGGCACGACAAATCGATGCTCCAAGCTTAAGGCTGACCCATTAATCAAGAAATAGTTTTAATATAGTTGGAGCTCATTCAACCGTTTAGTCAGGCTTGGATGTGTCCAACAACCAAAACTAAGAATTGACCTCTGACTCCAACTATAATAATCATAAACTAATTCCATGGTTTGAACATGTTGAGGTTCAAGCCGGGCATGGATGTGTCCATCAACCCAAACGAGAAACAAAACTCCGGTTCTAACCATATTAATGGAAGGTGTTGGCCTTAATATTTTGTAAGGGGTTTTGGGTCTCATCCTTTCTTTTCTAAGCACATTCATGACATATAATTATGTCATGCACTAACGATTTCCTTAATAAAGTATGTATGTGACTTAATTTATCAAGTCTCATTAATTGAATTAGGAACCGGATTTCCTAATTCTAATTTCATACTTTATTCAAGGAATTGTTTTGGGAAACAATTTCCTAAATTGTCATAATCAATTTCGGAAATAATATGTTTAAGACTTTGATTTCTCTAAATCAAATCTTATTAAATTAAGAGACAGATTCCCTTAATTCAACCACATATTATTTTCATGAAAATCTTATTTAAGAAAACTCTATAGGAAACCATTTTCCTAATTAATTTTGGAGACAACAATATGTAAGAGCATCACCTCTTAAATAAAATAGGGAAATTATCGTTTGAGAATCACCTCAAAATTTTTAAGATTTGATTACATATTTTATTTATGGATTTATTAATTACAACAAAATATTTTCTTTGGGTGGCTCCCCGAGGCTCAGATACCCAAAAAAAAGGAATTTGTTGTAAATCTAATTTGGTCCGCTCCCCGAGGCATAACCAAATTAAACATGACAATTTTATTCAAAATTAGGAAATTAAATTACAACAACTAACTTTAAATTGGACGGCTCCCCGAGGCTCAATCCAATATAAAGAATTTTGTTAATAATTTAAAACCAATTCGAATTTAATTGTCAATTAATGATCCATAAATTTGTCTAGACTTTCTTTGAAAGAAAGTGCCCAAAATTGTGAGATTTCATAATAGGCTTACAGACTAATTGTAAGTTTCTGGTACAAAAAAAACTTACATATTTCCAAAATTGGAAAATTTCCAAAATAGGAAATTTCCAAAATTGGAAAGTTTCCAAAAATGGGAAGTTTTCACAATTATCATAAAATTTCAGAAACTAGGATATTTCAAAAGTTTATGAAATTTCATGAGGATTTCCAAACTTTGAAATTACTAAATCTAAAATTTATCATAATTGGAAAGTTTCCATAATTGGAAAATTTTCCAAAATTGAGATCATGACAAAGTTTTTCGCAAAATAATTATATGATTATGTCGAACACTAAATGCCTCTGATGCCACTGTTGGGACCGGGTGCATGTTGACATGGATACGGGTTCGTAATTTTAAAATTTAATTACATGCAGCGGAAGGTTTAGCATAAATAATTTCTCAAATTATTTTAACCACGTATCTAGCATGCAACCTTATGTTGTGGAGACATGATCATACATTTAAAATTTTGCAGAAAGTAAACTAATTTACTTAATACCTCACGTAACTCGAAGAAAGGGACGAGATCCAACCGTAGCGTCCCTTGGAAGCTCCGCCTCTATTCGTGTCCACGCCGAGTTTTCTTCGGGATGACTTCGCAAAGCCACGAGTTTCGTGCCGACAAGAACTATTAGATTCTCCAAGGCACGACAAGAATACCAAGAGAGAGATGGAAAGACTAACCACCAAATGAAGAACGGAATCAAGATTCCGGGAGGAAGGAAGGAGTCGCGCCCGCTTCTTCTTCTTCTTCGGCCTCTTCTTGGTGGTGGAAGCTCACGGCAAAGAGGGAGGGCTCTAGGGCCGGGGGCACTAGAAGAGGGAGAGAGAGAGAAGGAGAGGGAGAGAGGCTAGGCAAGAATCCTTGATCTCTTGGATTAAATTTCCAAGCCTTGCCTTGGTACCTTTATATAGTAGTCTCTTAATCGCCAAGTCTCCTTTTAATGGAATAAATTTTCATAAGAAATTTATCTTATAAATTTTTCTATGAATTATTCCATTGTGCCAAGTTTTTATCATAATTTAATTTACAATAAAAACAACCATGTCTCCCTTTTCTTATAGAAAGAAATTTCTTTATATAAATTTCTTTATCATGGTAAATCAATCCATTATTGATTTTATAAAATAAAATAAACCAATCCAAGGTTTATTTTAATTTCCATGAAAAATAAATCTCTTTCTATAAATTTCTTTATCCATAATTTTATAAGATAAACCACGCGTGGTTTATTTTATAAATTTGAACCAAACAATTTGGTTCTTCCCTCTTATTGTGGCCGGCCAAACAAAGAGGGTGGGGACCCTCTTTGGCCGGCCAAACCCAAGCCGAAACCGTACGAATTAAACTCATTTAATTCATCCAATAAGTCTTCAAAAGACTTAGCCATTTTATACTTCTGATGCGTCTCTGAAAAATTCAGATTTGACTTATCTCTCTTGATCGGAAAATCCAATTTTCAACTCATTTTAAATCCCTCGGATTACTCGTAGTGTGTGTGACTAAATAGGCTTTCGATTTATGTTGGCCGTCTATAATTAACCAATTATAGAACGATCATGAGTGGCACCTAGTAGTACATCTTGATCCCCAATTAATCGAAAGATCAACGGTTGACCTCAGAAACTATTCTGAAACCCTTCAGCAGCTTTAATGAATCGTGCCTCATTCCCTTCACCATCTTATACCCACTTAGTTCAGGACACGGTCTATGTGTGTCAGTCCCCACTAGGCTAACTACGTCACACCTAGCCCAAGTAGTGTCTTTCTCATCCAACGGATTCTAATTACTCTCATTTTTCTGAGAGATTCATACTCGGAACATGTGATGCTCTGGCCAGAGGCTTCGAGTAACAATCCGACGATAGGCCTTGGGTATACATCTCCTCGCAAGGAGTGGTGAATCCTTTGTAGGTTGTTCAAACATTTTCGGGCACTTCGGCTTATACCCAATCATCCTGGGTCCACACCTCCTTGGAGATGCTTGCTTAAGATGTCAAAGTATAAGTCTTCATGACCAAGATGACTTGAACACCGCAAGTCAAAGGAACATCACACTTAAGCTGCAGTAAGAACTTCATTGACATATCTATATGTAGATGACCATATGAAGCTTTACAGCTAGTCACTCCAATGAACTAGTTCCCTTAACTAGCATTCATGTTTATCTCCGGACATCCCAATGTCACCAGCCAGTGAGAATCAGCTGATTAGAGAATAACCCATGCTAGTCTCCACAGAATTGATAGTGTCCGGTTTTATCAATTCATCGACTAGGGATAATTTCAATACTTCACAATTGCACATGTAGAGATAATCACTAGTTGTGAATTCATCACAAATTCTCTCATGCTGTGAATTATATTGCGGACATTCAGTAAATGAGTTTAAGATCTCAATCAAATACACGAACATGTATACTCAAATAGTAAATATTCATTTATTAAAGTAAATGATTACAATCATAAGGCGATTGCCTTAGGACACTTCTCTCATATTACTAACAACTAGTACCTAATCCTGAGGGCAAATCCATCATTGACACTAAGTGAGTTTTTAGGAATAAGCTGAATGATCAAGGAGAAATAGTCAGAAATAAAGCCCGCTTAGTAGCAAAAGGATTCAGTCAAGTAGAAGGGTTAGATTATGACGAAACCTATGCCCCGGTAGCCAGACTTGAGTCCATTAGGATGTTATTAGCCTTTGCATCCCATAAAGGATTTAAACTGTACCAAATGGATGTAAAGTCAGCCTTTCTAAATGGATTCATTAAGGAAGAAGTCTATGTAGGACAACCCCCTAGTTTTGAGGACTTAGAAAGACCTGACCATGTTTACAAACTCACTAAACACTTTATGGACTAAAACAAGCACCTAGTGCCTGGTATGAACGCTTATCAACTTACCTAATTTCTAAAGAATTTAAACAAGGACAAATTGACTCAACCCTATTTATTAAAACCTTAGGAAAAGAAATCTTTATTGCCCAAATCTACGTCGATGACATAATCTTTGGGTCCACCAACTCTAATTTTTTAAAAGAATTCGTGAAAATAATGGAAAATGAGTTTGAAATAAGCTTAGTTGGTGAGCTCAACTTTTTCCTAGGGTTACAAATTAAACAAACTAGGGATGGAAACTATGCCCATCAATCCAAATATGCTAAAGAGTTAATAAAGAAATTTAAAATGGATAACTCTAAAAGCATAAGTACCCCCATGGCCACAAATGTAAAAATAGATAGTGACTCTGATGGTAAACCAGTAGATCTTAAACACTACAGAAGTATGATTGGGAGTCTACTGTACCTTACTGCTAGTAGACCTGATATTCTTTTTGTTGTAGGAATGTGTGCTAGATACCAAACCTGTGCTAAGGAAACGCACTTAGCAGCCCTAAAAAGAATACTAAGATATGTTAAGGGAACTCTAAATGTAGGGATTTGGTATCCTAGGACCTCAACCTTTGACTTGTCAGGATACTCGGATTCTGACTACGCTGGTTGTAAATTAGATAGAAGGAGCACAAGTGGAAGCTGCTAACTGTTAGGAAATAGTCTAGTAAGTTGGTGCAGCAGAAAACGACACTGTGTAGCTCTATCCACAACTGAAGCTGAGTATGTTGCCTTAGGAGAGTGTGTAGCACAACTTTTATGGATGATGCACACTCTTAAGGACTTCCAGCTCAATTACACCCAAACTCAGGTCTTCATTGACAATTTAAGTACAATTAATCTAACTAAGAACCCAATCCAACATTCCAGAACTAAACACATAGAAGTTAAACACCACTTTGTAAGAGACCATGTAGCCAGGGGTGAAATAGTCCTTAAGCATGTAAACTCTAAATCTAACTTAGCTGACATATTCACTAAACCCCTACCTGAGTCTGAGTTCAGCTCACTAAGAAGGCAGTTAGGATTATGCTTGGCAGAATAGGTTTACTCTATTTTTCGATTTTTAAACTGCTTTACTTGCTTTTAAAATCAGTTTCTAAAATAATTTTAAAACTGCTTTACTTAATCTCAAAATCAGCTTTTAGTTAGTTTGAAAAATCTTTTTATCACTTTTAATTTTTCGACTTAGTTTTCTTTTCAAACTATGCCCTTCAAAACTAGGACTTTTTTGTAAATGGATTTAGCCTAGGCCCTAACCCTAGAATTGCATGCACCTATAGATCTAGAAGCCAGCATCTCACAAGCACCATAGGGTACTTTTGATTGATAACCTAGAATGGGTTGAGATGCTTAGGTCTTTGCCTCAATTCAAGATGCTTTAAGTCTGTACATCTGCAGTAATTGGGGCACTAAATACAACTTAAACAGTAATCAAGTTAAGTGTCAAGATTAAAAAATCTAACTTGAACAGAACACTTAACTTGACTAACCCTAGCGAAAACTACTATTTATAACAGTTAGTAAGTAGCTAATTGGGTTAGATAGGACCCTAAAGAGATAATCGAAATTGGTTTGGTTCAGTTTATATCTTGATTTGGTTCAGTACAGCACATTATTCTGATATATCGTTATGTAGTTTATTTTTTTGCTATATTGCTTTGTTTTTGATATATGGCAAAGGGGGAGAGATAGGAAAGGAGAGAAGCTTTTTTAAAATTTTCAAAATTCTAAATTTTCAAAAACTTTATCCTGTTTTCAAAAAGCACTTAAGCTATGTTTTTTCAAAACTGCTTTCAAAAAGTACTTAAGCTAAGTTCTTCAAAACTGCTTTCAAAGTACTTAAGCTAAGTTTTTTCAAAACTATTTTCAATGTACTTAATCTATTTTTTTTCTCAAAACTGTTTCAAAAGTACTTGATCTAAATTGTTTTCAAAATTGATTCTAAGTACTTGACCCAAGCAGTTTTCAAAAGTATTTTCTAAGTACTTAAACTTAAGCTATGTTCAAAATATCTCTAAGTACTTATTTCTAAACTTCTCTAATATAAAAGTTTCTAAGTTTCTAAAAGTACTAAAGAGATTGAAAACTTTTAAAGTGCTTCTAAAGATGCTTTAGAAAATATCTACTAAGTTAGTTTTCTAAATTTGTAAGTGCCCAAGCAAAATGTATTTTTGGAAAATATTTTCTAAAACTTCTTTGAAAAATGTTCTAAGTATTGAAAAATTAATTCCATTATTTGACTTAGAAATTTTTCAAACCCCACGAAACTTTGAAAAACCTAGGGGGAGATTCCTTCCAAGGGGAGGAAACTAAATATCAATTGTCTTGAATTAACTTAACTTTTTGAATCGGGTTGCCATAAATCAAAAAGGGGGAGATTGTTGGTGTAGACAGCACCCAAGTCAAACCTGAGTTTTGATAATGGCAAAGGATTCAAAAGTTAAGATGTTATGTTTATCTAACATGCTACTTGAGTGTGCAGATTGAAGTCCTAGCGAAGGATTGCTAGGCACCTAGCGAAGGACTGCTAGGCATCGAAACCTAAGACCCAGCGAAGGGCTGCTAGGAGTCGAAGACCTAGCGAAGGACTACTAGGCATCAGGCGAAGGAGTGCTTGGAATCAAAACCGTAGCGAAGGACTGCTAGGCACCAGGCGAAGGACGGCTTGGTCACGAAGACCTGGCGAAGGACTGCTAGGCGCCAGGCGAAGGACTGCTTGGTACTGAAGACCTGGCAAACGAAAGCTAGGCACCTGGCGAAGGACTGCTGGGCAAAAGTCCAACTGGAAGAGCCGATTGGCAACAGGTAAATTCTCCTGAGAGGAGTAGGTGAGGACGTGTTCCCCGCCGAGGGAACAGTAGTCGTCGGTTCGACCTAGGGCTCCATTTAGGAGACCCAAAGTCAGAACCAAGACAGCTAAGGCTGTATAAATCTAATATTTTATTGCTTTATGTTGTTTTGGACTAACCTTGGATGCAGGACAGAAAGAATGTGTTTCTGCAGCTCAGAACGCCCCAAAAGAGAGGGGCAAGCAGCTGGGCAGGGCACCCCCAATGTCCTGGGCGCCCCCAAGGTCAAGGCAAAACAAGTTAAGCAAGAAAACGCTTCGGAAGCTCACTGGGGGGTGCCCCCATGATCCCGGGCGCCCCCGTCCTCTCGGGCACCCCGGATGCTCCAGGCGCCCCGGGCTCAAGCCAACGAAGCAGATAGAGTCAAGCCAGCGAGAAGCCAGCGGACATAGTCAACCCGGGCGCCCCCTGCGTCCCGAGCGCCCCCGGTCAAACCTCAGCCCGATCCTGGAGGGATAACGGCTGACCGAGAGTTTACCAGATCAGGTGACACGTGGAGGGCACCCCCAACGTCCCGGGCGCCTCCAGGTTCACTATAGAAAGGACTCGACCCCCAAGCCTTCTCAACACATATTTCCAACGCTACTACGCTCTTCGACTCAAGCGCTCTGCTCCAGAAGCCTTCCATCTCGAAATTGAAGCGCCGACGATGACCTTACGCACCGAAGTACGATCCATACCAGGCGTCGATCACAAAGAGTAACTCTGTTTTTCTTTACTGCAAAATTTCTGTACCATTCTCTGTAAAACACTTTGCGCATTATAAAATTGCCCGCAATAAATGGTCAAGGACCGTGGGCCTTAGAGTAGGAGCCGACCGCGACTCCGAACCAAGTAAATCCTTGTGTTCGTGTCCTTCTTTGTGTTTTTAATTTCCGCTGCTTATTCTCTTAAAGTTTTATCCGAAAACGTTTTATGATATTCACCCCCTCCTCTATCGTTATTCTCGATCCAACACGCGTCCTCACCTACTCATCTCAGGAGAGTTTACCTATTGCCAACCGGCTCCTCCGGTTGGACTTTTGGCCAATCCACATGACTAGGTCTTCGTGCCCAACTTCCGGTCAGGTCTTCGGTGCCCAGCCCCTTGCAAGGACTTCTTGCCCTATAACACCCTCCTTTTTCCCACACCTTATGGTGTGGCGGGAAAGCGGCGTTACGCTAGACATACATGTACATATAAAACATCTTAATGCAGCGGAATGATTTTTTTCTTCTACACATGCGTTTAACCATACAACTAATCCATGAAACTGTTAGTGATATGTCCTAAGACAATCGCCTTATGATTGTAATCATTTATTTCAAATGAATATTCACTATTTGAGTATACATGTTTATGTATTTGATTGAGATCTTAAACTCATTTATTGAATGTCCGCAATACAATTCACAGCATGAGAGAATTTGTGATGAATTCACAACTAGTGATTATCTCTACATGTGCAATTGTGAAGTATTGAAATTGTCCCTAGTCGATGAATTGATAAATACGGACACTATCAATTCTGTTGAGACTAGCATGGGTTATTCTCTAATCAGCTGATTCTCACTGGCTGGTGACATTGGGATGTCCGGAGATAAACATGAATGCTAGTTAAGGGAACTAGTTCATTGGAGTGACTGACTGTAAAACTTCATATGGTAGTCTATATATAGATATGTCAACGAAGTTCTTACTGCAGCTTAAGTGCGATGTTCCTTTGACTTGCGGTGTTCAAGTCATCATGGTCATGGAGACTTATACATTGACATCTTAAGCAAGCATCTCCAAGGAGGTGTGGACCCAGGATGATTGGGTATAAGCCGAAGTGCCCGAAGATGTTTGAACAGCCTACAAAGCATTCACCACTCCTTGCGAGGAGATGTATACCCAAGGCCTATCGTCGGATTGTTACTCGAAGCCTCTGGCCAGAGCATGACATGTTTAGAGTATGAATCTCTTAGATACATGAGAGTAATTATAATCCGAAGGACGAGAAAACGTTACTTGGGCTAGGTGTGACGTAGTCAGCCTAGTGGGGACTGACACACATAGACCATGTCCTGAACCAAGTGGGTATAAGATGGTGAAGGTAATGGGGCACGATTTATTATAGTTGCTGAAGGGTTTCAGAACTGTTTCTGAGGTCAACCGTTGATCTTTCGATTAATTGGGGATCATGATGTACTACTAGGTGCCACTCATGATCGTTCTATAATTGGTTAATTATAGACGGCCAACATAAATCGAAAGTCTATTTAGTCACACGCACTACGAGTAATCTGAGGGATTTAAAACCAGTTGAAAATTGGATTTTCCAATCAAGAGATATTAGGTTTGGTTCAGCCAAACGATAAGTCGAATCTGAATTTTTCAGAGACGCATCGGAAGCGAAAAATGGCTAAGTCTTTTGAAGACTTAATAGATGAATTAAATGAGTTTAATTCATTGGGGCGTGGCCTGGATAGGCCGGCCAAAGAGGGTCCTCACCCTCTTTGCTTGGTCGGCCACAACAAAGGGAGGGAACCAAATTGTTTGGTTCAATTTATAAAATAAATCAAGTGTGGTTTGTTTTATAAAATTATGGATGATAAAGAAATTTATATAAAGAAATTAATTTTTCATGGAAATTAAAATGAACCATAGATTGGTTTATTTTATTTTATAAAATCAATCATGGATTGATTTACCATGATAAAGAAATTTATATAAAATTTATTTTTCATGGAAATTAAAATGAACCATAAATTGGTTTATTTTATTTTATAAAATCAATCATGGATTGATTTACCATGATAAAGAAATTTATATAAAGAAATTTATATGATAAATTTCTTATGAAAATTTATTCCATAAGAAAAGGAGACTTGGTTGATTTTTATCATGAATTAAAATATGATTTTAACCATGATATAAAATCAAGACTTGGTATGATGGAATAAGTCATAGAAAATTTATATGATAAATTTCTTATGAAAATTTATTCCATAAGAAAAAGAGACTTGGCGGTTGAGAGACCACTATATAAAGGACCCAAGGCAAGGCTTGGAATTAATTAGAAATAATCAAAGTATTCTTGCTTGGGCTCTCTCCCTCTCCTCCCTTCTTTCTCTTGGCCGGCCTCTCCCTTCTTCTCCCTTCTTCTTGCCGTGAGCACAAGGAGAAGCACCGAGGCGACGAAGTTCTTCCGTTGGGACGATCTTCCTCTCCGGCCATCATCACCTTGGGATTGGGCGCAAGTCATCTTCCTCCTTCTCGCCGGAATTGTGATTCCGGCCAACCTTGGTGGTGAGTTTTTCCGATGTGATTACTTCTCTCTTGCTTTTTCTTGTCGCGTTCTCGGAGAATCTAGTAGTTCTCGAGAACACGAAACTCGTGACTTTGCGAAGTCATCCCGAAGATACTTGGCGTGGACGCGAATAGAGGCGGAGCTTCCGAGGGACGCTTACGGTTGGATCTCGTCCCTTCCTCGAGTTACGCGAGGTAATAAGTAAATTAGTTTACGTTTCTGCAAAATTTAAATATATGATCATGTCTACACAAGATAAGGTTGCATGCTTAGATGTGTGGTTAAATAATTTGAGAAATTATTTATGCTAAACCTTCCGCTGCACGTAATTAATTTTAAAATTACGAACCCGCATCCATGTCAACATGCACCCGGTCCCAACAGAAACATATATACATGCCTAAATTATCATTCATGAACATGGTGACGTTGTAACTTAGCATATTACCAGCATACATAGCATCATGATATAAACTTTCCATAACTTATCCATAAGCATCATAAGTAGCAAGTAACTTATCCATAAACATCATGAGTCTTAAATCATTCATTAGGCATAACCATTATAAGCATAGCATAGAATCTAAGGAGGCATTTCAAAACCCAAGACATGCGATATGTGTAAATAAAAGAATCCTTTTCCATGTCACTGCCACACACACACATGTTCTTGCCCCTCCTGCTGCTTCCCTTAGTAACCTCTTGCTTGATCTGCGGTATAAGAAACATAAGACTATAAGGACATAGGCTTAGTAAGACCCTTTCCTACTCACGAAAATCCATACGTCACATATTCATAAACATGAAACAGTTGACATTGCATAATTCCGAACATAAAGCATAAACTTAACACATACCTATCATGGCATAATTCTTGACATCACCATAAACATAAACTTACTTATTATGGCCTAATTCTTAACATGCACATTTGCATAAACATACTTATCATAGTATCATTCTTAACATAAACATAAGCTTAAGCATACTTATCATGGTATCATTCTTAGCATGAATCATAAACATAAACATACTTTTCATGGCATCATTCTTAACATAAACATAAGCTTAAGCATACTTATCATGGTATTATTCTTAACATGAATCATAAACATAAACATACTTTTCATGGCATAATGCATAACATGAATGAATACATGAGTCAAATGCGTATATCATAAGGATGCTTAATTTGAAAACCATAGTTATAAATACTTGAACATAATCATAACATCATAGGGGGTCCCCGGCTTGTACCACATACATACATCATATGCGCGCATCCCTATGTAAATATGAGGTAGCTAATCTCGACCTACTAGGGTAAGGACAGCTACGGTAGTCCTAGAATCGAGGCGTTCTTAAGGTGCCCATCCCTGTTGGACAGCTTCGGTAGTCCCAGAACCGTGGACAGCTTCGGTTGTCCAGAACCGGGGCATTCTTAAGGTGCCCATCCCTTGGACCCTTACTTCGGTCCGATACAAGCCCATTCATAAAAATAAAATACTTCACATGCTTCATCATCCATAGAACATTCTTAGCATAATCATAATCTTGTTTCATGAAACTTGACATAAGAATAGGAACAGCTGCGGTAGTTCCAGAACCGTGGACAGCTACGGTAGTCCAGAACCGAGGCGTTCTTAAGGTGCCCATCCCTTAGCATGACATAAACATACTTAACATTTCATCATTCATACTTAACATCATGATGCCTTAAAGGCATGAACATTCATCATCATTCATTATCTTCATTCATAAGGTATGTCATGCTTACATCATTTTGTCTTAGAGCCATGATCATCATTTTCATTCATCATCTTCATTCTTAAACATAGCATACGTACATATCATTCATAAAGCATGGCATACATACATGTCATTCACAAAACATGGCATACATACATATCATTCATAAATCATGGCATACATACATAATTAGCATCTTAATTCATAAAACATGCATGGTCATGGTACATAGGAAAACATGCCTAGATCTTTTCATACATGATACATTTCCCTAGGTTCATGGCACATGGTCTAAACATTTATGAATCATCATAGCACATGACCTAACATACAAGTCATGACACATAAGCTAGGATTTTAAGTGGCATAAGAATTCTTCCAACATGCTTAAACATATACATACATCATAGTAACCTATAAACCCGCATCCTTGTGATCTTAACCCAACCCAAACCCTAAATCTTGGGAGTTGGCTGAAAGTTCCATGGCATAAGGCTCCATCATTCAATCAATAGGAAGGGTTCCATGAGTAAAAGAACACTCATACATTACATACAAGACCATAGGGAGCCATTAAACCCCATAATTGAAGTTAACCCTAAGTCCTAGCCCTACATTGGGACCTTGGCCGAAACCCTAGAGGGTCACAATCACATGGAAAAATTCCTATCATTCACCATTAAGATCCATTAAATCATAGGAAAACATAATAAACATGCTTGAAAGGTTATACCTCATCCTATCCATGACATATTGACATGGCTGAAACCCTAGGGAACCTTAGGGTGCCACAAACTTTCCCTAAATCATAATCTATGCCTTACTTCTCATAATAGAACATTTAGGTGCACAAAAGAGAGTTTACATCATCCCTAAGCCCAAACATCAACCTTGGCCGAAACCCTAAAGGCTCCACTTCATGGTTTTCTTAACTTAAATCTTGAACAAAAGTCTAAATCTTAATAGGCGTCAAAGAACAATTATACCACAGGTGAGGGGGTCTTACATTCCTTGATCTTGCTTATAAACCTTGAATAGAAAGTAAAAAGAAACCTCCTTGATCCTAACTTCTCCTTAGCCCTTGTAGCCTTGTAGAGGCCTTGGATCTTCAAGATGGAGTCTTCTTGTGAAGCTTTTCCAAGGGAGAATCCCCTTGGTGATTTTCGGCAAGAAGAAGGAGGAAAGGGAGATGGGATTTCGGTGGGGGTGGAGGAAGGAGGAAGAAGAGATCTATTTATAATGCCCTTTTGTCTCTTCACAAGTGCCTTTTCATCTTCTTCACATGGTGACTCTTCACTTCCTTAAGCCTTAACCAAAATTCACTTCATTCTCTACTAGCACTCCCTTGCTAGGTGAACTGGTTAGTGCATGCATGGTGTTACACTAGGTCCAAGGTTTAATCCTTGGTGCATGCACTTTATTTTTATTTTTATTTTATTTTATTTTTCTTTTAATTTCGACAATGCCCCCTAAGGCCTACCAATAGCCATGCTAATATTCCTAATTTAAACCCATTTCTATTTATATTAAATTCTACCTAAAATCCACTAATAACCATGGTACTAGAAAACCCCATGTAAGGCCCATTAGCACTTAGCTTCTTATTCTATATCGAAAATCATGGATGATCATGCTACGGTTTATACTAGTGTCCCTATGTTCCTCGAGAATCTTTCTAGGCATGGTCAATATTTTTAAAGAAAATATTGAGAAAATTTTCCGGGTCGTTACATGCTCAGTCCTCGACCAGGACTTCTTTGCCTGACTTCGGGTCAGGTGTTCTTGCCCAGTCCTTGACCAGGACTTCTTTGTCCATCCCTTTGCCAGGACTTCTTGCCTAGTGTACCTAGGACTTCTTCCTGCACACTCAGTGAACAAGTTAGATCAAAATAACATCTTAACTTCTGAACCCTTTATCATTATCAAATCCCAGGTTTGACTTAGGTGCGCCCTGCACCAACAATCTCCCCCTTTTTTGATTTATGACAACATGGTTCAAAAAGTTAAGTTAATGAAGCAAGTAAGATACTTAATTTCCTCCCATGGAAGGAATTCTCCCCCTGAGTTTTTTAAGAATACGTGGGGTTTTTGAAAACATTACTAAGTCCTTGTCTATTATAAAATGAAAAGATTTATCCGGTTTTCAACACTTAGAAGATTTTCAAAAGGGATTTTCAAGTTAGAAAAATTTTCCAAAATGTTTTCGAGTTGAGCACTTAGAAAATTTTCTAAAACATTTAGTTTTAACGCTTAGAAAATTTTCCAAACTAATTTTTGAGTTAAGTACTTAGAAAATTTTCAAACCAATTTTTGAGTTAAGTACTTAGAAAATTTTCAAACCAATTTTTGAGTTAAGTACTTAGAAAATTTTAAAAAGAATTTTGAATTATGTACTTAGAAAATTTTCAAAAAGAATTTTGAATTAAGTACTTAGAAAATTTTCAAAAGGAATTTTGAATTAAGTACTTAGAAAATTTTCAAAAGGAATTTTGAATTAAGTACTTTGAAAATTTCAAAAAGAATTTTGAATTATGTACTTAGAAAATTTTCAAAAGGAATTTTGAATTACTTTACTTTTTGAAAAAAGGAGATAAAAGTTTTAAAAAAAAATAATTTTTTAAAATTTAAATTTTAAAACCTTCTTTTCTGTCCTCTCCAATCTCTCCCCCATTGCCATATATCAAAAAAATTAAGTAAAGAAAGTAAAGTGTTGTATTGAACCAATTCTATGCATAAACTGGACCAAAATAATTTAGATTTTCTCTTTCGGATCCTGTCTAACCCAGTTAGCTACTTACTAACTGTTATAAACAGTAGCTTTCGCTAGGGCTAGTCAAGTTAAGTGATCTGATCAAGTTAGATTTTCTAAGCTTGACACTTAACCTGATTACTGTTCAGTTGGTATTTATTGCCCCAATTACT
Organism: Boesenbergia rotunda; assembly: GCA_024364735.1. Classification (NCBI taxonomy): domain Eukaryota; kingdom Viridiplantae; phylum Streptophyta; class Magnoliopsida; order Zingiberales; family Zingiberaceae; genus Boesenbergia; species Boesenbergia rotunda. Next base: position 47,982 of record JAGFNQ010008421.1, read on the forward strand.
GCAGATGCACTAACTTAAAGCATCTTGAATCAAGGCATAGACCTAAGCATCTCAACTTAGTCTAGGTTATCAATCAAAAGTACCCTAAGGTACTTGTGAGATGCTGGCTTCTAGATTTATAGGTGCATGCAGTTCTAGGGTTAGGGCCTAAGCTAAGTCCATTTGCGAAAAAGCCCTAGTTTTGCAGGGGGTAAGTTTTTTTTTTAAAAAAAACTATGTCAGAAAATCATTTTAAATTTCAGGAAGAAAAATGATTTTTTAAATAAATATCAAAAAAAACAAAACAGTTTTTAAGAAAAATATGTAGAGCAGTCCTATTCTACTAAGCATAATCCTATCATTGACTTAGCATACTAATTGAAAAAGACATCATACTAATAACTCAAGTAAACCTGATAGATGGATATGAGTCACTTGGTCAGCAGTAAGAGCAGTAAAGTTAAGCCATAGTCAAATACATGTCAACCTTACTCAGTAGGGGTAGTCAAATAGTCAACAGTACAGCTGAAAATATCAATCTGAACTAAGAGGAAGGGCCAGGATGGTCAGATGGGCCAGGCTGCCAGGAGACAATGACATCATTTCGTTGTATCGTGCGTCGCTTGTCTCTCGATCAGCTCGGAGGGCGTCCATGTGCTCAATGTGATAGGCCTTGACCTCCTCCCTGAGATTGTGTAACTCCGTCTGCAATAATGTGATGCGCTAGTCGGTAGTCGGTGGGGGAGGCTCCTGTAACTGCTCATTGATCTCGGCTGCAAGATCAGCTACGTCTACCTCCACCTCCTCATCGGAGTCGTCCTGCCGTCTAGCCCTCTCCTATCTCCATGCTAGGACCCCCATGGCCAAAACGTCTATCCCCGCTAAAGAAAAGTTTCTAATCCCTATTTCATCGAACTCAGTCATCAAAATAATCTCTTCGGCAGTGATGTCGCGACCATGGTGGTGAAGAAGGGTGGTGATGACATGGTAGTAAGGCATACGTACTCGATCGTGAGTAGATACGCTCGATGCATAAATGATAGTGTGGAATATGTGGAGACCTATATCGATATCTAGCTGATGAATCATGGTATAGAGTAAGAAGGTGTGGAATGGTCGCATGGTCATGACATCTCGGGTGGTAATTGGGAGTACACATCGAACTTTCACTCAGTAAAGGGCATAATTGTGGACTCGGAGGTCAATGGATTGAAATCGCCGAGCCAACGGATTTCGCACATCTCCAAAGAAATAGGAGTAAAGAGTATCTAGTGTGATGTGCGAATAGGGGGGTGCGAAGGGCAGGTCGGCCGGAGGATAACAAGAAAAGGTAGACTGCGAAGGTCGTAGTCCGAGAAACCGATTAAACAAGGTCAGAGAATTGGTTAGGGGAGTGCTTTGTACTGTGGTAGAGTAGAGTAGGTCATCAATCTTGGCTAGATTATTGTAAAATTCTACACACAGGGTCGAGTTCACAGGATGTGTGCAGAAGACTAGGTGATCTAGTTGATAAAAGTTGATCGCGTCCATCGCTAAGGGGCATGATTGAGTGAAGAATTGCCTATTTAGGAAGCTAGTATTAATAGGCTTATAGGTTGTTTGGGCAAACTTGTTAAACAACTCTAAGTTGGGGAATCTTGGGTCGGGGTTAGGTTCGGCCACGGGGTTGGGTTGAGAAACGCGATGTTTTCTAAATATGTAAAGAGAAAATTGAGCATTTAATAAGTAAAATTAAGGAAAAAGGAAATTGCTTAAAAAAATGCATAATAAAATTGATACCGGGGCGGCATTTTTGAAGTAGAGCGTTTGAAGATGAGGAAGGAGCGTCCGAGCGCCTTGGGAAGAAGAGAAGTGAAGGAAGGTTTTGGTTTTGGTGTGGGGGATGAAGAAGGAGCCATGCTCCTTATATACGGTCATACGGGCGCCCGTGAAGGGTCGGGCGCTCGAGTTCATTGGGGCACCCGTAAGGTCAAGGGCGCCCGAGTCAGAAGGCAGCTTTTTGGCAGACTTGATCGCCTTGGATGAAGACAAAGACCTAGGCGCCCGATAGGTCACGGGCGCCCAGGTCAGATGGGTGAGGGATGACAGCTTTTGCTATCTTGGTCGAAGAGAAAGTCGGGGCGCCATATAGGGCACGGGCGCCTGAGCTGACATGGTTTGACTATTGAACAGTTTGACCATTTGACCAGGTTTGATTGTTTCGACCCGGTTTGAATCTTTTGACCAGCTAACAATTAAGTCAATTAAGCTCCAGATTCAATGTTCTTAATTAACAAAAATATAAAAAAAACCAGATGAATTTGAGTTAGATCCTAACCATCTCACCCAGTCTATAGTTATCAATCACGTTAACCTTATGGGTTTTGTGAGACAGGTTTTAATAGAAGTAAAGATTTTATTTTGAAAAATATGAATAATTTTGAAAAGTTGAATTAATTTTACAAACAGTTTAATTTTAAATTTGTTTTGAAAAATGGTTGAATCTAAGATTAATTGAAATTTGTGTTAGATTCAAATCTGACAATAGTAAAGTGAATTTGGTTTTCAATAATCGGCTTCCAAGTCTTGGCGAGGCACTAGGCCTTCTTTGGCCGTAGCCTTATTGGATCATCAACCCTTTCCTTGACAAAGCCTTTTATTGAAAAATGATCTTCAAGTTACTCCTTGAAAGATTTTGGTCTAACTAGTTTGGGTCTTGGATCGGTAGCTTCGGCTAGTTCCGCCAAAATGGCTTCCCTAACGTACTATCATCTCACCTCCACCAATACTATGTTGTTCAAATTTCAGTTAAATCGTTTCAGTCCTTAGTCTAACCAGTCCTAGGTCTAAACATGATAATTTGCAGAAATAAATAAACAATCAAACATACAATTAAAATTAAGGAACTAAAAGAGATTTATCTAATTATCAAAATTATTTTTAAATTGGCTCCCCCTAGACTAAAGCCACGCTAATGATTAGGCAAGATGTGAATCTTGTCCTTGGGGATTCAATAGTGGTTTGGTCCAGCTTGGTTGTTCAAGCAAAGTTTGGGTACCCATGCATGAACTTTGGGTCTAGATTGGTTCAATACAGCATAGTAGGAATGTTGTCTCGACTTGGTTCGATACCCAAACCTAGATCGATTTAGAACGTATTTCTGTTTTCAAGGATCATGTCAAGACCCTTAGAACCCGAAGTAAATCATTCTAAAGCCGCTCTAAGGTCCTTGACTTGAGTTTTCAAGGAGGAGTTCTCTTTCTCAAGCTTTTCAACTTGAGTAGAGGATCCTTCTTGAACCTTCTCGGACAAGGATCTAGAGTCAGCTTCCTCTTTCAGGAGATTTACTTCCTGTCGGAGGGACTCGACTCGGATTTTGCCTTTCGTCAAGTTACGAGATAAGTAAGCTATTAACTTTAATAATTCAATTTCAGAATAACCACTTACCGTTATTTGGCTGTTTTTCGATATTGTGAGCCTTCCGTCGTCCGGCTCCGATTCCGATTCGGTGTCGATGTCTTCCGAAGCGGTTAAGGTGAGAAGGTTTAAAACAGATATTGTGAGCCTTCCGTCGTCCGGCTCCGATTCCGATTCGGTGTCGATGTCTTCCGAAGCGGTTAAGGTGAGAAGGTTTGACTGTGAGGCCTCTTCTTCTTCTTCGACGGAAGATTCGTCCCACGTGGCTTGAAGAGCCTTCTTCCTTCGAGTCTTCTTGGCTTCCTTTAGATTTGGACATTCTGATTTGTAGTGTCCCTTCTTGTTACATTCGTAGCTGGTCATATTTGGTTTTGTCTTTGAAGTTGAAGGTTCAGCTAGATCTTCCTTTCTTCGGCTGGCTTGCCTTCTGTTGGTCTGATGCTTCAGCTCCTTGTAGTAGTCCCTTCACTATCTTCTGAGTCTGAGTCTGAGTCAGACTCGGGTGCAAGTTGAGGCTTTTTCTTGGCTACCTTTCCTTGGGTTTTACCTACAAGAAAAGCAATACCTTTCTCGTCCATAGTGCAGTTAGTCTATTCATGTAACTCTAATTCTGAAATCAATTCATCTAATTTTATTTTTGAAAGATCCCTAGAAACTTTATAAGCATCTACCATAGATGCCCACAGAGTATTTCTTGGGTAAGCATTTAAGGTATACCTGATAAGGTCACGATTTTCTACCTTGTGACCGATTGTGTACGGGGCATTCATCAGCTCCTGGATTCTGGTGTGGAGTTGTGCTGCTGATTCACCCTCATTCATCTTTATGGTGTAGAGATTGTTAAGCAGCTGATCCCTATTGCTGATTCTGGTGTCGGAGGTGCCTTCGTGTAATTCAATTAGTTTGCTCCAGTGTTCTTTAGCACTGTTGAAGGGACCCACCCGGTTCAGTTCTTCTTTGGTTAATCCGCATTGCAGCGTTTGGGTTGCCTTTGCATCAGCCTCGATCTTTTTCTTCAGCGAGGCGTCCTATTCTTAGTAGTGTTGTGTCACTCCTTCAGCGTTCATGGGGATTTCAAGGCCAGATTAGATAATAATCCACATATCTACCAAAGTTTTCAGGTGGACTTCCATCCGACTCTTCTAGTAGGAGAAATCTTCTCCACTGAAGAGTGGTGGTCTGGCTGTGCTGAAACCCTCTTGCATGGCTATAATAATTTTTTAAAAAAGAAACAAAAACAAAGAAACTCTGCCCCAAGACTCGGTCTTGGATTAGTAGTGTGGGAAAAAATTAATCGAAATGAAAACGATCGAGTGGTGTTGCACCAACCTCGATTAACGAGAAAAATTCGAAAAAGAAATTAAAATTTCGTAAAATCCAAAAAAAACTCTCAAATTTGTGGTTGCACCAAATTTGAGCCACCCGCTCTGATACCACTTGTTGGATCGAAGAAAACGATAGAGGGGGGGGGGGTGAATATCGTTATGAAAAATTTTCGGACAGTTAAAGAATATGCGCAGCGGATAGAAATAAAGTACACAAGAACACAAGTAGATTTGTACTTGGTTCGGAGTCTCGATTTGCTCCTACTCCAAGGCCCACAGTCCTTGACCATTTACTTTGGGCAATTCTATATTCGGAAAGATCTTTATAGATTGATAGTACAGATATAGAATTTGAAAAACTGAATCACAACACTTTCGTATGTTGAAATTTTACCGACGCCCGAGGTGGATCAAATTTCGGAGCAGAGGGTCATCATCGGCGCTGGAATCTAGAAATAGAACTTTGCCGGGCCGCAGCGCTTGAGCGAAAGTGTTTGGAGCGTTGGAAAGAATGGATGATGAAGCCTTGGGGGTGAGCCCCCTTTTATAGTCCTCTTACGGGCGCCTGTGACGTTGGGGGCGCCTGACATGTGGCCCTCCCTGTGCAAATCCTTATCCACGGGCTCGGTCAGCGCTTATCCACCTCCACTTGGGTGCATGAGCTGATGGGGGTGCCCGTGACCTCACGAGCGCTTGATCCGCCTTGGTTCAGTGGCTTTGCAGCTATGTTTGGGATTTTACCTTCACACTTGGGTGCCCGTATCCATACGGGTGCCTGAGCCCATTCGGGTGCCTGTGTCCATTCAGCGCCTAGGCCCAGTGAAGCACCTCCCTTGCAGAGGACCAGTCCTTCGATCCTGCAACTAAGGTTAGTACCCAAAACACAACAAGTATTAGTTACAGTCGTAGTTGTCTTGGTTCTAACATTGGGTCTCCCAAATGGAACCCTAGGTCAAACCGACGCCTACTGTTTCCTCGACGGGGAACGCGTCCTCACCTACTCCTCTCAGGAGAGTTTACCTTTTGCCAATCGGCTCCATCGGTTGGACTTTTGCCAAATCCACATGACCAGGTCTTCGTGCCCAACTTCCGGTCAGGTCTTCGGTGGCCAACCCCTTGCCTGGACTTCTTGCCCAATCCTCGACAAGGACTTCTTTGCTCGAATTTCGGTCAGGTGTTCTTGCCTAGTCCTTCACCAGGACTTCTTTGCCCAGCCCTTTGCCAGGACTTCTTACCTAGTGTACCTAGGACTTCTTCCTTCACACTCAGTGAACAAGTTAGATCACAATAACATCTTAACTTCTAAACCCTTTGCCATTATCAAAACCCAGGTTTGACTTAGGTGCTGCCTACACCAACAGATCCGACTATTATGGCTAAATATGTTGTGTATGTGATTGTGTGTGCATGTGTGTAAATTATATTTGAATCCTCGGGGTTGACAAGGCTAGATTTAGTATTTAATTTTTGTAATTAAATACGACAATTGTTTAGCCGCGTATTTTAGTTTACTTTCGATCTAGACTTCTTGTACACTCCTTCATGGAGTATAGGATCGACGGATGTAAATTAAAATATTTTTTATCTCGGCTCGGAGATCCTCTTCATGGAGCTTGCACATGGTGATAGGAGGTGGAGACGAGGTGGTGACATGACTGAAGGCATATTGGAGAACAAAAGCCATAATAGTTGGAAAATTAGATTTTTCTTATTTATTGCTTTTTGTTTATATGCTTGTTGTGTTTACATGGTAAAATTCCACAATTATAAATAACTATGTGGAGAGAGACTCTAAGAGTCTCATGGCCTCCATTACTAATTTGACATGTGATGCGAACAGGTTTGCGCGTTGGCTCTAAGTGCCTTCCTCCATATCAGATGAGCTTGTTTCGTGGATCACTAGGCCAGACATGATTATAGAATGTTATTTAGGAGCGTATAATGTTCCCCATCGGACGACACATAATCATAGATAATTGCCTTAGTATCGTGTAATGGTGAGCACTTAGATGCAAATAATAGTATCCTCCTCATCGGAGTCACTGCTATTATTTGTAGGGCCAAAGAGGAATCAACTATTAATTTTATTTGTCAAAAAGATAGGTTGACAAGATAATAAAATTAATGGGTAAAACCTCCTCTTACAAATGTAAAATTCGTATAGGTCCACACTATCGTGGCATACGAAATTCTCGGTGTTTTGAGGTATTGGTTGATTTCAAAATTTATTGTTTGAGGAATCAATATTTTTTGAAATCTAAAGTATGTGATCATTGTGATTCTTAGGTTTTTCAAAATCGCTTTCAACCCACTAGTTGTAATATTAAAAGAAAATGAACTTACTGCCCCTAACTATAATGATTGGAAACTGAACATGGACATTGTCTTGACTGCCGAGGAATCCAAATGTGTACTTTTCGTTTTCTGTCATGAAAAGCCTAGCAAGAATTATGATGAAGAGGAGAAGGAATGTTATAGGCAGTGGATAAAAGCAGACGAGATGGCGCAGTGTCACAATTTGGCTTCTATGTTAAATGTGCAGCAACATCTACATCAGGCTTTTTCCACTTCTTATTATATGATGTTCAATCTCAAATAACTCTTTGGACATCAGAATTGGGCCGCTAGATAAGAGGAAATGAGGAGCTTGATGACGACCACCATGATTGAGGGAATGCCCATAAGGGAACATGTTCTCAAAATGATGGCTCGGTTAAATGAGATGGAAGTTCTTGGAGCGTAGATCGATGGGGAAACCCAGGTCGATATCATTCTCCAATCTCTACCAAGGAGTTTTGAGCAGTTTCGCCTGAACTATAATATGGAAAAATGAACATATTCGTTGGTGGAACTTCTGACAGAACTGCAGGCGGCAGAAGGGTTTTCTCATCAGAGTACTCATGCTTTGGTTGCTAAAAAGGTTTCTACTTCTAAACCGAAAGGCAAGAAGAAAAAGAAACAAGGTGTGGCAATGAAGGCAAGATCTCAGGGACCTCAGGATGGCGTGAAGAAGTCGAAAGGCAAGTGTTTCACGTGCAAGCAGACTGGACATTGGAAGGTGGATTGTCCCCACCGTTAGAAGAATAATCAAGGTATATCTTTTTTGTTTAGTCATTAAAACATATTTAGCGGTGTTATCTACTGGTACCTGGTGTGTAGATACAGGAGCCACTGATCATGTCTATAATTCTTTGCAGGGGTTCCAGGAAACCCGACGACTAGCCGATGGAGAGATTACCGTCTACATGGGCAATGCTACGGAGATGGCAGCTATTGCAGTGGAAGTCGTTTATTTGTCTTTTGATAGGAATAAAATTTTGGTTTTGAGAAATTGCTTTTATGTACCTAGTTTTAGAAAGAATCTCATTTCGGTTTCTAAAATAATAAAGAATGGGTATTCTATTTCTTTTAATGACAGAGTTGTTATAAAAAAGAATAGAGAGATTATCTGTTCTAGTGTGATGGTTGGCAATTTATATACTCTTGAACCAAAATCTCCCACGATGCAAATAGAAGTAAATAACTCATCATCTAACCAAAATAAGAGGAAAGAACCTTCGATGTTGAACGGATCATATCTTTGGCATCTAAGACTTGGTCATATTAACCTAAGAAGGATTCAAAGGTTGATAGCAGATGAGCCCTTGGGTTCATTGGTGGTGGAAGACTTCCCAACCTATGAATATTGCTTGGAAGGTAAGATGACTAAGAGGCTTTCAAGAGTAAGGGGTATAGAACCAAAGATGTGTTGGAATTGGTTCATTCTGATTTGTGTGGTCCTATGTCTATCCAAGCTAGAGATGGCTTTGAATATTTCATCTCTTTTATAGATGATTATTCAAGGTATGGATATATTTACTTGATGCACCGCAAGTCTGAATGTTTTGATATGTTCAAAGAATTCAAGGCTGATGTGGAGAAACATCAAGGTAAAAGTATCAAGACACTACGATCTGATCGTGGTTGTGAGTACCTCTTGGGAGAGTGTAGGACTTACTTGTCAGAGGCTGGGATTCAATCCCAATTGTCTGCACCCGGTACGCCCCAACAGAATGGTGTAGCAGAGCGAAGGAATATGACTCTTATGACGATAGTAAGATCAATGATGAGTTACTCCGAGTTGCCAGATTCATTTTGGGGATATGCTTTGGAAACGGCAGTGTACATACTGAACTTGGTACCATCTAAGTTAGTACCTTCTACTCCCATAGAATTGTTGACTGGGCGAAAGCCTAATCTGAGACATATTCAGATTTGGGATAGTCCAGCACATGTGCTGAAGGGAGATGCTGTTAAATTGGAATCTCATACAGAAGTACGATTGTTCGTAGGCTATCCTAGAGGAATGAAAGGTGCTTTGTTCTATAGTCCTAAAGATCAGAGGGTGATCATTAGCACGAATGCCCAATATTTAGAAGAAGACTATGTGATGAACCATAAGCCCATCAGTAGGATTATTCTTGAAGAATTAAGAGGGGAAGTTCCAACTTCAGTACCAACAGTACAGGAGGGCATACCACAAGTCACTGCACCACGTGTCACAAGAGGATACTAGGTGGTACCTCGTCGTAGTGGGAGGGTTATTAGACAACCTTAGAGATTTATGTTCTTGGGAGAGTCTTCGAACTTGATCCCTGGTGAACATGAACCTGATCCTTGGACCTATGACGAGACACTCAAAGATAAAGATATAGTATCTTGGCAAAGGGCGATGAATTCTGAGATAGAATCTATGGATTCTAATCATGTCTGGGAGCTAGTAGAACCACCCAATTGTGTAAAAACCATTGGATGCAAGTAGATCTAGAGGATCAGACAGGAAGTTTGAGACCTTCAAAGCTAGGCTTGTTGCGAAAGGGTATACTCAGAAAGAGGGTATCGATTATGAGGATACCTTTTCGCCGATAGCCATGCTTAAGTCTATCCAGATTCTCTTATCTATTGCCGCTCATATGAATTATGAGGTTTGGCAGATCGATGTCAAGACAGCTTTGATAGTGGATATGGCTCGGTGGACTTCCTAAGCAAATACTTGGTCATCCATGAGAGACCTCTCCATGTCTAAGGATTAAAATTTTATCTGAATGGAGACCTATCTCCCAAATGACCGTCTCGTCGTCGTACTAATTGGTTCGAGTTACAACTTAGCCAAACTCAATGTTCAAGCTTTGTAACTCATCTAATCAATTAGTCACAGAAAAGATGACGAGCGGATCACCGATTTTTGTGTTTATCTTCAGGGTCCATGACATGATTAATTATTACAATTAATTATCGAATAATTAACGCAACAATAATTAATCAACATCCACATAAAATGATAGAATAAAAGAAGGAGTCAAAGAGAGATATACCTCTTCTTTTACCTCGTGATCATCTATCGTATAACTCTCCCCTCTTGGACGTCATGTGGGCGACGATCTACCAAGACCTGGAGTCACCAAAGGTCCACTAATACCACCGTCTTCTTCCCTCATCCACGGACCAACAAACCCTAGGCACCTAGGGTTACCGCCGGCCACCACCTCCACCTCCTCCTTGCGCCACTGGCCACCACCAAGCTCCTAGGTGCTCCAGCCACAAGGGATCTGAGGTGAAGATATAGAGGGAGATGAATAAGTGGAAGGAGAAGAGAGAAAATGTCTCCTCTTCTACCCACACAAACTCGCCGCCCACCTCCTCTTCTTTCTCAATCCCGCCGGCGCCAATCAAGGATGAAACCTTGGTTTCTGGCCGCCGACCACCTCTTCTCCTTGCTCACAGCTTGCACACGCCAAGGAGGAAGATGTGAAGAAGAAAGAAGACGAGAATGGAGAAGAAGAAGGAGAAGAAAACAATTTCTTCTCTTATTCACAGCCGGCGCTGCAACCCCAGCCAAAGGTCGCCGCCAGCAGCCCTTCTCCCTCTCTCTTACTCCTCGCTGAGCACCAAGATGCTCCTCCAAGACCTGCTGATCCTTCATGCCAATGAGGAGGAAGATATGAAGATGTATGGAGGAGAAAGCACCTTCCTTTTTCCTCCTCTTCATCCTGCACAAATCAACCCTAGGAGAGAGAGAGTAGGGGAGAAGGTTAGGGTTTTGGGTTGTGTTTTTGGATGATTAATTGGATTAATTAGCCTTGGTATCATGACACCATGGGGTATATATAGGGCTACAATAGGGACCATGAGAAGGAGTTGGGTCTTGGCTTGCTAATGGATCCAAACTCGATCCATTAATGAAGAGTCATTCCACTAAAGGCCCTTCATTGAATAACCTCACCAACCCCCATATTTACATATAGGCTCCACCTATTATGAGTACATTTTCTCCCCGTGTTTAAGATATCGAATACCCATTGATTAATTTAAATTATTGATAATTTTAATTAATCAACCTCTAACTCCTTGACTAGTACCACTCATCTTTATCATCATGTTGGACCAAGTCCACTTGCAAGATTTAACATAATGAACCTATTGAGCTCATCAAGGAGGCATCATCATCCCGACTCACCAGGACACGGATTTTGTCTATAATCAATGGCACACCATGTAAATAATATTATTTCCCAACTTACTGGGCCTATCGATTTAACAAAATAAATCTCGCCCATTGATAAATCAAAGAAATAACTACTAAGTACATGTGCCCGTTATTATATCGGGATTAAGAGCATGTACTTCCATAATAAAACCGAGGTCTGATTCAATTATAAAATCAATACAAATTGGCTCACCTCTGTATTGGTCCTGCTCAATGCACACAAAGTGTACTAGTGTAATTCTATGGTCAAGATAAACCACACCTATTTACACTACAATCATCCCGATGATTTGTCCAATTCCATCTCGGTTGTTAGCCTCTACTTATACTCTGCAAAGGACTGATAACATGATCTTCTATCCGTTACCACACGTCATGTTATCTACAATGCAAAGTATCAGACATTTATGCATATACTAATATAAATATGCATCAGTGATTTTGTGATTCTGTTTCAAAATGTAGATGTCTTATACAAAAGCAAGGCTTTTAGTATACATCCTAACAATCTCCCACTTATACTAAAAGACTCTGCTGTCCTCATAATGTCATACATCTGACCCCCTTATCCTCCACTTAACTAAAAGCTCTCACTATCAAGGCCTCAGTGAAAATATCTCCCTGGTTGTCATCTGATGTAATCTAGGCGACAACAAACTTTTTCTCTTTTGGGTGGTACTTGCGCTTTATGTGTTTACTCGCCTTATGGGCTCGTGGTTCCTTCGAGTTTGCAACTGCACCATTGTTATCACAATAAATTATGATAGCTCTGGGCAAACCAGGAATCACATCTAAGTCCATCTTGAGGTCTCTGAACCGTACAACTTCCTTTGGCTGCCTTAGAGGCTGCCACATACTCAGCTTTAATGATGGAGTCCATCATGCAACCACTGCTTGACACTCCTCCATGCTATGGTTCTACCTCCTAAAGTATACACAAAATCTCGAGGAATACTTATTTTTGTCCCTAACCGATTAAAAATTTGAATCCATATAACCCATAGGGAGCAATTGGTCTGCCCAGTAAACCAACATATAATCCTTAGTCTTCTCAAGCACTAATATATGCTTTTATCGCAATCCAATTTCCTTGACTTGGGTTACTCTGATATCTACTAATCATCGCCATGGCAAAGCAGATATCCGGCTCGTTTATAGCATATCATGAGGCTTCCTATAGTCGATGCATAAGGAATCACCTTCACCTCCTCTATCTCCTTTGATGTGTTTAAGACACATCTCTTTAGATAGAGGTACCCCATGCCTGAAAGGTACAAAAACTTTCTAGGAGTTTTCTATGCTGAAATGAGCTAGGACAGTGTCTATGTATGAAGCTTGGGATCAGCACAATATCTTTTTCTGGAGATCCCTTAGAATTTTGATCCCAAGGATGTGTCCCGCTTTTCCCAAGTCCTTCATATCAAATTATTTAGACAACCATACCCTTACGTCTGATAATATTTTGACATTGTTGCCAATGAACAAAATATCATCTACATATAGTACAAGAATACCACTACGTTTCCGTCACATTCCTTATATACACAAAGCTTATTCGTTCTTTGAACAAATCCATATGACCGGATCATCTCATCAAAGCAGATGTTCCTCGTCATAGGTCTAGGGATTAGGTTCATGTTCACCAGGGACCAAGTCCGAAGACTCTCCCCCAAGAACATGAATTATTCTAGTTGACTAATAACTCTCCCACTACGACGAGGTACCACCTGTGTATCTTCAGTGACATGTTGTGCAGTAACTTGTGGTATGTCCTCTTGTACAGTTGGTACTAAGGTCAGAATGTCCCCTTTTCAATTCCTCAAGAATAATTTTATTCATGGCCTTGTGGTTCATCACATAATCATCCTCTAAGAATCGGGTATTCGTGCTAATGATTACCCTCTGATCCTTAGGACTATAGAACCACCATTCGTTCCTCTAGGATATCCTACGAACAAACGCACTTCTATACGCGATTCCATCTTATCAGTACCCCTTTTCAGCATATATGCTGAATTACCCCAACTCCGAATATGTCTTAGAGTAGGCATTCGCCCAGACTACATTTTTGTGGGAGTAGAGGGTACTGCCCTAAATGGTACCAAGTATGTACGCTGTCGTTTCCAGAGCATATCCCCAGAATGAATCCAGCAACTCGGAGCAGCTCATTATTGTCCTAACCATCCCATAAGAGTCCTTTTCCTTCTCTCTGCTACACCATTCTGTTGCGGCATACCGGGTGCAGACAATTGGGATTGACTTCCAACCTCTGATAAGTAAGTCCTTAAACTCTCCCAAGAGGTACTTGCCACCACGATCTGATCGTAATATCGCGATACATTTTCCTTGATGTCTCTCCGCATCAGCCTTGAAATCTTTGATCTTATCAAAGTATTCAGACTTGTGGTGCACCAAGTAAATGTACCTATACCTTGAATAATTGTCCATAAAATAGACGAAGTATTCAAGGCTACCTCTATCCTACATAGACTAAGGACCTACACAAATCAGAATGAACCAACTCTAACATATCCTTGGCTCTATACCCCACGGCCTTGAAAGGCCTCTTGGTCATCTTACCTTCCAAGCAAGATTCAAAGGTTAGGAAGTCTTCCACCGCCAATGAACCCAAGGGTCAATTCAATTGGCTATCAACCTTTGAATCCTACTAAGGTTAATAACACCAAGCCTTAGACGTCAAAGATATGTTTGGTTCATCTCGGAAGGAACCTTTCTCTTATTTTGGTTAGATGATGGGCTATTAACATCTAATTGCATCGTGGGAGATTTTGGTTATAAAATGCACAAATTGATTATCCATGTTCCTAAATAGATAATCTTTCTATTCCACATTTCATAACAAAAAGCAATAGAATATCTATTATTTCAGAAACTGAACCAGTGTTCTTTCTAAAAAATTAGGTACATAAAAGCAATCTTTTCAAAACCAAAACTTTATTTTCCTATCTAAAGACAAATAAATAACTCCCACTGCAATAGTCACCATTTCGGTAGCATATCCCATGGTGATCTTCTTCAACTAGTCGTCAGGTTTCGTGGAACCCCTACAAAGAAATGCAGACATGATTAGTGGTATCCATATCTACACACCAGGTACTGGTAGATAACACCGCTAAACATGTTAAACGATAAAAGAAAAAGATATACCTAAATTATTCTTCTAACGGTGGGGGCAGTCTGCCTTCCAATGTCCAGACTGCTTGCACATGAAGCACATGCCTTTTGGCTTCTTCACGCTACTCAGAGGTCCCTGTAATCCAGCCACATTCTTTGCCCCAGCTTATTTTTTCTTCTTGCCTTTCAGTTTAGAAGTAGAAACCCCTTGAGCAATGAAAGTATGTGAACTCTGAGGATAAAACCCTTCTGCCGCCTGGAGTTCTGTCAGAAGTTCCACCCACGAATATGTATGTTTGTTCATATTGTAGTTTAGGCGAAACTTCTCAAAACTCTTTGGTAGAGATTGGAGGAAGAGATCGACCTGGGTTTCCCCATTGATTTTTGCTCCAAGGATTTCCATCTCCTTTAGCCAAGCCATCATTTTGAGAACATATTCCCTTACGGGCATACCCTCAATCATGGTGGTTGTTGTCAAGTTCTTCATGATCCCTTTCCTAGCGGCCCGATTATGATGTCCGAAGAGTCCGTCGAGATTGGATGTTTTATCACTGGTATTGGAAGAAGCCTGATGTTGATGACTCTGCGTCATCTCGTCTGATTCTAACCACTGCCTAAAATATTCCATCTCCTCTTCATCATTAATCACGCTAGGTTTTTCAGCATAGAACTCGACAAGCTCACAATTGGATTCCTCGGCAGTTGCGACAAAGTCCAAGTTTAATTCCCAATCTTTATTATTAGTGGCATTAAGTTGTTTTTCTCTTAGAATTAAATCAAGTGGGTCTAAATCCATTTTGAAAATACCTGAGAATCACAACAATCACAACTTTAGATTTCAAAACCATATTGATTCCTCAAAACAATAAATTTGAAATCAACCAACACCTCAAAACACCGAGAATTTTGCATGTCACGATGGTGTGGACGTATACGAATTCTACATTTGTAAGAGGAGGTTTTACCCATTAATTTTATTATCTTGTCAACCTAACTTTTTGACAAATAAAATTAATTGTTGGTCCTCTTCGACCCTATAAATAATAGCAGTGACTCCGTTGGGGAGGATACTATTATTTGCATCTAAGTATTTACCATTACATGATACTATGAAAATTACCTTCGATTATTCTTTAAGGCTAATGGTATATACTTTTTTGACCTAGGGATATGCATAGGCTAACTTTGTGTTGCAGGCACTAGATTCCAACTATTATGATAATTGTGATCTTTGTATGTGATTGGTTGTGTTTTGATGTAAATTAATTGAATCCTAGGGGTTGACGAGGCTAGATAAGTTATTTAATTTTTGTAATTAAATATGACACTTGTTTAGCCAAGCTTTCTTTTTACTTTTGATCTAGATGACATGTACATTCCTTCGTAGAGTATAAGATCAATGGATGTAAATAAGTAAGCTAGTCATCTAGGCTCGGGGAATCCTTCATGGTAGCTTGTGCATGGATAGGATGGAGTGGACGAGGTGACGACACGACTAGAGGCGCATTGGAGAACAAGGCCATAATAGTTGGAAAAATCTAGGATTTTTTTATAGCTCTATTTTTTTTTGGTTTATGTGCTTGTTGTTGTGTGTGCATGTGAAAAACCTCAAACGCAAATAACTAAGTGGGAGAGGGACCCTAAGGGTCCCATGGCCTCCATTACAATCTGATAAGTGATGCGAACAAGTCTGCGCGTCGGCTCTGAGTGCCTTCCTCCCCATTGGATGGGCTTGTTCTGGGATCACTAGGTCAGAAAAGACTATAGGAAATTATTGAAGAGCATGTGTACTTCCACATCGGAAGACACATAATCAGAAATAATTTTTCTTAGTGTCGTGTAATGATAAACACTTAGATACAAATAATAGTATCCTCCCCATCGGAGTCACTGCTATTATTTGTAGGGCCGAAGAGGACCAACTATTAATTTTACTTGTCAGAAAGTTAGGATGATAAGATAGTAAAATTAATGGGTAAAACCTCCTCTCACAAATGTAGAATTCGTATACGTCCACACCATCGTGGCATGCGAAATTCTCGGTGTTTTGAGGTGTTGGTAGATTTTGTAAGAAATTATTTTTTTGAGGAGTCAATTTATTTTCAAAATCTAAAGTGAGTGATTATTATGATTCTCAGGTGCTTTGAAATGGATCTAGGCCCACTTGAACTAATTGATAGGGAAAGCCAACTTAATGCCCCTAACAATAAGGATTGGGAATTGAATATGGATTTTGTCTCTACTGCCGAGGAACTCAAAAGTGATCTTGTCGAGTTATGTGCCGAAAAGTCTAGCGAGATTAACACTGAAGAGGAGTTTGAATATTTTAGGAAATGGCTAGAAGTAGACGAGATGACTGAGAGTCATCAAAATCAAGCTTCTTCCATTACCAGTAAAATATCCGAACTCGATGAACTCTTCGAGGAAAGTAATCAAGCCGCTAGGCATAAGGTCTTGAAGAACTTGATGACAACTGTCTTAGTTGAAGGCATGCCCGTAAGGGAACATGTCCTCAAAATGATGGCTTAGCTGAAGGAGATGGAAATCCTTGGAGCAAAAATTGATGGGGAAACCCAGATCAATTTTATCCTCCTATCTCTACCAAAGAGTTTTGAGGAGTTCCGCCTAAGATACAATATGGATGAGCGTACATATTCGTGGGCAGAGCTTCTGACAGAACTTGAGGTGGCAGAGGGGTTTTCTCTTCAGAGTTCACAGACTTTCGTTGCTCAAGAGGTTTCTACTTCTAAACTGAAAGGAAAGAAGAAGAAGAAACAAGCTGGAGCAAAGAAAGAAATACAGGGACCTCATGGGCACATAAAGAAGCCGAAGGACAAGTGCTTTGTGTGCAAGCAGTCAGGACATTGGAAGACAGACTGTCCCTATCGCCAGAGTAGTACCACAGGTATATTTTCTTCTTTGTCGTTGTAACATGTTTAGCGGTGATATCTACCGGTACTTGGTGAGTAGATACGGATACCACTAATCATGTCTGCATTTTTGTGCAGGGGTTCCAGGAAACCGGATGACTAGCTGAGGAGGATATCACTGATTACATGGATGGGCTATGGAGACGACTTTTTATAGTGGGAGTTTTATCTATTTCATTTATGTCTTTAGCATAGGTTGGCATAGTTTTGGCTTTATAGAGATTACCTTTATGTACTTAGTATTTTGGAAAGAACTTTGTTCAGTTTCAGGAATAAGATATTTTCTATTGCTTTTATTTGTTAAAAGTAGAATAGAATGAATGTCTATTAAAGTACATAGATAGGCAATTAGTACATAAAACCAAAAACTTCCATGATGCAACTAATAGCTTATCATCTTAACTAATGTAAGAGAAAGGTTCCTTCCAAGTAGAACCAAACATATATTTTGTCTCTAAGGTTTGGTTTGTTAAACTCAAGTGTGATTCAAAAGTGATCAACCAATAAGTCTTAGGGTCACTGGTTATGGAAGACTTGTCATCCTTAAGATCTTTTGACTCTTACTAGGGAAGTAACAAAACCAAATAGGCTTGTTCTAAGCCTAGGAGCATAGAGCCAAAAATATGTAGGAATTGGTTCGACCTAATAAGTATAAGTCTTTAATCTATCTAGAGTAGAGGTACTCTTGAATACTTTGTTTATTTGATAAACAAATATTTAAAGGAAAAGAGTACATTTACTTGATGCACTGCAAGACTGAATACTTTGATGAGATCCAAGAGTTCAAGTCTGATGCAGAAGAAACATCAGAGTAAAACTATGGTGACATTATGATTAGATCATGATGGCAAATACCTCTAGGGATAGTTGTAATACTTACTTATCAGATAATTGAGATTTGATCCCAATTCATAGCACCTAGTACGCCCCAACAGAGTGGTGCAACACATGGAAGGAAGTAGGTCTCTTAAGCTAATTGGTTAAGAAGTTGATAAGCCTCTCCGAGATTAGCCAAATTTGTTCAAAGGGATATGTCCTGGATACGAAGGTGTATATGCTTGATTCTGTCTAGGTTAGTAGTCTCTTAAAACCATAGAGATGTAGACTAAGTGACGGCTTAATCTAAGGCATGTTTAGATTATGAGTAGTTCAGCACTTGTGCTGAAAAGAGACCCCGACAAGTTGGAATCTAGTGCATATGTTCGTAGGTTATCCTAAGGGAACGATAAGGTGGTTTAATAGTCCTAAGGATCAGAGGACATTCGTTGGGGCGAATGTCTGATTCTTAGGAAAAGGACTATGTAATAAACCACAAGTCTAGGTGTAGAGTTACTCTGAGTAAATTAAAAGGGCATTCTGATCATAGTACCAACTATACAAGAGGAGATACCACAAGGTACTGAACCTCGTGTCACTAAAGATATACAAAGAGTACCTTGTCGTAGTGGGAGGGTTGTTGCTCAACCTAAAAGTCTCATGTTCTTGGAGAGTCTATGGATTGGGTCCTAAGTGAGCATGAACTAGATCCCTAAACCTATGACAAGGATCATCCTCTTTGAAAAAGATTAATCCAACTATGTGGATTTGTTTAAAGGATGGATGATGTTGTATGTGACAAAACGAAGTAGTATTCTTGTATAATACATAGATGATATTTTGTTAGTTGGCAACAATTATGAAATATTGTCAGATGTAAGGGTATGGTTATCCACATAATTATGAAGGACTTGAGAGAAGTAAGACACATTCTTGGGGATCAAAGATCTAAGGGATCTCCAGACAAGGATGGTGTGCTTATCTCAAGCTTCATATAAAACATTGTCCTAGCTCATTCTAGCATAGATACCTCCAAAGGAATGTTTTGTACTTTTTAGATTTGGAGCTACTCTATCTAAGAGATATGTTTGGATTATCAAAGGTGATAGAGTAGGAAATGACGGTTCCACTGGCATCAACTAGAGGAAGTCTCTTGTATGCTAGAGATGAGCCCAGATATCTGTTGTGCCATGGGCATGAGTAACAGATATCGGAGTAACCTAGGTCAAGGAAATTGGAATGTGGTAAAAGCATATATTAGTGCCTGAAAAGGACTAAGGACTATTTGGTGATTTACCGTACAGACCAATTTCCTGTAGGTTATATGGATATAGAATTCCAATCTATATAGGGGCATATATAAATATTACTTGGGTTTTGTGTTTACTTTTAAAAGGTAGAACCATTGTATAGTAGAGTGTTGCGAAGTGTCTGCGTGATGGACCCTACTATAGAGGCTGGATATTCTGGCAGCCTGCAAGGCAGTCAATATAGCTACATGGTTCAGAAACCTCAAGATGGATGTTGATATGATTCCTGGTTTGCTAGGAACTATCACATTTGATGTGATTAAAATGGTGCAGTTGCAAACTCGAAGGAATCACGAGTCCATAAGGTGAGTTAACACATATAGCGCAAGTACCACCCAGAAGAGGAATAGCTGTTGTTGCCTAGATTACATCAGAAGATGACCTAGGTGGATCATTTCACTAAGGCCTTAGTAGCGAGATCTTTTAGGCATGTGAAGGATCTAGAGGTCAGATGTATGACATTTTAAAAATAGCAAAGTCTTTGAGTATAACTGGGAGATTGTTAGGATGTATACTAAAAGCCTTGCTTTTGGTTAGGATACATCTACATTTTAAAGAGAATCGGAAAATCACACAGTGCATGTTTATATTAGTATGTGCACAAAATGTCTGATACTTGGCATTGTAGATAACATGGTGTGTGGTGTCGCACAGAAGATCATGTTATCAAGTTCCTTGCCGAAGTATAAGAAAGAAGCTCATAACCGAGATGGAGTTGGACAAACCATCGGCATGGTTGTAGTGTGATTAGGTATGGTTTATCTTAACCATAGAATTACACTAGTGTACTTTGTGTACATTGAGTATGACCAAAAGAGAGGTGATCCAATTTTTGTACTGACTTAGTAAATTGGATTAGACCTCTGATAATATTATGGAGTACGATCTCTTAATCCCAAAATAATGACGGGCATATATTATTAATTATTATTTCTTTGATTTACCAATGGGCGAGATCTATTCCGTTAGATCGATAGGCCCGGTAAGTAGGGAGATAATATTAATAATATGATGTGCTGTTGATTATTGATGAAATCCGTGCCCTGGTGAGATGGGATGATGATGCCCCCTTGGTGAGCTCAAAAAGGTCGTCATGTCAAATCTTGAAAGTGGACTATGGTCCAGCATGATGAAAAGGTTGAGTGATACTAATCAAGGATCAAGAGGATAATTTATTTAATTATCAATAAATTAAATTAATTATCGGGCATACGATATCTTAAACACGGGATGATGGACGACTCGTAATATGTGGAGCACATATGAAAAAATAGGGGTTGGTGAGGAAGTACAATGGGATCCTTTAGTGGAATGGATCACCATTAATGGATCGGGTTTGGATGCATTAGCGGGCCAAGAACCAACTCCTCCTCATGGTCCCTATCATAGCCCTATAAATACCCCATTGGAGTCATGATACAGGGTTGATCAATTAATCCACAATTAATTGGAAATTATTCCAATTAATTAAAACCCAAAAACCCTCTCTCTCTCTCTCCTCTTCTCTTCTCTTCCACCTCCTCCCTAGGGCAAACCGGCGCAAAAGAAATGAGGTTTTTCTTCCCTCCTCTCTTCGGTTCTTCTCTCCTAGATCATTGCCAATGACCAAGAACTACCGGTGGAGCTCTTCTCTGCCGGTTTTGGTGAGCAGCGAGGAGGGAGGAGGCGTGGTTTGCCGGCGCAAGGGAGGAAGGCGGCGCCGGCGGGTGGAGGTGAATAAAACCCTTGGTTTTCTTCACCTATCTTCTTCTTCTCTTCCGGATCTTCTGCTATGGAGGTTCACTGGACAAGGAGAGCTTTGATCTACTTTGTGGCTCGCGGAAGCAGGGGAGGAAGAGGGTAGTCACCGGCAAGAAGAACTTCTGCCGTTTGGTGTTTGTCGGCGGCAAAGAGAGAAGTTGGAGGGGCTCTTCTTCCTTGTGGAGTTGCTGCTGCGAGATAGGAAGGAGTAGGCAGGTTTGGCTGGGGTGGAGGTGAAAATTTTCTTCCCAAACTTCACCTCATCTTCCTTGAAGGGTCGTCGGCGGTGAGCCAAACCCTAACCCTAGGGTTTGGTGTTGGCGCAAGCAAAGGAAGGAGAAAGGAGGATTGAACTGGTGCCTTGGTGACTCCGCGACTTGGTAGATTATCACCCACACGACGTCCAGGAGGGGAGGGTCATAAGGTAGAAGACTGCGAGGTAAACGGCGAGGTATAACTCTCCTGAGCTCCAATTTTACCTTCGTTAAGTTTATTCGTGCCATGTTACTTTGCTTCGTCATTTTATACATGTTAGTTAATTATTTTGATTATTGATCATAGATAATAATTAATTAACTGGACCCCGAAGATAAACACAAAAACTGGTGATCCAAATCGTCGACTTTTCCGTGGTTAATTAATCCGGAAAGTTACAAGGCCTTACCTTGGTTTTGGCTAAGTTGTAACTTGGATTAATTAACACGACGACGAGACGGTCGTTAGAGGGACGGGTCTCTATTCGGATTAAAATTTTAATCCATAGACATAGAGAGGTCTCTCAGATACGACCCCGTGGTTGTCTTGGAAACCACCAAGTCATACCTCCCTACAGGCCACGGGCTGGGCACCGAAGACCTGCCAAGGGTTGGGCACGAAGTCCTGATTCGAGGAATTGGGCAATAAGTCCTGGCCGAGGGCTGGGCACCGAAGGCCTGACATAGGGTTGGGCAATTAGTCCTGGTCGTGGATTGGGCACGAAGTCTTGGTGAGTGAAGCTGGGTAAAAGTCCCGGTGAGTGAATCTGGGCAATAAATCCTGGTCGTAAGATTGGGCAAAAGTCCTGGTGAGAGAAGCTAGGCAAAAGTCCAATCGGATGGGTCGGGTGGCAACCTTCTCCTAAGAGGAGTAGGCGAAAGGAGTGTTCCCCGGGAAGGGAACATAGGTGTCGGTTCGACCTAGGGTTTCGCGGGAAATCCGAAGTCACAACCAATTCTTTAAGGCTAAGGGTATATAGCTGTTTGTCTTGTGTTTGTGTATCTTGCAGGTACCTAAAATTGAAGATAAAGGAGGCAAACATACACAAAGAAGCTGAATTATAGCATACTGGGCGCCCCCATTGAAACCAGGGCACCCCCATCAAGGTAGGCACCCTAGATGCCAGGCGCCTGAATGAATCAGGCACCCAATAAGGTCTAGGGCGCCCAAGAAGGAGTGTTTATCAGCTTCGCGAAGATAGCGAGTTTGGATGAAACTTTGACCGCATAAAGTCGCCCCATAGCAACTCAGGCACCCAAGACTAGGCTATATAAAGGGGTTCGACCCCTCAACTCAGAACACCAATCACAATGACATTCTAAGCGTTTTGTGCGAAGAAAAAGTGCTAGAGATGAAGCTCTGCGACCATGGAGGCTCCAGGAGGGAGTGCGCGGTACTTCAGAGTTCCAGATCGACCGAGCGTTCAACTTTTTTGTTTTGGTTTGCTTTTACTTTTATGCAATCAATTTCCTTATCTTTTTTATTGTAAAACGTGCACTGTAAGATGGGTTTCTTCACCTCTGGATTGTTCGAAAAGGAGACCATTAGTGGATGGGCGTTTCCTGTTCTTAGGCCTTGAACGTACTGACCCTGGGGGGTTGGGAACCAAGTAAAAAATCCGTGTGCATTCTGAGTTGTTACTTTTTCATTATTTCTGTTTTCTGCTGCTACTAACTCTGTATCTAGAATGAACGATCGAATTTACGAAAAGTTTCCGCAAATTTTTACAAGTCGATATTCACCCCCCCTCTATCGATGGCACCGGTCCCCACAAGTGGTATCAGAGCCTGGTAGCTCTTCACCTGACTAACCGCCGACGGAGCAAAGACGCGAGGAGTTGAGGGGGAGCCCCGGGGTGAATCAAGTATATTTTTTTAAGTATGTCAATTTTCAAATTTCATATTACATGTTTCAAGTGCAGGGAGAGAGGACACTATAAAAATCAGTATCTTACTCGTAAGACTCGATCTTCACCACCGGCGACAATGAAGGTACCAACACCTGGAGTCCGGAGGGACAAGAGTCACATCAGGAGCTTCAAATGTCAAAAGCACATACACTACAAGAATTAGAGTCCGGCCAAGGTACGAAAAGTCTACGTTTGTAAAAATTTTCAAATTCCTGCACAGTAATATGATAATTTAGATAAGTTAGATAATTTTTCTAAAAAATTAAACTTTTTGTTTAGTCAAATTAATATTTTGCATAACCAATTACCAAATGTAGATAATATTAAAATATCAAAAATTAACCTTTTAATCTTTAATATCAATGCAATAATTTTTAAAATTAATTCTAATAATTTTTCTGATAATATTAAATATAGTTCTAAGGATAATGATGATATCAAAGATAATTCTGAAGAATTTTCGGAGGATATAAAAGATATTTCTGAGGATAATTATAAATCTATTATTAATTCTAATATTTTATCTAAATATAATCCTGATAATCTAGAAACATCTGTAGATGAGAATAATGATTTAATTAATATTGATTTCCTAGTTAATTCTGATAACTTCTTGGATATTAATTGTGAAACATTAATTAACAACCCTGAAAATTACTCTACTTACTATGAATATATAGAAGAATATGACCTTGATGATGAGGATGAGGAGGAAGATGAATTTTCTAGAATCAGGCTACAGTTAATAAAATCTTAAAAAATTCAAACAAAGCAGAAGTGTTAGAAAAGCTTGAAAAATTAAATGAAGAAGAAATAGTAGATAAATCAGACATTTTTGAAATAATGAAAATCATTCAATTAACCCCACAACTATTAACTAACCCAGAAATTTTGAAACTTAAATCAAATTAAATCTTAACAACCTTAATTAAATCTTAATTAATTTTGACCTTAATTTAATCCTTAATTTTTACCTTAAATTAATCTTAATTATTTTAACTTTAATTAATCCTAATTAATCTTTAACAACTTAAATTAATCCCAAATTAATTATTAATTCTGAACAATTAAACCTTAATTAAGTTTCAATTAATTCTTAATTAACTTAACTTCAATTAATTCTTAATTAACTTAACTCCAATTAATTCTTAATTAATGTATAACCAAGTAATGCTTAATTAATCCAATTAATCCTTAATTAATTTAAATCCAATTAACTCTTAATTAATTTAACTTCAATTAATCCTTAGTTAACTTAAATCTAATTAATTCTCTAATTAATCCTTAAATAGGTTTAATTAAAACTTAATAACTTAAACTCAAACTAAATAAAAACTTACCCAACAGCAACAATCAATTTAATAAAATTAAATATGTCAGTGGGTTGACATATTCGCGGGTTCACACGATATGTATCAAATCAAGAATTTGATACATTATTAGAAACTTAATTAAAATGCCTTGACTTGATTGAATCATGCATAAATGTCATGCTCATGCATTTACTATTTTTTTTTAAATATATGTCATGACATTCTTGTTTAAATTTCTGCATGAGTTAGAACGGTTAGTTAAGGACAAAAAGACTTACTTGAAACTTGAACAACATAGTATTAGGTGGAGGTGAGATAATAGTACGTTAGGGAAGCCCTTCTAAAAGGGTCAAGTAGGGTAAGGCAGCGTACCCTACTTGGTCTGTTTAGTCTGGTGGAACTATCCGAAGCTACCTATCCAAAACCTAAGCTAGTTAGACCAAAATTTCTCAAGAAGTAATTTGAAAATGAACTTTCAGTAAAAGGTTTTGTCAAGGAAAGGGTTGTTGCTCCAATAAGGCTATGGCCAAAGAAGGCCTCTGTGCCTCGCCAAGACCTGGAAGCCAATTATTGAAACTCATTTTTTATTTACTATTTGATAAATTTGAATCTAACATAAGTTTTAATTAAATCTTAGATTTAACATTATTCAAACATCTCACAATATACCCATAAGACAACTATGCTTGATTGTACTGAGACATTTAGAATGGGTGAGATGTTAAGCACTAATAAATTAAAAAATACTTTTCAAAAATGTTTTCCAAAATTCATAGGATATTTTTTCAAAAAATCTATTTTCAAAATAATGTTTTAACATAATAATATTTTTATGGATTTCATGCTTGTCTGATTGCTTATATGCAATACATTTTCAAAATTATATCCTTTTAAAAAATTATTTGACCTACACAATTAGATACAAACCTTTTAGATCAACACTAAAGTCTCTTAAGGCACTTAGATAGAGTCAGACGGTGTCAAGTTTAGGGGTAGTGTTTTTTTAATTCAAAAATCAATATTTTTCAAAAAGTCTTGTGCTTTAAAAATTACTATCACTTCAAAATATGTTTTCAAAAAATGTTTAAGAAACTTATTATATTCCATTCTTTTGAAAATTAATTCTTTGGAAATTATCAAACTATCATTTCAAAATATCGGTCAGAAATTGTTTTAAATTAATCTTTTGATTTTGATAAACCTTGAAAGACATATAAGGAGTTTTCTTCTTGATCTACAAGAACTCCTAGGATTGTGTCAGATTTAGGGAGAGTCTAAATCAAAAGAAAGTAATTCTATTTTCTGATAATTTTTAATTATTAGATAATTCTTTTGGTCTGAATCAAACCCTAAGACTCAGAGAAAGATTACTTGTAGTCAACAAGCTGTTAGTGATATGAGAGAAGTGCCCTAAGGCAATCGCCTTATGATTGTAATCATTTATTTTAATAAATGAATATCCACTATTTGAGTATACATGTTTGTGTATTTGATTGAGATCTTAAACTCATTTACTGGATGTCCGCAATACAATTCACAGCATGAGAGAATTTGTGATGAATTCACAACTAGTGATTATCTCTACATGTGCAATTGTGAAGTATTGAAATTGTCCCTAGTCGATGAATTGATAAATACGGACACTATCAATTATGTTGAGACTAGCATGGGTTATTCTCTAATCAGCTGATTCTCACTGGCTGGTGACATTGAGATGTCCGGAGATAAACATGAATGCTAGTTAAGGGAACTAGTTCATTGGAGTGACTGGCTGTAAAACTTAAGTGCGATGGTAGTCTACATATAGATATGTCAGTGAAGTTCTTACTACAGCTTAAGTACGATGTTCCTTTGACTTGCGGTGTTCAAGTCATCTTGGTCATGGAGACTTATACTTTGACATCTTAAGCAAGCATCTCCAAGGAGGTGTGGACCTAGGATGATTGGGTATAAGCCGAAGTGCCCGAGGATATTTGAATAGCCTACAAAGGATTCACCACTCCTTACGAGGAGATGTATACCCGAGGCCTATCGTCGGATTGTTACTCGAAGCCTCTGGCCAGAGCATGACATGTTCAGAGTATGAATCTCTTAAATACATGAGAGTAATTATAATCCGTAGGACGAGAAAACGTTACTTGGGTTAGGCGTGACGTAGTCAGCCTAGTGGGGACTGACACACATAGACCATGTCTTGAACCAAGTGGGTATAAGATGGTGAAGGGAATGGGGCACGATTAATTACGTACAGCGGAAGGTTTAGCATAAATAATTTCTCAAATTATTTAACCACACATTTAAGCATGTAATTTTATCTTGTGTAGACATGATCATATATTTAAAATTTTGCAGAAACGTAAACTAATTTACGTATTACCTCGCGTAACTCGAAGGAAGGGACGAGATCCAACTGTAAGCGTCCCTTGGAAGCTCCGCCTCTATTCGCGTCCATGCCAAGTATCTTCGGGATGACTTTGCAAATCCACGAGTTTCGTGTTCTCGAGAACTACTAGATTCTCCAAGAACGCGACGAGAAAAACCAAGAGAGAAGTCGGAAAACTAACCATAAAAGGATGACCGGAATCAAAATTCCGACGAAGCAAAAGAAGAGGCTTGCGGCAAAAAGATCCTTGCGGCAAACTCTAATTCCGGTAGCACCTTCTTCCGGCCAAGAGATGGTCGGAGCTTCCTTCTCCGACAGCAGGTGTTGGTCGGCAGGGAAAGGGCAGGGGCGGCCGGCTGGTGCTCCTTCTTGGGGCTGGTTGGCGCACGGCAAGAAGGGGAGAAGAGAAGGAGAGAAAGAGAGGGAGAGAGCCTATGCCTTCATCTCTTCGATTATTTTTCAAGCCTTGCCTTGGGTCCTTTATATAGTAGCCTCTCAACCATCAAGCCTCTCAAATATGGAATAACTTATTCCATCATGCCAAGTTTGATTTTATATCATGGTTAAAATCATATTTTAATTCATGATAAAAATCAATCAAGTCTCTTCTCTCCTATGGAATAAATTTCCTTATCATGGTAAATCAATCCATGATTGATTTTATAAAATAAACCAATCCATGGTTCATTTTAATTTCCATGAAGAAATAAACCAAACCTTGGATTATTATAAAACAAACCACACTTGGTTTATTTTATAAATTGATCTAGAAACTTGGTTCTCTCCCTTTGTTGTGGTCAGCCAAGCAAAGAGGATGGAGGCCCCCTTTGGTCGGCCCATCCAAGCCACGCCCCAATGAATTAAACTTATTTAATTCATCTATTAAGTTTTCAAAAGACTTAGCCATTTTACGCTTTCGATGCGTCTCTGAAAAATTCAGATTCGACTTATCGTTTGGCTCAACCAAACCTAATCTCTCTTGATTGGAAAATCCAATTTTCAACTCGTTTTAAATCCCTCGGATTACTCGTAGTGCGTGAGACTAAATAGGCTTTCGATTTATGTTGGTCGTCTATAATTAATCAATTATAGAATGATCATGAGTGGAACCTAGTAGTACATCATGATCCCCAATTAATCGAAAGATCAACGGTTGACCTCAGAAACAATTCTGAAACCCTTCAGCAGCTATAATGAATCGTGCCCCATTCCCTTCACCATCTTATACCCACTTGGTTCAGGACATGGTCTATGTGTGTCAGTCCCCACTAGGCTGACAATGTCACACCAAGCCCAAGTAACGTTTTCTCGTCCTACGAATTCTAATTACTCTCATGTATTTAAGAGATTCATACTCTGAACATGTCATGCTCTGGCCAGAGGCTTGGGGTAACAATCCGACGATAGGCCTCCGGTATACATCTCCTCTCAAGGAGTGGTGAATCCTTTGTAGGTTGTTCAAACATCTTCGGGCACTTCGGCTTATACCCAATCATCCTGGGTCCTCACCTCCTTGGAGATGCTTCCTTAAGATGTCAAAGTATAAGTCTCCATGACCAAGATGACTTGAACACCGCAAGCCAAAGGAACATCGCATATAAGCTGCAGTAAGAACTTCACAGACATATCTATATGTAGATTACCATATGAAGTTTTCAGCCAGTCACTCCAATGAACTAGTTCCCTTAACTAGCATTCATGTTTATCTACGGACATCTCAATGTCACCAGCCAGTGAGAATCAGCTGATTAGAGAATAACCCATGCTAGTGTCAACAGAATTGATAGTGTCCGTATTTATGAATTCATCGACTAGGGACAATTTCAATACTTCACAATTGCACATGTTAAGATAATCACTAGTTGTGAATTCATCACAAATTCTCTCATGCTGTGAATTGTACTGCGGGCATTCAGTAAATGAGTTTAAGATCTCAATAAAATACATAAACATGTATACTCAAATAGTGAATATTCATT
Organism: Boesenbergia rotunda; assembly: GCA_024364735.1. Taxonomy (NCBI): domain Eukaryota; kingdom Viridiplantae; phylum Streptophyta; class Magnoliopsida; order Zingiberales; family Zingiberaceae; genus Boesenbergia; species Boesenbergia rotunda. Next base: position 76,978 of record JAGFNQ010008421.1, read on the forward strand.
TATTAAAATAAATGATTAAAATCATAAGGCGATTGCCTTAGGACACCTCTCTCATATCACTAACAAACTCCCACTTGGCCTAATGCCAATCTCTACGGTACCCAATACCCAAGCTCTAACATGACCCTCAAACTTGCTTTGAGGCAAGACCTTAGTTAAAGGATCCGCTAAATTCCTTTCAGTGAGAATTTTCTCAATTTGTATATCATTCCTACTTATAATCTCTCTGATCAGATGATAGCGGCGAAGCACATGTTTGGATCACTGATGAGACCTTGGTTCCTTCGCTTGTGCAATAGCTCCATTGTTGTCGCAGTAAACCGGTATTGCTTCATCAATGGTTGGAACCACACCAAGTTCTGAGACAAACTTCTTGATCCAGACTACTTCCTTTGCTGCTGCCGAAGCTGCAATATATTCCGCTTCCGTGGTAGAATCCGCTACGGTGTCTTGCTTGGAACTCTTCCAACTTATTGCGCCTCCATTCAAAATAAATAAGTATCCGAACTGAGATTTGGAGTCATCCTTATCTGTCTGGAAACTGGCATCTGTATACCCACGTATTACCATATCACCTTCTCCATATATTAGGAACACATCCTTAGTGCTTCTTAAGTACTTGAGGATTGTCATGACAGCCGCCCAATGATCCATTCCTGGATCAGACTGGTATCTGCTTGTGACGCTCAGAGCATACGATACATCGGGCCTAGTACATAACACAACATACATGATAGATCCTATCGCGGATGCATAAGGAATCTTATTCATGCAAATCCGCTTGTTTTCTGTGGGCGGACACATAGACTTCGAAAGGTTGATCCCATGCCTGATGGGAAGGTAACCTTTCTTGGATTCCGACATGCTAAACCTTTCTAGCACTCGGTCTATATATGTAGACTGTAAAAGACCAAGCAATCGTTTTGATCTATCTCTATAGATTCTAATCCCAAGGATATAGGTTGCTTCTCCCAGGTCTTTCATGGAGAAAGTTTTGGACAACAAAATTTTAACTGACTGTAAGACTGATATATCATTTCCTATAAGTAATATGTCATCAACATATAACACTAGGAATACGACTGCACTCCCACTAACCTTCTTGTACACACAAGGTTCATCAGGATTTTGTGAGAAATCAAACTCTTTGATTGTCTCATCAAAACGGATGTTCCAGCTCCTGGATGCTTGCTTTAGCCCATATATGGATCGTCGAAGCTTACATACTTTGGTTTTACTAACCGATGTGAAACCTTCAGGTTGTATCATATATACATCCTCAAGCAAGTTTCCATTAAGGAAAGCTATTTTCACATCCATTTGCCATATCTCATAATCATAATGAGCTGCTATGGCCAGGAGCATTCGAATGGATTTAAGCATAGCTACTGGCGAATAGGTTTCGTCATAATCAATTCCTTGTTTCTGACGATATCCTTTTGCCACTAATCTAGCCTTAAAGGTAATAACATTACCTTCCATGTCGGTTTTCTTCTTGAAAACCCACTTGCACCCTATGGGCTTAATCCCTTCAGGTGGGTTAACCAAGTCCCATACTTGATTTTTGTACATGGAATCCATTTCTGACTTCATGGCTTCAAGCCATTTATCCCTTTCTGAATTTTTCAGAACATCTTTATAACTGATAGATTCATCATCGTTAATGAGTAACACGTCATTCAATTCACTTATGAGAAATCCGTATCTCTCTGGAATATTACGTGTCCTATCAGACCTACGAAAAAGTGGTGTTGTTTTAGGTTCAACTGATAGCTCATCATTATGAGTTATTGGTTGTGGGTCTAGATTAGGTGTCTCTGTAATGTCTATTGGAGTTTCTTGAACTTCTTCAAGTTCAATGCTACTCCCACTGTTTTCTTGTAAAAGAAATTTTTTTTCTAGAAATATAGCATGACTTGAAACAAACACCTTTTGTTCCAAGGGATGATAGAATTGGTAACCTTTCGTTTCCTTAGGGTATCTAATAAATATACATTTATCAGACTTAGCATCCAATTTGTCTGATACAGTCTGCTTTACATAAGCAGGACAACCCTATATCTTTAGGTGAGATAAATGAGGTTTCTTACTATTACACGTCTCATATGGAGTAGTAGAGACTACCTTGGTCGGGACTCTGTTTAGTAAGTAAACAACTATGTTAAGTGCATAGCCCCAAAAGGATTTTGGATGAGTTGCATGATTCATCATAGATCTAACCATGTCCATCAAGGTTCGGTTACGCCTCTCAGATACACCATTATGCTGTGGTGTATATGGCGGAGTCCATTGAGACAATATCCCATTGTCCCTAAGATAATCTTGAAACTCTTGACTTAAGTATTCACCACCTCGATCGGATCGAAGTATCTTAATACTTTTGCCAAGCTGTTTCTCTACTTCACTTCTGAACCTTTTGAATTTCTCAAAAGCTTCAGATTTGTGTTTCATTAAGAACACATACCCGAATCGTGAGTGATCATCGATAAAGGTAATGAAGTAGCTATAACCTCCTTGTGCAAGAGTTGACATTGGTCCACATACATCAGTATGTATTAGACCAAGCAATTCTCCCACTGGTTTACCTTTTCTGGAAAAGGGTAATTTGGTCATCTTGCCTTTTAAGCATGATTCGCATGTATCAAATGAACCAGATTCAAATGATTCCAGAATTCCACATCAGTGTAATTTCGTCATGCGTTTCTTACTTACATGGCCAAGACGACAATGCCACGTATAGGAGTTTATTTGATTATCTATTCGAGCACGTTTGTTGCTAACTTCGATATTGAAAACGTCATGGGATAAATCTAACGTGTAGATATCATTGCATAAAGTTTCAGTCCCATAAAGAATAACATTTAAATTTATGTAACAGCAATTGTTACTAAAAATTAAATGATAATCCTTTTCATTCAAGCATGAAATAGATACAATGTTCTTTATCAATGAAGGAACAAAATAACAATTATACAATTCTAAGACAAGTCCAGTAGGGAGCTTTAGCAAATATGTTCCGATGGCAACAGCAGCAATCTTTGCTCTATGTAATGCCCGCTTTTTTTTTCCATAAAGCGGCGTTACGTTAACATGAGTAGGGCAGATAGACATCATAAGGCAGCGGAATAACTTTAATCTTACACATCCATGCACCTACTACCATTCCTAACATAATGACATGGGAACTTGGCATATTGACTTCATACTTAGCATCATATCATGTCATACTTAACATCATGTCATAGAGTCACATAAGTCATCATTCAAGCATATAAGTAGCAAACGTAAAGTTCTAGCATAATACTGGTAAACATATTGTTTTCTTGGCCAAGTCACTACCACACACACACATTCTTGCCCTCCTGCTACTTCCTTATTGTTGTAGCGACCCGCCTTCTCTGCTTTATACGGATCGTTACTTTTGTCTACTTCTCAACTCTAATGCACGACTAAAAATGCGGAAATCTTTTTTTTTTTAATCTATCTAAGAATGATATTCTAACTTAAATAGTCATGCATGATACCATGTCACACTTTCTTTCTCAAAAACTCGTAAAAAAAATACTTATTGAAACTTGCCTCGCCCAACTCAGCTTACGGGTATCAGTCGACTGATACTGTACCAGTCGACTGATAAGTCTGAAACCTGTTTTCCAGATTCGAAGCCTTGTTTCAAAACTCCACCAAACCTATACTTTCGAGCCATATAAAATCATGACACCATTTCTATACTCTATACCAGTTTTCTAAATAATTTAGCCAACCAAAACGAATCCATAAACTTGAAATTAGGACTTTTGCGGAATTTAGCAAGTTATGAAAAATCTACATAGACTTTAAGCTAGAGTTTGTACCAAACTTAACTTCTAACCATTGAAACTCATCACACAAAATTCTGAAACATCCCTAAGGCATTATCAAATGAGAAAGCAACTTTTCTAAACATACTTAAGCAATAAAAACTTGATTCAAAGGGAAATTAATACTATCTTGGCACATCATCTATTTCTCTAACAAAGTATCAATATTTCAAACTACTCACACTTCTACTCATCCAATGCAATCATAAGGATATGTATGCTAAATGAAATGACATGGAATCTTTACTCTAAGAAATTGAGCATTTAAAACTATCCAAAGCTTAAATGTTCGCTAAACTCCATAAATCAAGAACTTGAAATTTGAATAAACTAAAACATTGTAATTCAAATAACTAAATTGTCTCGTCTCAAGGATCTCTCCAAAATCAGCCACCACACACACTTTACTCAGCACCGCCTCGTCGCCTTCCTTCAGAATTGCTTGCCTTTACATTTATCTGCAGTAAGAGGAAATGCAACTAGTAAGCAAAAAGCTTAGTAAGTACTATCTAGCTCACAAAATCTCGAAATGTGCAAACATGCTTCTTGAACAATATGAAAATCATATGAGATACTTATATGCTTGAAAGAAAACTAAGAACATGTATAACTCAAAACATGCATACTCAAGCATTAATAAATCTCAATTTACTTTTCTTGGCTCAACTTGAAACTTTAGCTATTCTTTAACTTTTTGAAAACTCTTTAAACTTTAGAAACTTTGCTAAAGCATATACTTGAAAATAATAATCACTCGGATCCACTGAAGACGTAAGTATCATCTCATGCGCGTTCCCTAAAAGGTTGGGGTAGCGAGCCACCAATCCTAATAGAGCAGACCTTGGTCTACCAGGGCCAAGACCTTGGAATTGGACACCTGGATTTCTTTAACGACGCCCTTGGACGCCAGGTACTGGCCTTAGAAAATAAAATAGCTTTTCTTTCTTTTCTTTCTTATCTGTAAATGCCTTGGCATTTTTTCGAGCACCTTGCGTGCTAAAATCCCTAAGTCTTGACTTTTGGGGATTTCTTAAGGCCTTGGCCTTTTCTTTTCTTATCTTTATCTTCTCTTTTCTTTTCTCATAACTTTCTTAGCCCCTAATCTCACATAGGATGCTTAATCAAACTTATACAAGCATATAATGAACTAAGATTACATGCAAAAACTTAAACAAAAAGAAAATATCTCTTTTAAAAACTTTTAAGGGAAATTCTTGCGGAAAAACCGCCTCTTACTGCAGGTGAGCAGTACTTACATTGATATCTTGGACTTACAACCAAGATTGACGTCTAGGGCTCGGAAGCAAATTGAGATCTCGGAGAATTCTTCGCGCCTACGCGTTCCACTCGTCGCGGGGATCCCGAATATAGGAAAATCTCTCGGAGGAGAACCTTGGCCGGCCCTCTAGGGCTTGGTGTTGGTTGGCGTCGCCCAAGAGAGGGGGAGAAAAGGGGGCGGCGTGCGTGTGTCTTGGGCGAGGAAGAGAGGGTTTTGAGAGAAAATAAAATTTCTCTCTTTAATTATCTATTTATACTTATGGGGCGAATTTACCTAACTATACCTTATCTATTGTTCCGCTCAATCTATTTAAACAAAACCAACTAGCGCAGCTGGTCCGCCCATTGTCACTCTGCGCGTAGGTGAAGAGTTCGATTCCCACCTACGCGATTTCTGTTTAAACCTTTTTTGTCACTTTCGTTTACGGAAAAATTCTTTAAAAATATCCATAAATTTGGAATAAATTCTAAGATATTTCTAAAATTAGTTTCGAGAATTTTCGGGCTATTTCTTTTAATAAAATACTAAACGGACTCAGAAAATTCCCTAAAAATATTCTAAAAATTCCTAAAAATATCTAGAATATTTCTAAAACATTTCTAACTAATTTCAAGGACTTTAAGGACTTAAAGTGGAAATTTTGGGGCGTTACAATCCCCCATACCTTATGAAAAGTTCGTCCTCGAACTTAGAATAATTCTGGATATCTCTCTCTCATGCTGTCCTCACGTTCCCAAGTAGCCTCTTCATGCTTTTGATTCTGCCAGATGACCTTCACTAGTGGCACTTCTTTGTTTCTTAATCTTTTAACTGCTTTGTCCACTATCTATGTCGGTCTGCTCTCATAACTAAGATCTTCTTGGATCTGTACTGACTGAGACTGAATCACTTGGCTAGGGTCGTGAATACACTTCTTTAGCATAGAGACATGAAAGGTACTGTGGATAGCTGACATATCCTCTGGTAAGTCCAGCTCATAGGCTACCTTCCCAACTCTCTTTATAATCTTGTAGGGTCCTATGTAGTGAGGACTTAGCTTGCCCTTTTTGCCGAATCTCATCACTCCCTTCATAGGAGCGACCTTGAGAAATACTGAATCTCCAACTTGGAATTCAAGTGGCCTACGGCGTGTGTCAGCATAACTTTTCTGTCTACTCTGGGCAGTCTAAATCCTCTGGCGGATCGTTTGGATAGCCTGAGTGGTCTCATCTATAAGCTCAGTCTGGCTGCCTAGTCCCGACTTCATCTCTTTCTTCTCACCAGCTTCTTGCCAACATAGGGTGATCTGCATTTCCTGCCATATAATGCTTCATAAGGTGCCATTTTGATAGTGGCCTGATAGCTATTGTTGTAGGCAAATTCAGCTAAGCACAGAAATTTGCACCAACTACCTTTAAAGTCCAACGCACAAGCCCTTAGCATGTCTTCTAAAATCTGATTTACTCTCTCTGTTTGTCCATCTGTCTGGGGATGGAAAGCTGTGCTGAACTGAAGTCTGGTGCCTAGGGCGTCCTGAACACACCTCCAAAAATGGGAGATGAACCGCCCATCTCTGTCAGAAACGATCGACTTCAGAACTCCGTGAAGCCTGATTACTTCATTCACGTACAGCTGTGCTAACTGCTCTACCGAATGCGATAACTTGATGGCTAGGAAGTGGGCGGACTTGGTCAATCTATCCACTATCACCCATATTGCGTCGTGTCCATGGGTGGTCCTTGGGAGACTTGTGATAAAATCCATGGATATCTCTTCCCACTTCCACTCTGGAATAGGAAGGGCTGCAGAACTCCTCCTGGTCTCTGGTGCTCTGCTTTGACTCTCTGGCAGGTCAAGCAGGTACTGATATATCTGGCCACGTCTCGCTTGAGTCCAGACCACCAGAATCTTTTCTTTACATCTTGGTACATCTTGGTAGAACCAGGATGCATAGAATATGGGGTATTGTGGGCTTCTTCTAAAATATTCTTTCTTAGTTCCTCATCATTGGGGACGCAAATGCGGTCTCCAAGATAGAGGATGCCACTATCTGATACTCGAAACTCTGAATTTTCTGCCTCTTGGATCTCCTGCTTGATCTTCTGGATTTCTGGGTCTTGACTTTGCTTTCTTTGTATATCCACAAGCAGGGTTGACTCTAGAGTCAATGCAGAAAGTTGCCCAATTATTACCCCGACTCCAAAATCCTTTATTTCTTTCTGAAGTGGTAGAGACAGTGATGATAGGGACATCAGTGCTGCACAGGATTTTCTGCTTAGTGCATCTGCCACTTTATTAGCTTTACCTGGGTGGTAGAGGATTTCACAGTCATAATCTTTGACCAACTCTAGCCACCTGAGTTGCCTCATACTCAGATCCTTCTGAGTGAAGAAGTACTTCAAACTCTGATGGTCTGTGAAGATTCTGCACTGCACTCCATACAGGTAGTGTCTCCAGAGCTTCAGTGCAAAAACCACAACTGCTAGCTCAAGGTTGTGGGTAGGGTAATTCTTCTCATAGTCCTTGAGCTGTCTGGAGGCATAGGCTATTATTTTACCGTCCTGCATGAGGACAGCTCCAAGGCCCATCTTGGATGCATCACTGTAGATGTCAAAGGCCTTGTCACTCTCTGGAACAGTCAGGATGGGAGCACTAGTCAATCTTTTCTTCAGTTCTAGGAAACTGTGCTCATATTTATCTGACCACTCAAACTTCTGATTCTTTCTGGTCAGGGCTGTGAGTGGAGAGGCTATTCTGGAAAAGTCCTCCACAAATTTTCTGTAATATCCTGCCAGGCCTAAGAAGCTTCTGATTTCACTGGCATTCTTGGGTCTACACCAGTTGCTGACTGCTTCTATCTTGGCTGGGTCAACTTGAATGCCTTCTTTGGATACAATGTGACCTAGGAAGGTCACCTGATCTAGCCAAAACTCACACTTTGAGAATTTTGCATAGAGCTTCTCCTGCTGAAGGATCTGCAGCACTATCCTCAAGTGTGTAACATGGTCCTCTGGAGTCTGAATATATGAGAATATCATCAATAAATACAATGACGAATTTATCGAGATACTCCCTGAAGATGTGGTTCATCAGCTCCATGAAGACTGCTGGAGCATTGGTTACTCCAAAAGGCATCACTACAAATTCGTAGTGACCGTATCTTGTCCTGAAGGCCGTCCTGGGAATGTCACTTTCTTTAACCTTTAGCTGATGATACCCAGAACGCAGATCTATCTTCGAGAACACTGTAGCCCCTTTGAGTTGATCAAATAAATCATCTATTCTGGCAAGGGGGTACTTGTTCTTGATGGTTACCTTGTTCAAAGCTCTGTAGTCTATGCACAGGCGCATAGACCCATCCTTCTTCTTGACGAAAAGTACAGGAGCTCCCCAGGGTGAATGACTCGGGCGGATGAAGCCCTTGTCTAGTAGCTCCTGAAGTTGCTCTTGTAATTCTTTCAGCTCTGCAGGAGACATACGATATGGGGCTTTTGAGACCGGGCCGGTACCTGGCACCAGCTCAATCTCAAATTCCACCTCCCTGTTGGGCGGTAGTCCAGGTAGTTCTTCTGGGAACACTTCTGGATATTCGCAGACTACCTGTACATCCTCCTGCTTGAGTTCTTTCTTTGCTTCTGAGTCCATTATGTGTGCAAGAAAACCAGCACACCCTTGCTCTAGCATCTGGTGGGCTGCCAAGGCTGAGAGGAATTTCTGAGTCTTCCTCTTTGGGGCTCCTTGAAACTCGAATGGTGGTTCTCCTTCTGGGCTGAAAACCACCTTCCTTCTACGGCAGTCCACTGAAGCGCTGTACTTACTGAAGAAATCCATCCCTAACATAACATCATAATCCTTCATCTCAAGGACTATCCAATCACTATAGAGCTCTCGGTTGGAAATCCAGATTGGTACTGCCCTTAGCCTCTAAGTAGAGGCCATTTCTTCCCCTGACGGTAAGGTTGTTAAGAACTTCATCGTTCAACCTTTCTGGTGGCCTTTATACTGTTTAAGTAGTGCTCAGTGATCAAAGCACTACTTATTAGTTCTTCGGAGGTTTGCAGCCTCTTAACACCGCTAGCCCCCTTCAACGCTATCTCAGGCCTTAACATCTTGAGCATTAGCCTAACTATCTCTTTTTTCTGTGCTAACTAGCTCTGGGCACAGATGAGCTAACCGCTTAAACATCTTCACTGCTTCATCCACGGATAGTTCTCCTTGTCTGAACTCCGTGAATTCATCATAATGCTTGTTGGTTACTTGCATGTGAAAGTATTCTTCGAAGAACTCAGTCTCGAAGTCGGCTCATGTCATCTAGCTGACATTTCTCTTGGCCTTGACTCTCTTCCACTATATTCTAGCATCTCCCGTAAGGCAGAAAAATGCACACTTTATCTTCTCAACCTCATGCCAGTCCAGTAGCCCTACTATTCTTTCCAACGTTTTGAACCATGCTTAAGCATCCCATGGTTTGCTTGTGCCTGGGAAGTTCCCTGGCTTCAGTTTCTCCTACTGAATGAGGTACGCTTCTTGCCTTACTCTCCTTGCCGAACTACAGATGTAATCGATGGGTCTTCAATCACAACTGGTGCCACTATATTCGCCACCGGCGAGGTAATAATAACGACCTGCTGGTTAGCCATCCTAGTGGCAATAACTTGCTGTTGTTCTGCTAACTGTCTCTGTAACGGAGCCACCACGTCTAAGAGATTTGGTGGGGGTACTGACTCTATTGCCTCTTGCCCTCTAGGAGCTTGCTCCTCGTTTTGGGCCTTTCTAGGACGTCCTCAAATGTATAACTTAACACTTAATGGTAATATTCCCAAACTTGCTTTAGGATATAACAAGACCTTGGTCTTGATTCTTATCTCATTTCTTAGTCCTAGAACTCATTCTAGGGCTTAGTAAGACCTTGGTCTTACTCAAAACTTTTATCAAGCACCTTGCGTGCCGAAATCCCAAAACTTACTTTTGGGCAAATCAAGTAAGTACTTAAGCATTTCTCTAATGTCCATTCTAGGGATTAAACATGATTCCGTGATACTAAGGTATTAAACATGCTTCCTTGTTCTATGCACATATGAGTAAGTACTTAAGCATTTCTCTGTACTGCAATTAAATAAAGGAGCAATAGAAAAACTGAAACTTAAAACTTTCTTACTTGAAGACGGCAAGGTTGATGCTGATGTGTGTGTGATGCTGGAGAATGGGAACTGCTCTGATACCAACTGTAGCGACCCGCCTTCTCTACCTTAGACGGATCGTTACTTTATCTACTTCTCAACTCTTATACACGACTAAAAATGCGGAAATCTTTTTTCTTTTAATCTATCTAAGAATGATATTCTAACTTAAATAGTCATGCATGATACCATGTCACACTTTCTTTCTCAAAAACTCGTAAAAAAAATACTTATTGAAACTTGCCTCGCCCAACTCAGCTTACGGGTATCAGTCGACTGATACTGTACCAGTCGACTGATAAGTCTGAAACCTGTTTTCCAGATTCGAAGCCTTGTTTCAAAACTCCACCAAACCTATACTTTCGAGCCATATAAAATTATGACACCATTTCTATACTCTATACCAGTTTTCTAAACAATTTAGCCAATCAAAACGAATCCATAAACTTGAAATTAGGACTTTTGCGGAATTTAGCAAGTTATGAAAATCTACATAGACTTTAAGCTAGAGTTTGTACCAAACTTAACTTCTAACCATTGAAACTCATCACACAAAATTCTGAAACATCCCTAAGGCATTATCAAATGAGAAAGCAACTTTTCTAAACATACTTAAGCAATAAAAACTTGATTCAAAGGGAAACTAATACTATCTTGGCACATGCATCTATTTCTCTAACAAAGTATCAATATTTCAAACTACTCACACTTCTACTCATCCAATGCAATCATAAGGATATGTATGCTAAATGAAATGACATGGAATCTTTACTCTAAGAAATTGAGCATGTAAAACTATCCAAAGCTTAAATGTTCGCTAAACTCCATAAAGCAAGAACTTGAAATTTGAATAAACTAAAACATTGTAATTCAAATAACTAAATTGTCTCGTCTCAAGGATCTCTCCAAAATCAGCCACCACACACACTTTACTCAGCACCGCCTCGTCGCCTTCCTTCAGAATTGCTTGCCTTTACCTTTATCTGCAGTAAGAGGAAATGCAACTAGTAAGCAAAAAGCTTAGTAAGTACTATCTAGCTCACAAAATCTCGAAATGTGCAAACATGCTTCTTGAACAATATGAAAATCATATGAGATACTTATATGCTTGAAAGAAAACTAAGAACATGTATAACTCAAAATATGCATACTCAAGCATTAATAAATCTCAATTTACTTTTCTTGGCTCAACTTGAAACTTTAGCTATTCTTTAACTTTTTGAAAACTCTTTAAACTTTAGAAACTTTGCTAAAGCATATACTTGAAAATAATAATCACTTGGATCCACTGAAGACGTAAGTACCATCTGATGCGCGTTCCCTAAAAGGTTGGGGTAGCGAGCCACCAATCCTAATAGAGCAGACCTTGGTCTACCAGGGCCAAGACCTTGGAATTGGACACCTGGATTTCTTTAACGACGCCCTTGGACGCCGGGTACTGGCCTTAGAAAATAAAATAGCTTTTCTTTCTTTTCTTTCTTATCTGTAAATGCCTTGGCATTTTTCGAGCACCTTGCGTGCTAAAATCCCTAAGTCTTGACTTTTGGGGATTTCTTAAGGCCTTGGCCTTTTCTTTTCTTATCTTTATCTTCTCTTTTCTTTTCTCATAACTTTCTTAGCCCCTAATCTCACATAGGGTGCTTAATCAAACTTATACAAGCATATAATGAACTAAGATTACATGCAAAAACTTAAACAAAAAGAAATATCTCTTTAAAAACTTTTAAGGGAAATTCTTGCTGAAAAACCGCCTTTTACTGCAGGTGAGCAGTACTTACATTGATATCTTGGACTTACAACCAAGATTGACGTCTAGGGCTCGGAAGAAAATTGAGATCTCGGAGAATTCTTCGCGCCTACGCGTTCCTCTCGTCGCGGGGATCCCGAATATAGGAAAATCTCTCGGAGGAGAACCTTGGCCGGCCCTCTAGGGCTTGGTGTTGGTTGGCGTCGCCCAAGAGAGGGGGAGAAAAGGGGGCGGCGTGCGTGTGTCTTGGGCGAGGAAGAGAGGGTTTTGAGAGAAAATAAAATTTCTGTCTTTAATTATCTATTTATACTTATGGGGCGAATTTACCTAACTATATCTTATCTATTGTTCCGCTCAATCTATTTAAATAAAACCAACTACGCAGCTGGTCCGCCCATTGTCACTCTGCGCGTAGGTGAGAGTTCGATTCCCACCTACGCGATTTCTGTTTAAACCCTTTTTTGCCACTTTCGTTTACGGAAAAATTCTATAAAAATATCCATAAATTTGGAATAAATTCTAAGATATTTCTAAAATTAGTTTCGAGAATTTTCAGGCTATTTCTTTTAATAAAATACTAAACGGACTCAAAAAATTTCCTAAAAATATTCTAAAAATTCCTAAAAATATCTAGAATATTTCTAAAACATTTCTAACTAATTTCAAGGACTTTAACGACTTAAAGTGGAAATTTTGGGGCGTTACAATTGTCCCCTTACGTGATCTGCGGTATAAGAAAATTAAACTATAAGCACATAAGCTTAGTAAGACTCTTTCCTACTCACTAAAACCATTCATCACTAAATTGTGAGCACGTGAAACATTAACATACTTGGTGTACTTTACATAGAACATAAGCATCTAAATCATTTAGCCTATATCTAGTATGCATGATACGTAGCATAAACATGAACATAAATAAATACACTTAACATGGCATAATACATGGCGTAAACATAAACATAAATAAACATTCTTATCATGGCATGATACATGGGATAAACATAAACATAAGTAAACATTCTTATCATGGCATGATACATGGCATAACATAAACATAAGGTATGAACCAACCTGTATGGCATAAACATAGGCATGCTATCTAACATAGCATATGGTCATCTTCTTAACATAATCATAGCATAAATCGTTTACTATCATGCATATGTCTTAACATAAAACATAAGCATAAGACATTACTATCATGGCATAATGCATAACATGAATGAATGCATGAGTCAAATGCGTATACATAAGGATGCTTAAATTTTAAAATCATACTTTTAAATACTTAAACATAGTCATCACATCATTGGGGTCCCCGGCTTGTACCACACACATACATCATGTGCGCGCATCCCTAAGTAAATACGAGGTAGCTAGCCTCGACCTACTAGGGTCAGGACAGGATAGTCGGTAGTCCCAGAACCGAGGCGTTCTTAAGGTGCCCATCCCTGTTGCACAGCTTCGGTAGTGCCAGAACCGTGGACAGCATAGTCGGTAGTCCAGAATCGGGGCGTTCTTAAGGTACCCATCCCTTGGACCCATACTTCGTCCGATACAAGCCCATTCATAAAGTAAAATACCTTGCATGCTTCATCATTCATAAGACATGGCATGCATCTTTATTCATAAAACATGGCATGCATCTTTATTCATAAACATGGCATGCATCTTCATTCATAAAACATGGCATGCATCTTCATTCATAAACATGTCATGCTTTTTCATTCATAAAACATGGCATGCATCTTCATTCATAAAACATGGCATGCATCTTCATTCATAAACATGACATGCATCTTCATTCATAAAACATGGCATGCTTACATAAAACATCATTCCTATTCCTAGAGCTTGCATGATCAAGGCATATAAGGTAAGCATTGCATTATATTCATTGAACATGATATATTTACATAGACCATTATCCTAATCCATGGAGCTTGCATGGTCATGATACATAAGCTAAGCATTGCATTTCATCCATAAGCATGATATCTCTCACAAGCATGCATAGGTAGAACTTCCATAAACATGCTACCTACTATCCAAGTGCATGTCATAGAACATAAGACATTCATGAATAACCCTATTAAGCATGGCATCTAATCATAAATATACAAACATGAAACATGGTACTTAAGGTTAGGGTTATAGGTAATATAATTTCTACCACATGCTTGAACCTATATATATATACTTCATAATAAGCCATAAACCATCATTCTTCAAACCCTAACTCCTCCCATACCCTATTTATCTTGCTTGGCTGAAACTTACAAGGGGGAGTTCCATCATTCAAATGACATGTAAGGTAGCATAAGGAAAAAGGAACAACCATACATTACCCATAAGGCCATAAGAAGCCATTAGGACTCATAATTAGGGTTCACCCTAGCTTTTAGCCCTATTTTCTAGGGTTGGCTGAAACATGCTTGGACCATGGGTGCATGAATAAATTCATAAGATTTCCAATTAATCATCTATCACCTTCCATACCATACTATAGGAGCCATTGGACCCCTTACTTGAGGTAAGCCCTAACTTCTTGCCCTAGAATCCTGCTTGGCCGAAACCTTTAGGGTCACAAGGCCTTGTGAAAATTCACACAAATCACCTTCAACCTCCCCTTGAATCATGGGGATACCCAAAGTACATACTTGAAAGGTTAGGCTCAATCCTAACCAAAGAATCATGTTGAGGGTCCCAAACCCTAAGGGGTCTTTAGGGTACTCCAAAAATTCTCCAAAAATTATATTTATTCTATATTCATCATGATAACACATTAGAAAACATGAGAGGGGTTTTTAACATCACCTTGGACCCAAAACCTATGGTGGTCGAAACCCTAGGGTTAGGGTTCATGGCTCTTTTCTTTTTTTTCCAACATGAAATCTCAAACAAGACTTTCATATCATGGTAAACTTCAAGGAGAGCTATTATTCCACAGGTGAGGGAGTCTTACCTTAGACTATCTTGATTATAGACCTTAGGTTTGAGAGAAGGATGAAGATCTTGTTGTCTCTTGACCACCTCTAGCCTTTACAACCTTGTGAAAGCCTTGGATCTTGGAATAGAGACCTTCTTGTGAATTTTCCCCAAGGGAAAACCCACCTTGGAGTTTCGGCTAGGATGAAGAAGGAGGAGGGGAGAAGGGTGACTTGATGGAAGAAGAGAAGTAACCCCCCATGCCCTCTCTTTATAACACTTTAAGGAGGTAAATGAAGAGTCTCTTCCCTTCATGACCCTTCATCTTCCCGTAAGTCTTAACCAAAAATCCACTTCATCCTCTACTAGCACTCCCTTGCTAGGTGAATTGGTTATAGCATGCATGGTGGTACAAGAGGTCCAAGGTTCAATCCTTGGTCCATGCACATTATTATTATTTTTTCCTATAATTCCGAAAATTCCCTAAAAATTCCCCCATAATCATGTTAATATTCCTCATTAACCCCTTTATATTTATATTATTTTTTTATCTAAAATCCACCAATAATTATGGTACTAAAAAGCCCATATAAGACCCATTAGTACTTAGTTTTCTCAATTTAAATGAGAAAACATGGATTTCTAGGCCCAAGTTCGTATTAATATTTCTAGGTCCCTCAAAAAATTATCTAGACATGCTCAATATTTTAAAGAAAATATTAAGAAAATTTTCTGGGTCGTTACAATCCCCATACCTCGTGAATGTTCGTCCTCGAACTTAGAATAACTCCGGGTACTTGCGCCTCATCTCGTCCTCGCGTTCCCAGGTAGCTTCCTCGAACCGTTGACTTTGCCATAGGACCTTGACTAAGGGTACCTCCTTACTCCTTAGCTTCTTGACTTCTCTATCCAAAATCTGGATAGGTCTGCTCTCATAACTCAGGTCCTCCTGAACTTGTACTGTCTGTGGCTCGATCACTTGGTCCATATTTGGGATACACTTTTTAAGCATGGACACATGGAATACGTTATGGATAGCCGACATCTCTGGAGGCAGCTCTAGCTTATATGCCACCTTACCGACTCTTTTTAGAATCAGGTACGGCCCAACATAACGCGGACTTAGTTTTCCTTTCTTTCCAAATCTTGTCACCCCTTTCATAGAAGCCACTTTGAGGAACACCAAATCTCCAATGTTAAATTCCAGTGGTCTACGCCGGACATCTGCATAACTCTTCTGCCGGCTCTGAGCAGCTTCTATCCGTTGTCGAATATTCTGTATAGCTCGGGTGGTACTATCGATGACATCCGTTGTGAGCCCCATTTCCTTCTTTTCACCACTTTTGTACCAACAGATCGGAGACCTACATCTCCTCCCGTACAAAGCTTCATAAGGTGCCATTCCGATAGTAACCTGGTAGCTATTGTTGTATGCGAATTCCGCTAAGCATAGATATCGACACCAACTTTCTTTGAAATCCAGGGCACAAGCTCGTAACATGTCTTCTAGTACTTGATTCACCCGTTCAGTTTGCCCGTCAGTCTGAGGGTGAAAGGCGATGCTAAATCGTAATTTAGTGCCGAGAGACTTCTGAACACACTCCTAAAAGTGCGACGTAAAGCGACCATCCCTATCCGAGATGATGGTCTTGGGAACCCCATGAAGTCTGATTATCTCCTTAACATATAATTGAGCCAGTTGCTCCATTGAATCAGTCATCTTGATTGCCAGGAAGTGAGCAGACTTCGTCAGCCTGTCCACAATTACCCAAATCGCATCATATCCATTCGTAGTCCTGGGAAGTCCTGAAATAAAGTCCATAGAGATGTCTTCCCATTTCCACTCCAGAATTGCGAGTGGCTGCAGAATTCCTCCGGGTCGCTGGTGTTCTTCTTTTACTTGCTGGCAAGTCATGCAAGTACTAACATGCTGAGCCACATCCCTCTTCATACCGAACCACTAGAACTTCTCCTACAGATCTTGATACATCTTGGTGGATCCTGGATGCATCAAATAAGGGGTTCCGTGAGCTTCCGCCAGTATTTTCCTTCGAAGTTCCGGATCATTAGGAATACATAGACGATCCCTAAGGTATAGTACCCCCCCTTTGGCGATATGAAAACCATCGCCCTTTCCTTCTAGGATCTCCTGTTTTATTTTCTGAAGACTCAGATCACCATTTTGTTTTTCCAATATGTCCTCAAATAGCGTGGGTGATATTGTCATGGTGGAAAGTCGTCCAGGGATTACCTCGACCCCAAAACTCATAATTTCTCTTTCGAGTGGTCGGGGTAACTTAGATATGGACATCAAGGTGGCACTTGACTTCCGGCTGAGTGCATCGACCACTTTGTTTGCCTTCCCTGGATGGTAGAAGATCTCGCAGTCATAGTCCTTCACCAACTCAAGCCATCGGCGTTGTCTCATATTCAGGTCTTTCTGAGTGAAGAAATATCGCAGACTCTGGTGGTCTGTATAAATTCGACACTGCGCTTCGTACAGATAATGCCTCCATATCTTAAGAGCGAAGACCACCGCGGCCAGTTCCAGATCATGAGTGGGGTAATTCTGTTCATATTCCTTGAGTTGTTTAGAGGCGTATTCAATAACCTTTCCATTCTGCATAAGTACAGCTCCAAGTCCTAGTTTGGAGGCATCGCTATACATGTCGAAGCTCTGATTACATTCTGGAAGGGTAAGGATTGGAGCGCTTGTAAGTCTCCTTTTTAGTTCCAAGAAACTCCTTTCACAGTTTTCCGTCCATTCATACTTCTTATCCTTCCGGGTGAGAGCCATTAAAGGGGCTGCAATCCTCGAGAAATCCTCCACAAATTTCCTATAATAGCCTGCCAGCCCAAGAAAACATCTGATTTCGCTGGCGTTCTTCGGCCGGCTCCAGTTATTCACAGCTTCAATCTTTATTGGATCTACCATAACCCCGTCTTTGGAAATAATATGGCCCAAAAAGCCCACTTGGTCGAGCCAGAACTCACATTTGGAAAATTTTGCGTACAGTTGCTTTTCCGAAGAATCTCTAATACTATCTTCAGGTGCTCAGCGTGCTCTTCTTGGGTCCTCGAATAAATAAGAATATCGTCGATGAAGACAATCACAAATTTGTCGAGGAGCGACGAGAATACCCGATTCATAAGGTCCATAAACATAGCAGGAGCATTCGTCACACCGAAAGGCATAACAACAAACTCAAAGTGCCCATACCTTGTTCGGAAAGCCGTCTTTGGAATATCCTCCTGTTTTACTCTAACTTGATGATAACCAGACCTCAAATCAATTTTTGAGAAAACAGTGGCTCCCTTTAATTGATCAAACAGGTCATCTATCCTCGGAAGGGGATACCTGTTCTTGATCGTTACGTTGTTCAGCGCTCGATAATCTATGCACATTCGCATAGATCCGTCTTTCTTCTTCACAAACAGTACCGGAGCTCCCCACGGGGAATGACTAGGGCGAATAAATCCCTTATCCAGCAACTCCTGTAGCTGTTCCTGAAGCTCCTTTAATTCAACCGGCGCCATACGGTAAGGTGCCTTGGAGATCGGGTTAGTACCAGGAACCAATTCGATCTCAAATTCCACTTCTCTATCAGGAGCTAATCCTGGTAATTCATCTGGGAAAACCTCTGGGTAATCGCATACCACCCAGACATCTTCCAGCTTCCGGTTCTTCACTTGACTGGCATCAACCACATATGCTAGAAATCCAGTACATCCTTTGTCTAACATCTTCTGAGCTTGGAGAGTTGATAAATATTTCCTGGTTCTTTTCCTTGGCTCTCCGATGAATTCGAACGTAGAACTTGTCTCAGGTCGAAAGACCACCTTTCGCTTACGGCACTCAATAGAAGCACCGTATTTACCCAGGAAATCCATTCCCATTATAACATCATAATCTTGCATGTCGAGTACTATCAGATCGCAGTAAAGTTCACTTTCTGCAATTCCGACCGGCACTGCACGCAGCACATGAGTGGATGTCATTATTTCTCCCGAAGGTAGGGTCGTTAAGAACCTGCAGTCTAACACTTGCGGAAGCCTATCTATCTTCTTTGTAACGACCCGCCTTCTGGTACTAAGCTTTAAGGCGGATCGCTACTAACTAACTGACTAACTGACTAATTAATGATTTCTTATAATGCTAAACCAACTGGGAGAATTTAAAAAAAATTCTTATTTCACTATTTGCTGAACTAACAATTCAGAAACATGCTAAAAGTACTAATTTGCCCAAAATAAAGCAAACTTTTATTTTATTATCTTGGCAGGATTCGATACCCCAACCTCTAAGTTGCATGGCTAAAGCACTAACCAGCTGCTCTACACCACCTTTGTTTTACACAGTACCAGTCGACTGCTTATATGTCAGTCGACTGGTCGGGCCACAGAATGTTTCTGTGTCCGATACCAGTCGACTGGTATTTTCCCAGTTGACTGGTAATTCTGAAATCCCAGTTTTCAGATTTGCTAGAATTTACCAAACTTGAGCCACAATGTACCAAAATCATTTCTAACAAACATAATGGCATAAATAATGTTCCACGACTATTCTAAGGCATTTATTACATGTTTTTGGAGGGTTTCTAGCATGTATAGCAACTTAGAAATCATAAAATGACATGAAGAAGCATAAACATGAATGTGCCAAGTTCGTATCAACTTCTTATTGAAACTATTCATTTCTCATATCTAAAAGCATCCTTAGCTACTACATGTCATTCTAAATGGTGCATTAATCTTAGAACAAGCATATCTCAAGTATTTAGCATATAAATCAAAAGTATCAAGTTCTTATCTCTAAAGCTTAAGCATGGATCTAAATTACCATATTGCAAGTAGTAACTCATATCATTTAACATTTGCTAAGCAAGTATTAACACAGGTAAATAAACTACTTTAATATACTAGGCACCACCAATAACGAGTCTAATTAAGTTCATACAGGGTTCACATACCCTATTGCGGAAAAACTAAAAGAAACATAATAAAGACTATTTCTATGCTTTGCAAGTTCCGAAGACTTTTATTCCAACTCCACCATCACACACACTTTGCATCAAGCCCGCCGCCTCCGCTACTAGTGCTTTCCTTTACCTGTATCTGCAGTATAAGGAAATGCAAACTAATAAGCATAAAGCTTAGTAAGTACCATCTAGCCTCACAAAACTATGAAAACTCGAATTATGCCTTTGTAAAACATGCTATGCACATACATGCTCATGTCCATAGGTAATCATGCTAGGCTCATGCTAAAATACATATCATAGAATGTCATGGCATATAACTGAGACATGGCACATACTGAACTAAAACTGAAAAGTAAGTTGTAGCATGACATACATATCTGAACTGAAACTGAAACTAACTAACATAAAACTAATTATTAAATTCACCACATGCTAATATGAATTTCTGAAAACTAAATACATATAGTAGGTGAAAATAATAATCAACTGCTGTGGGCCCGGCAATGTACCAACTGTGCGTGCATCCCTAATAAACCCGAGGTAGCAAATCCCGAATCCATTAGGGTTCTACTAGGTTATCTAAACCTAGGGGCAACTAGGAGCCCATCCCATACTAGGTTATCTAAACCTAGAGGCAACTTAGAGCCTATCCCTGGACCGAAGTCCGGTACAATGCCAACTGAAAATAAAATAGTTCTTTTATACTTTTCTTTTTCTCTTCTGATTCTTGCTTTTACTAGGTTATCTAAACCTAGGGGCAACTAGGAGCCCATCCCACTGGACCTTGGTCCCAATCATAACTGAAGCAAGAATTTCTATTCTTTAATGCTTTCTATAGCATTAACTGACTAACAATTTAACAAACACCTTGCGACTTAACCCTTTCTTTTCTTTTAAAGTCGCTCCCTGGGCACTCGAACGTGCTCCTTAACCCGAAACTGAAGGGTAAGTGCACTCAAGCCCATCCAGGGATACCTTCAGACTCTAACACTAATTCGAAGGGTTAATACAACGTGCTTGTTCATAATCCACGATCTCTAACCGTAGGACATACATATAAGGAAATAAAACATACGAAACGTCAATCGAAACTACTTATACTGCAGGTGAGGGATACATACATCCTGCGCTAGGTTTTCTTACAAATAAAAATCTGAAATTCCTGAGGGAACGCCGAACTACAATGTTCTTCTTGCTTCTTGGCGTTCTCCTCGCGTCTACGAGGGTCCCCGTAGAGAATAGGGCCTCTTGAAACCTTCCCTTTGTTCCCCTTTGTCTTGGGCGGCAAAAAAAGAGGAGAAGAGGAAGAAAAAATCGCGAGAGGGAGAGAGGGGGTCGGCGGTGAGAGGATGTGAGGGAAAGAATGAATATAAAAAACCCTAAGTTTCCCTTTTATACTTATGGAAAAATTTAACTAATTCTACCTTATCTATTGTTTCCCTTAATATATTTCAAGAAAAGCAAACTATCCCACTTGGTCCGCCCATCTTCCTCTCATGTCGTAGGTGAAGGGATCAATTCCCACTTACGCATTTTTCTATTTTTATCCCTTTTTGCCACTCTCGTTTACGGAAAAATTCTATAAAAATATCCATAAATTTGGAATAAATTCTAAGATATTTCTAAAATTAGTTTTGAGAATTTTCGGGCGTTACATTCTTGGTATTTGGCATAGAAATGAACGAGTGCGTTGCCCTAGTATCAAATAATGCAGTAGCATACTGACTGAAAATAAGTATCTGACCTGTGACAACCATAGAAGCTTCCGCAGCGTCCTCCTTGGTAACCGAGAAAACCCTGGCATTCATCATAGTCGGTTGGGCCTCCAGCATCGGGGTACCTTCCAGCTCAGCTTGCATATGGTGTAGTTTCGCTGGGGCACCTTGGTACTGGACGAGTTGTTGGGCAGGGGCCTGGTTCTTGGTAGGACAATAAGCCGCCATATGCCCTTCCACTCCACAAGTGAAGCACCGATTCGTACCTCTTCGGCATTCCCCGGGGTGCCTTTTTCCGCATGTCGCGCATAGGATAGACTTGGCCTGTTTATTTGCTGGGCCCCCTTGGGGGTTGTTCCATGGCTTTCGTTTACCACTCTGGTCTCCCTTCCAGTTGGTATTGGCACCCTGGGGTTTCTTCCCTCCTGAGCGATGATGAAAGGAAACATCAAAGATAATGAAAGGAAGAATCGAGAATCCCGTAGTGAACTTAATCCTTACTTTCATTTAGCGCCTTCATTTGTTGATTGATATTATTTAGATAGTGCTCAGTGAGTAGGGCGCTACTAAACAGCTCCTCAGCGGTCTGCGGTCTGCGGTCTGTTAACTCCGCTGGCCACGTTCAGAGCTATTTCAGGCCGCAACATTTTCAGCATAAGTCGGACCCTTTCTTTCTCGGTGCGGACCAACTCGGGGCATAGACGAGCCAGTCGGTTGAATTTCTTCACGGCTTCATTGACCGAGAGGTCACCCTGTCGAAATTCCGTGAATTTGTCGTAATGTTTGTTCGTGACACGCATGTGAAAGAATTCCTCGAAGAATTCCGACTCGAAGTACGTCCACGTCATTTGGTTCACCTGTCTTTTGGCCTTGACCCTTTCCCACCACATTCTGGCATCTCCAGAAAGGCAGAATGATGCACACTTGATCTTCTCATGCTCCGGCCAATCTAGCAGCTCCACTGTACTTTCTACTATCTTGAACCACGCTTGGGCGTCCCATGGTTCGCCAGCACCCGAGAAATTTTCCGGTTTCAGCCTCAACCACTAGATCAGATAAGCCTCTTGACGTGCTACAGTGGTCGGGCCCGTCGGAGGGTTCTGCGTAACTGTGGGTGCAACAGGTATAGCAGTTTGGTTCACTGGTGGAGTAGTGGAATTTTCTTGCTGGTTCATCAGGGTATTAATGGTTTGCTGCTGCTCAGTAACTTGACGTTGGAGCTGGGTTACTAATTGCATCAGGTCAGGCGACGGAGTTGTCTCGTTAAGTCGGTTACTCTGTCTTCTAGCCATGTTCTTCTTCACCAAGACAAGTATGGCCAATATCAGTTTTTTTTCTACCCCTATATCAGTCTAAATGTTCGATTCATAAAAGAGGATAAAATATCGTTCATATTTACATATCCTAAAGTACTGTTCATCATAACCATCGTTCATACTTGCATATTCTAAAATCATAAAGTATCCTAAAAGTGCTTACTATCATAAAATATGCAGAAAGGTACTTACTTGGAAGCGGCAGGAAGAAGGCTTGATGTGTGTGTAGTGAGATGGCGATTGGCTCTGATACCAACCTGTAACGCCCGCTTTTTTTTCTCCATAAAGCGGCGTTACGTTAACATGAGAAGGGCAGATAGACATAATAAGGCAGCGGAATAACTTTAATCTTACACATCCATGCACCTACTACCATTCCTAACATAATGACATGGAAACTTGGCATATTGACTTCATACTTAGCATCATATCATGTCATACTTAACATCATGTCATAGAGTCACATAAGTCATCATTCAAGCATATAAGTAGCAAACGTAAAGTTCTAGCATAAGACTGGTAAACATATTATTTTCTTGGCCAAGTCACTACCACACACACACATTCTTGCCCTCCTGCTGCTTCCTTATTGTCCCCTTACGTGATCTGCGGTATAAGGAAAATAAAACTATAAGCACATAAGCTTAGTAATACTCTTTCCTACTCACTAAAACCATTCATCACTAAATTGTGAGCACATGAAACATTAACATACTTGGTGTGCTTTACATAGAACATAAGCATCTAAATCATTTAGCCTATATCTAGTATGCATGATACATAGCATAAACATGAACATAAATAAATACACTTAACATGCATAATACATGGCGTAAACATAAACATAAATAAACATTCTTATCATGGCATGATACATGGCATAAACATAACATAAGTAAACATTCTTATCATGGCATGATACATGGCATAACATAAACATAAGGTATGAACCAACCTGTATGGCATAAACATAGGCATGCTTTCTAACATAGCATATGGCCATCTTCTTAACATAATCATAGCATAAATCGTTTACTATCATGCATATGTCTTAACATGAAACATAAGCATAAGACATTACTATCATGACATAATGCATAACATGAATGAATGCATGAGTCAAATGCGTATACATAAGGATGCTTAAATTTTAAAATCATACTTTTAAATACTTAAACATAGTCATCACATCATTGGGGTCCCCGGCTTGTATCACATACATACATCATGTGCGCGCATCCCTAAGTAAATACGAGGTAGCTAGCCTCGACCTACTAGGGTCAGGACAGCATAGTCGGTAGTACCAGTACTGAGGCGTTCTTAAGGTGCCCATCCCTGTTGCACAGCTTCGGTAGTGCCAGAACCGTGGACAGCATAGTCGGTAGTCCAGAACCGGGGCGTTCTTAAGGTGCCCATCCCTTGGACCCATACTTCGGTCCGGTACAAGCCATTCATAAAGTAAAATACTTTACATGCTTCATCATTCATTAGACATGGCATGCATCTTTATTCATAAAACATGGCATGCATCTTCATTCATAAACATGACATTTATCTTCATTCATAAAACATGCATGCATCATCATTCATAAACATGGCATGCATCTTCATTCATAAAACATGCCATGCATCTTCATTCATAAAAACTGGCATGCATCTTCATTCATAAAACATGAATGCTTACATAAAACATCATTCCTATTCCTAGTGCTTGCATGATCATGGCATCTAAGGTAAGCATTGCATTATATTCATTGAACATGATATATTTACATAGACCATTATCCTAATCCATGGAGCTTGCATGGTCATGATACATAAGCTAAGCATTGCATTTCATCCATAAGCATGGTATCTCTCACAAGCATGCATAGGTAGAACTTCCATAAACATGCTACCTACTATCCAAGTGCATGACATAGAACATAAGACATTCATGAATAACCCTATTAAGCATGGCATCTAATCATAAACATACAAACATGAAACATGGTACTTAAGGTTAGGGTTATAGGTAATATAATTTCTACCACATGCTTGAACCTATATATATATACTTCATAATAAGCCATAAACCATCATTCTTCAAACCCTAACTCCTCCCATACCCTATTTATCTTGCTTGGCTGAAACTTACAAGGGGGAGTTCCATCATTCAAATGACATGTAAGGTAACATAAGGAAAAAGGAACAACCATACATTACCCATAAGGCCATAAGAAGCCATTAGGGCTCATAATTAGGGTTCACCCTAGCTTTTAGACCTATTTTCTAGGGTTGGCCGAAACATGCTTGGACCATGGGTGCATGAATAAATTCATAAAATTTCCAATTAATCATCTATCACCTTCCATACCATACCATAGGAGCCATTGGACCCCTTACTTGAGGTAAGCCCTAACTTCTTGCCCTAGAATCCTGCTTGGCCGAAACCTTTAGGGTCAAGGCCTTGTGAAAATTCACACAAATCACCTTCAACCTCCCCTTGAATCATGGGGATACCCAAAGTACATAATTGAAAGGTTAGGCCCAATCCTAACCAAAGAATCATGTTGAGGGTCCCAAACCCTAAGGGGTCTTTAGGGTACTCCAAAAATTCCCCAAAAATTATATTTGTTCTATATTCATCATGATAACACATTAGAAAACATGAGAGGGGTTTTTAACATCACCTTCGACCCAAAACCTATGGTGGCCGAAACCCTAGGGTTAGGCTTCATGGCTCTTTTCTTTTTTTTTCCAACATGAAATCTCAAACAAGACTTCATATCATGGGAAAATTCAAGGAGAGCTATTATACCACAGGTGAGGGAGTCTTACCTTAGACTATCTTGATTATAGACCTTAGGTTTGAGAGAAGGATGAAGATCTTGTTGTCTCTTGACCACCCCTAGCCTTTACAACCTTGTGAAAGCCTTGGATCTTGGAATAGAGACCTTCTTGTGAATTTTCCCCAAGGGAAAACCCACCTTGGAGTTTCGGCTAGGATAAAGAAGGAGGAGGGGAGAAGGGTCACTTGACGGAAGAAGAGAAGTAACCCCCCATGCCCTCTCTTTATAACACTTTAAGGAGGTAAATGAAGAGTCTCTTCCCTTCATGACCCTTCATCATTCCCTAAGTCTTAACCAAAAATCCACTTCATCCTCTACTAGCACTCCCTTGCTAGGTGAATTGGTTATAGCATGCATGGTGGTACAAGAGGTCCAAGGTTTAATCCTTGGTCCATGCACATTATTATTATTATTTTCCCATAATTCCGAAAATTCCCTAAAAATTCCCCCATAATCATGTTAATATTCCTCATTAACCCCTTTATATTTATATTAATTTTTTACCTAAAATCCACCAATAATTATGGTACTAAAAAGCCCATATAAGGCCCATTAGTACTTAGTTTTCTCAATTTAAATGAGAAAACATGGATTTCTAGGCCAAAGTTCGTATTAATATTTCTAGGTCCCTCGGAAAATTATCTAGACATGCTCAATATTTTAAAAAAAATATTAAGAGAATTTCCGGGTCTTACACTCCATTTCCAATTCGCAAATTCGCTTCTCCCTTGACGAGTCTTCTTCTATTCCTTAGCCCCTGTATGTCATTACATATATGTGAGCTACACCCAGTATTAAGTACCCAGGTGTACGAGGAAATAGAGTGACATTCAATAACGAAGATGCCTGAAGAGGATGGGGCATCAGATGTCTTCTTCTTCAAGGACTCAAGATAAACCTTGCAGTTTCTTCACCAGTGGCCCTCCTTGCCGCAGTGATGGCAAGTGCCTTTTGGTGCCTTTTCAATCTTTTTGGCCTTTTTCTTCCTTCCCTTATTTTGTTCTTTGGGCTTCCTCTTAAAGCCTTTCTTTGAGGAACCAACTAACTGTACCGTCTTCTGATCCTGCTTTACAGAAGGCTCTACAGTCTTCAGCAGGTTAAGCAACTCAGGAATGGTAGTCTCCAGTTTGTTCATCCGATAGTTCATCACAAACTGTGAGTAACTCTTGGGCAAATAATGCAGAATTAAGTCAATACTTAGTTCATGATCCATTGCAAATCCGAGTGTGCCTAGTCGCTCAATGTACCCCAACATCTTCAACAAAAACTATGAGACTGAAGTGCCTTCCTGCATCTTAGAGGTGAAGAGGAGTTTAGAGACCTCTAACCTTTCGGATCTCGCCTACTCGTCAAACAGCTCATGAAGATGGAAGGCGATGGTATGAGCATCCATATGCTCATGCTGCTTTTGTAGCTCAGGTACCATAGCGGCCAGCATGATGCAACTCGCAAGTTCAGAATCGGCCACATGTTTCTGATAGGCCACTAACTGTTCTGGAGTTGCATCTTCAGGAGGATGGTTGGGATGTTGTTCTTCAAGGACATAAGCAAACTTTTCTGCCTTGAGGACTATCCTCAGGTTTCAAAGCCAGTCCATGAAGTTTGGCCCAGTCAGCTTATTGATGTCCAAAATGGAACGCAAGTTCACAGAAGACATGATCAGGTGATTATCCTAGAAAAACAAATTGAGCTTATGTGATAAGAATGATAAAGAATGCATCAATATACATTAATTAAATCCTATTTATTTTTCAAATTGAATAACCCTTTTTATCAATTCGGGAGATCGTAGGAACATCTCCAAATAGGTTGATATCCAACCATAGATAAAAACAACCATGGCTAGAGTCCATCAAGTTATTCATAGCTATGAAGGTAGGTAATTATACCGATTACATATTATACATATGTAACTATCACATTATGCTATCAACTAATTGGATGTTTGCATAAATCATTGGGTTGTTAACTCATTAACAAGTATGCAACAATATACATAGCACCCAACTGCACATCTCTTTACATCGACCTTGGCTGTGGCACGACAAATCGATGCTCCAAGCTTAAGGCTGACCCATTAATCAAGAAATAGTTTTAACATGGTTGGAACTCATTCAACCGTTTAGTCAGGCTTGGATGTGTCCAACAACCAAAACTAAGGATTGACCTCCGACTCCAACTATCTTAATCATAAACTAATTCCATGGTTTGAACATGTTGAGGTTCAAGCCGGGCATGGATGTGTCCATCAACCCAAACGAGAAACAAAACTCCGGTTCTAACCATATTAACGGAAGGTGTTGGCCTTAATATTTTATAAGGGGTTTTGGGTCTCATCCTTTTCTTTTATGCACATTCATGACATATAATTATGTCATGTTCTAACGATTTCCTTAATAAAGTATGTATGTGACTTAATTTATCAAGTCTAATTAATTGAATTAGGAACCGGATTTCCTAATTCTAATTTCATACTTTATTCAAGGAATTGTTTTTGGGAAATAATTTCCTAAATTATCATAATCAATTTCGGAATTAATATGTTTAAGACTTTGATTTCTCTAAATCAAATCTTATTAAATTAAAAGACAGATTCTCTTAATTCAACCACATATTATTTTCATGAAAATCATATTTAAGGAAATATACTCTATAGAAAACAATTTTCTAATTAATTTTGGAGACAATAATATGTAAGAGCATCACCTCATAAATCAAATAAGGAAATTATCGTTTGAGAATCATCTCAAAAATTTCCAAGATTTGATCATATATTTTATTTATGGAAAATTAATATCAATAACTTAATTTGGACGGCTCCCCGAGGCTCAATCCAAATTAAACATTTGATAGCATAAATCCAATTTAGGGAATTTATTTATAACAACTAACTTTAAATTGGATGGCTCCCTGAGGCTCAATCCAAAATAAAGAATTTTGTAAATAATTTAATTTCCAATTTTGAATTTAAATGTCAATTAATATTCCATAATTTTTCTAGACTTTCTTGAAAGAAAGTGTCCAAAATTGCGAGCTTTCAATAAATGGAAAGTTTCCGAAAATAAAAGGTTTTCAGAATAATTGTAAGTTTCTGGTACAAAGAAAACATACGTATTTCCAAAATTGGAAAATTTCTAAAATGGGAAATTTCTAAAATTGGAAAGTTTCCAAAAATGAAAAGTTTTCACAATTATCATAAAATTTCAGAAACAGAGATATTTCAAAAGTATGTGAAATTTCATGACTTGATTTATTTTATAAATTGATCCATAAACTTGGTTCTCTCCCTTTGTTGTGGCCGGCCAAGCAAAGAGGATGGAGGCCCTCTTTGGTCAGCCCATCCAAGCCACTCCCCAATCAATTAAACTTATTTAATTCATCTATTAAGTCTTCAAAAGACTTAGCCATTTTACGCTTCCGATGCGTCTCTGAAAAATTCAGATTCGACTTATCGTTTGGCTCAACCAAACCTAATCTCTCTTGATTGGAAAATCCAATTTTCAACTCATTTTAAATCCCTCGGATTACTCGTAGTGCGTGGCCTTCATCTCTTCGATTATTTTTCAAGCCTTGCCTTGAGTCCTTTATATAGTAGCCTCTCAACCATCAAGCCTCTCAAATATGGAATAACTTATTCCATCATGCCAAGTTTGATTTTATATCATGGTTAAAATCATATTTTAATTCATGATAAAAATCAATCAAGTCTCTTCTCTCCTATAGAATAAATTTCTTATCATGGTAAATCAATCCATGATTGATTTTATAAAATAAACCAATCCATGGTTCATTTTAATTTCCATGAAAAATAAACCAAACCTTGGTTTATTATAAAACAAACCACACTTTGTTTATTTTATAAATTGATCAAAAAACTTGGTTCTCTCCCATTGTTGTGGTCGACCAAGCAAAGAGGATGCAGGCCCTCTTTGGTCAGCCCATCTAAGCCACGCCCCAATGAATTAAACTTATTTAATTCATCTATTAAGTCTTCAAAAGACTTAACCATTTTACGCTTCCGATGCGTCTCTGAAAAATTCAGATTCGACTTATCGTTTGGCTCAACCAAAATCTAATCTCTCATGATTGGAAAATCCAATTTTCAACTCGTTTTAAATCCCTCGGATTACTCGTAGTGTGTGTGACTAAATAGGCATTCGATTTATGTTGGCCGTCTATAATTAATCAATTATAGAACGATCATGAGTGGCACCTAGCAGTACATCATGATCCCCAATTAATCTAAAGATCAACGGTTGACCTCAGAAACAATTCAGAAACCCTTCAGCAGCTATAATGAATCATGCCCCATTCCCTTCACCATCTTATACCCACTTGGTTCAGGACATGGTCTATGTGTGTCAGTCCCCACTAGGCTGACTACGTCACACCTAGCCCAAGTAACATTTTCTCGTCCTACGGATTCTAATTACTCTCATATATTTAAGAGATTCATACTCTGAACATGTCATGCTCTGGCCAGAGGCTTCGAGTAACAATCCGACGATAGGCCTCGGGTATACATCTCCTCGCAAGGAGTGGTGAATCCTTTGTAGGATGTTCAAACATCTTCGGGCACTTCGGCTTATACCCAATCATCCTGGGTCCACACCTCCTTGGAGATGCTTCCTTAAGATGTCAAAGTATAAGTCTCCATGACCAAGATGACTTGAACACTGCAAGTCAAAGGATCATCGCACTTAAGCTACAGTAAGAACTTCACTGACATATCTATATGTAGACTACCATATGAAGTTTTACAGCCAGTCACTCCAATGAACTAGTTCCCTTAACTAGCATTCATGTTTATCTCCGGACATCTCAATGTCACCAACCAGTGAGAATTAGCTGATTAGAGAATAACCCATGCTAGTCTCAACAGAATTGATAGTGTCCGTATTTATCAATTCATCGACTAGGGACAATTTCAATACTTCACAATTGCACATGTAGAGATAATCACTAGTTGTGAATTCATCACAAATTCTCTCATGCTATGAATTGTATTATTGACATTCAGTAAATGAGTTTAAGATCTCAATCTAATACACAAACATGTATACACAAATAGTGAATATTCATTTATTAAAATAAATAATTACAATCATAAGGCGATTGCCTTAGGACACTTCTCTCATATCACTAATAAACTCTCACTTGGCCAAATGCCAATCGCTACGGTACCTAATACCACAGGCTCTAACATGACCCTCAAACTTGCTTTGAGGCAAGGCCTTAGTTAAAGGATCTGCTAAATTCCTTTCAGTGGGAATTTTCTCAATTTGTATATCATTCCTACTTATAATCTCTCTGATCAGATGATAGCGGCGAATCACATGTTTGGATGCTGATGAGACCTTGGTTCCTTCGCTTGTGCAATAGCTCCATTGTTGTCGCAGTAAACCGGTATTGCTTCATCAATGGTTGGAACCACATCAATTTCTGAGACAAACTTCTTGATCCAGACTGCTTCCTTTGCTGCTTCCGAAGCTGCAATATATTCCGCTTCCGTGGTAGAATCCGCTACGGTGTCTTGCTTGGAACTCTTCCAACTTATTGCGCCTCCATTCAAAATAAATACGTATCCGGACTGAGATTTGGAGTCATCCTTATCTGTCTGGAAACTAGCATCTGTATACCCACATATTACCATATCACCTTCTCCATATATTAGGAGCACATCCTTAGTGCTTCTTAAGTACTTGAGGATTGTCTTGACAGCCGCCCAATGATCCATTCCTGGATCAGACTGGTATCTGTTTGTGACGCTCAGAGCATACGATACATCGGGTCTAGTACATAACATAGCATACATGATAGATCCTATCGCGGATGCATAAGGAATCTTATTTATGCAAATCCTCTCATTTTCTGTGCGCAGACACATAGACTTCGAAAGGTTGATCCCATGCCTGATGGGAAGGTAACCTTTCTTGGATTCTGACATGCTAACCTTTCTAGCACTCGGTCTATATATGTAGACTGCGAATGACCAAGCAATTGTTTTGATCTATCTCTATAGATTCCAATCCCAAGGATATAGGTTGCTTCTCCCAGGTCTTTCATGGAGAAAGTTTTGGACAACCAAATTTTAACTGACTCTAAGACTGATATATTGTTTCCTATAAGTAATATGTGATCGACATATAACACTAGGAATACGACTGCACTCCCACTAACCTTCTTGTACACACAAGGTTCGTCAGGATTTTGTGAGAAATCAAACTCTTTGTTTGTCTCATCAAAACGGATGTTCCAGCTCCTGGATGCTTGCTTTAATCCATATATGGATCGTCAAAGCTTGCATACTTTTGGTTTTATTAACCGATGTGAAACCTTCAGGTTGTATCATGTATACGTCCTCAAGCAGGTTTCCATTAAGGAAAGCTGTTTTCACATCCATTTGTCATATCTCATAATCAAAATGAGCTACTATGGCCAGGAGCATCCGAATGGATTTAAGCATAGCTACTGGTGAATAGGTTTCGTCATAATCAATTCGTTGTTTCTGACGATATCCTTTTGCCACTAATCTAGCCTTAAAGGTAACAACATTACCTTCCGTGTCGATTTTCTTCTTGAAAACCCACTTGCACCCTATGGGCTTAATCCCTTCAGGTGGGTTAACCAAGTCCCATACTTGATTTTTGTACATGGAATCCATTTCTGACTTCATGGCTTCAAGCCATTTATCCCTTTCTGAATTTTTCAGAACATCTTCATAACTGATAGGTTCGTCATCGTTAATGAGTAACACGTCGTTCGATTCACTTATGAGAAATCCGTATCTCTCTGGAATATTGTGTGTCGTATCATACCTACGAAGAAGTGGTGTTGTTTTAGGTTCAATTGATAGCTCATCATTATGAGTTATTGGTTATGGGTCTAGACTAGGTGTCTCTGTAATGTCTATTGGAGTTTCTTGAACTTCTTCATGTTCAATGCTACTCCCACTATTTTCTTGTAAAAGAAATTCTTTTTCTAGAAATACAACATGCCTTGAAACAAATACCTTTTGTTCCAAGGGATGATAGAATTGGTAACCTTTCGTTTCATTAGGGTATCCAATTAATAGACATTTATCAGACTTAGCATCCAATTTGTCTGATACAGTCCGCTTTACATAAGCAGGACAAACCCATATCTTTAGGTGAGATAAATGAGGTTTCTTACTATTCCACGTCTCATATGGAGTAGTAGAGACTACCTTGGTCGGGACTCTGTTTAGTAAGTAAACAGCTGTCTTAAGTGCATAGCCCCAAAAGGATTTTGAAAGAGTTGCATGATTCATCATAGATCTAACCATGTCCATCAAGGTTCGGTTACGCCTCTCAGATACACCATTATGCTATGGTGTATATGGCGGAGTCCATTGAGATAATATCCCATTGTCCCTAAAATAATCGTGAAACTCTTGACTTAAGTATTCACCACCCCGATCGGATCGAAGTATCCTAATACTTTTGCCAAGCTGTTTCTCTACTTCACTTCTGAACCTTTTGAATTTCTCAAAAGCTTCAGATTTGTGTTTCATTAAGAACACATACCCGAATCATGAGTGATCATCGATAAAGGTAATGAAGTAGTTATATCCTCCTTGTGCAAGAGTTGACATTGGTCCATATACATCAGTATGTATTCAACCAAGCAATTCTCCCA
This sequence comes from Boesenbergia rotunda, assembly GCA_024364735.1. Taxonomy (NCBI): domain Eukaryota; kingdom Viridiplantae; phylum Streptophyta; class Magnoliopsida; order Zingiberales; family Zingiberaceae; genus Boesenbergia; species Boesenbergia rotunda. Next base: position 110,457 of record JAGFNQ010008421.1, read on the forward strand.
CTGGATTACCTTTTCCGGAAAAGGGTAATTTGGTCATCTTGCCTTTTAAGCATGATTCGCATGTATCAAATGAACCAGGTTCAAATGATTCCAGAATTCCACATCGGTGTAATTTGGTCATGTGTTTCTTACTTACATGGCCAAGACGATAATGCCATGTATAGGAGTCTATTTGATTATCTATTCGAGCACGTTTGTTGCTATCTTCGATATTGAAAACGTCACCGGATAAATCTAACGTGTAGATACCATTGCATAAAGTTTCGGTCCCATAAAGAACACCATTTAAAGTTATGTAACAGCAATTGTTACTAAAAATTAAATGATAACCCTTTTCATTCAAGCATGAAATAGATACAATGTTCTTTATCAATGAAGGAACAAAATAACAATTATCCAATTCTAAGACAAGTCCAGTAGGGAGCTTTAGCAAATATGTTCCGATGGCAACAGCAGCAATCTTTGCTCCATTTCTAACTCGCAAATTCGCTTCTCCCTTGACGAGTCTTCATCTATTCCTTAGCCCCTGTATGTCATTACATATATGTGAGCTACACCCAGTATCAAGTACCCAGGTGTACGAGGAAATAGAGTGACATTCAATAACAAAGATACCTGAAGAAGATGGGACATCGGATGCCTTCTTCTTCAAGGACTCAAGATAAACCTTGCAGTTTCTTCGCCAGTGGCCCTCCTTGTCGCAGTGATGGCAAGTGCCTTTTGTTGCCTTTTCAATCTTTTTGGCCTTTTTCTTCCTTACCTTATTTTGTTCTTTGGGCTTCCTCTTAGATCCTTTCTTTGAGGAACCAACTAACAGTACCGTCTTCTGATCCTGCTTTACAGAAGGCTCTACAGTCTTCAGCAGGTTAAGCAACTGAGGAATGGTAGTCTCCAGTTTGTTCATCCGATAGTTCATCACAAACTGTGAGTAACTCATGGGCAAACAATGTAGAATTAAATCAATACTTAGTTCGTGATCCATTGCAAATCCGAGTGTGCCTAGTCGCTCAATGTACCCCCAACATCTTCAACACAAACTGTGAGACAGAAGTGCCTTCCTGCATCTTAGAGGTGAAGAGGAGTTTGGAGACCTCAAACCTTTTGGATCTCGCCTGCTCGTCAAACAGCTCATGAAGATGGAAGGCGATGGTATGAGCATCCATATGCTCATGCTGCTTTTGTAGCTCAGGTACCATAGCGGCCAGCATGATGCAACTCGCAAGTTCAGAATCGGCCACATGTTTCTGATAGGCCACTAACTGGTCTGGAGTTGCATCTTCAGGAGGATGGTTGGGAAGATGTTCTTCAAGGACATAAGCAAGCTTTTCTTCCTTGAGGACTATCCTCAGGTTTCGAAGCCAGTCCATGAAGTTTCGCCCAGTCAGCTTATTGATGTCCAAAATAGAACGCAAGTTCAGAGAAGACATGATCAGGTGATTATCCTAGAAATACAATTTGAGCTTATGTGATAAGAATGATAATGAATGCATCAATATACATTAATTAAATCCTATTTATTTTTCGAATTGAATAACCCGTTTTATCAATTCGGGAGATCGTAAGAACATCTCCAAATAGGTTGATATCCAACCATAGATAAGCACAATCATGGCTAGAGTCCATCAAGTTATTCTTAGCTATGAAGGTATGTAATTATTCCGATTACATATTATATATATGTAACTATCATATTATGCTATCAACTAATTGAATGTTTGCATAAATCATTGGGTTGTTAACTCATTAACAAGTATGCAACACTTATATTAACTAATTGAAGTAGCTCCCCTTATGCAACACTTATCATATTTGAGATCCAACCGTAACCAAATTTTACATGAATGCTAGATATGTCCGAAGATAAACATGAATGCTAGTTAAGGGAACTAGTCTACATATAAATACTAGTTCCCTTAACTAGCATTCATGTTTATCTCCGGACATCTCAATGTCACCAGCCAGTGACATTGAGATGTCCGGAGATAAACATTGAGTTCTCCGGACATCTCAGTGTCTAGAAGGAGCACCAGCCGGCCGCCCCTGCCCTTTCCCTGCCGACCACCACCTGCTGTCGGAGAAGGAAGCTCCGACCATCTCTTGGCCGGAAGAAGGTGCTGCCAGAATTAGAGTTTGCCGCAAGGATCATTTTGCCGCAAGCCTCTTCTTTTGCTTCGCCGGAATTTTGATTCCGGTCATACTTTTGTGGTTAGTCTTCCGACTTCTCTCTTGGTTTTTCTCGTTGTGTTCTCGGAGAATCTAGTAGTTCTCGAGAACACGAAACTCGTGGCATTGCGAAGTCATCCCGAAGATACTCGGCGTGGACGCGAATAGAGGCGGAGCTTCCAAGGGACGCTTACGGTTGGATCTCGTCCCTTTCTTCGAGTTACGTGAGGTAATACGTAAATTAGTTTACGTTTCTGCAAAATTTTAAATATATGATCATGTCTACACAAGATAAAATTGCATGCTTAAATGTGTGGTTAAATAATTTGAGAAATTATTTATGCTAAACCTTCCGCTGCACGTAATTAATTTTTAAAATTACCAACCCGCATCCATGTCAACATGCACCCGGTCCCAACACAAGCTTCTGAGGACTGTGTCAAGTTTAGGGGAGGTCAAATTAAATGAATTATTTAACATTTCAAACTATTTTCAAACACTGTAGTTTCAGAATCTTTTTGAAAACTTAAGTATTTTCTCTTTAAAATACTATCATTTTAAAGTCATTTTTTCATAAAAATCACTTTCAAAAAACTTATTTTTTTTATGGAATCACTTTTGAAAATAATATTTACTTGAGCTTGGAGAATTTATATTGACACTTAGGCAAATGTCCTTATAGTTAACAAGGTTTCCTAGGATCGTGTCAGACTCAAGTCATGTAAAATATTATATTTTCAAAACAAAAATAATAATATTAAAAAGATTTTTTTTGCTAAACTATTTTAAGTGCAAAATATTTTTCAAAGTACAAATATTTTTGTGCAAAATATTTTTCAAAGTACTAAGTGCAAATTTCTTTCAAAATACTAATTTTTCTGAATGCATTACATTTCTCTAAGTGAATTTTTTTTCTAAAGTGCATAATTTTTTAAAGTGAAAATATTTTATGAGTGCAATTTTTTTTTAAAATCTTTTCTAAATGAAACTTTTTCTAAGGCAATATTTTCCTAAGTGCAAAAAGTTTCTATGTTCAAAATATTTTACTAAAAGTACAAAATATTTTTCCAAAGTTCACAATACTTTTCACAGTACAATTTTTTTGGTGCAATATAAGTACTTAGTGTTTTTAACTATTACCTAGTCTTTTTCAAACAAAAAGAGAAGAGTTTTGAAAATTGTTTTATCAAAAATGATATGCTTTCAAAGAATTATACTAAGTACTTTCAAAAGGAAAAGAATTTTTTTTTTAAATTTTCATTGTTGGTGCAAGTTTGTTTTGTCATCTTTTTGATGTATGACAAAGGGGGAGTGTGAGCTTATGTTAGAAATCTTTTCTTAGAGCTTAAGTTAGAAATCTTTTCTTAGGAAAAAATTTTTTATCTCCCAAAGGAATAGAGAGAGTAAATTTGAGTTTGAAATTTTTTTCCCAAAGGATCAATGTTTAAATCAAAATGTTTTTTCAAGGATCAAAACTTAGATCAATTTTTTTCCAAGGTATTCCAAGGATCATAACTTAACCATTTACTCCAATCTAACTTAAGATATTGTCAAACATCAAAAAGGGGGAGATTGTTGGAGCAAGATGCATCAGTGATGTCATCCTCTAATGTTTCAATGTTTAACAATATGTTTAAGTTAGTGATACATTGACAAGGTAAGGGTGAGTCAAGAAATCAGTACCAAAGTGAAGAAAATCCTAGTTAACCTAGGCAATAAGTCCTGGTTCGAAGAATTGGGCACTAAGTCTTTGATCATGGATTGGGCAATAAGTCATGGCCGTGGGATGGGCACCGAAGACCTGACCGAGGGTTGGGCACGAAGTCCTGATTCGAGGAATTGGGCAATAAGTCCTAGCCGAGGGATGGGCACCGAAGTCCTGACATAGGGTTGGGCAATAAGTCCTGGTCATGGACTGGGCACGAAGTCCTAGTGAGTGAAGCTGGGCAAAAGTCCTAGTGAGTGAAGTTGGGCAATAAGTCCTGGTCGTAAGATTAGGCAAAAGTCCTGGTGAGAGAAGTTGGGCAAAAGTCCAACCGGATGGGTCGGGTGTCAACCTTCTCCTGAGAGGAGTAGGCGAAAGGTGCGTTCCTCGGGAAGGGAACATAGGCATCGGTTCGACCTAGGGATTCGCGGGAAATCTGAAGTCAGAACCAATTATTTAAGGCTAAGGGTATATACTTGTTTGTCTTGTGTTTGTGTATCTTGCAGGTACCTAAAATTGAAGACAAAGCAGGCAAACAAACACAATGAAGCTGAATTACACCTTACTGGGTGCCCCCATAAAGCCAGGCGCCCTGGATGCCAAGTGCCTGAATGAATCAGGCGCCCAAGAAGGAGTGTTTATCAGATTCGCGAAGATAGCGAGCTTGGATGAAACTTTGACTACATAGAGGCGCCCCAAAGCAACTCAGGCGTCCAAGACAAGGCTATATAAAGGGGTTCGACCTCTCAACTTAGAACACCAATCACAATTGCATTCTAAGCATTCTGTGCGAAGAAAAAGTGCTAGAGACGAAGCTCTTCGACCAAGGAGGCTCCAGGAGGAAGTCCGCGGCACTTCGGAGTTCTAGATAGGACGGGCGTTCGACTTTTCTATTTTGGTTTGCTTTTACTTTTATGCAATCAATTTCCTTATCTTTTTTATTGTAAAACGTGCACTGTAAGATGGGTTTCTCCGCATCCGAAAAGGAGACCATTAGTGGGCGGGCATTTCCCGTGCTTAGGCCTTGGATGTACTAACCCTGGGGGGTTGGAAACCAAGTAAAAAATCCATGTGCATTCTGAGTTGTTACTTTTTCATTCTTTCTATTTTCCGCTGCTACTAACTCTGTATCTTGAATGAACGATCAAATTTACGACAAGTTTTCATAAATTTTTACAAGTCTATATTCACCCCCCCTCCATCGACGACACCGGTCCCCACAGACTCCACCATGGAAACTGAGTGTGTGGCAGCCAAGGAAGATGTATGGCTCAGGGACTTCTTGATGGACTTGGATGTGATTGCTGATTTGCCCAGAGCTATCACAATTTATTATGATAATAGTGGTGCAGTTGCAAACTCGAAGGAACCATGGGCCTATAAGGCGAGTAAACACATAGAGCACAAGTACTACTTGATACGAGAAATCATAAAACGAGGAGAAGTTGTTGTCGCCAAGATTGCGTCAGAGGACAACCAGGCAGTTCCTTTCACTAAGGCCCTTCAAGCGAGAGCTTTTGATAGACATGTGGAGGGTATGGGAGTCAGATGTATGGCATTGTGAAAGTAGCATAGTCTTTTAGTATAAGTTGAAGATTGTTAGGATGTTTACTAAAAGCCTTGCTTTTATATAGACATCTACATTTTTTAAATAAGAATCACATGATCACTGTTTGCATATTTATTGTTTATTTATGTGCATATTATCTAATACTTTACATTATAGATAACATGGTGTGTGGTGTCGCACAGAAGATCATGTTATCAGCCCCTTGTAGAGTACAAGTAAAGGCTCACAACCTAGATGGTTTTGGACAAACCATTGGCATGGTTGTAGTGTAATTTGGTATTGGTTTATCTTGACTATAGAATTACACTAGTACACATTGTGTGTATTGAGCAGGACCGATATAGAGGTGATTCAATTTATACTGACTATATAATTGAATCAGACCTCAGGTATTATGGAGTACATTCTCTTAATCTCGATATAATAACGGGCGTATGTACTAAATATTTATTTCTTTAATTTACCAGTGGACGAGATTTATTGGTTAAATCGATAGGTCTGGTAAGTTGGAAAAGAATATTATTTACATGGTGTGACATTGATTATAGAAGGAAATCATGTCCTGGTGAGTCGGGTTGATGATGCCCCCTTGAAGAGCTCATAAAGTTCGTCATGTTAAATCGTGTAGGTGGACTTGGTCCAACATGATGATAAGGTTGAGTGGTACTACTCATGGAATTAGATGTTAATTAATTAAATTGTCGATAATTTAATTAATTAACGGATATTCAATATTTTAAACATGGGAAGAATTTTGTACTCATAATATGTGGAGCTCATATTTAAATATGGGGGTTGGTGAAGTAGATCAATGGTGATCTTCTAGTGGAATGGATCATCATTAATGGATCGGGTCATTAATGGATCGGGCTTTGATCCATTGGGTGGCCAAGATCCAACTCCTCCTCATGGTCCCTATTGTAGCCTATATATACCCCATGGTGTCATGAGACCAAGGCATCTAACACACAACAAACCCTAAGACTTTTCTCTTCTCTCCCTCTCCTTCTCTCTCCTAGGGCAGCCGGCGGCAAGAAGGAAGAGTTCATTCTCTTCTTTCTTCTCTCTTCTCTTCTCTTGGCTGGTGGCGCAAGGAAGAAGAGGATCTTTCCCTTCTCTTCTCTTGGCCGGTGCAATCTTGACAAGGAGAGGAAGGGAGAGCCGGCGGCAAGGGGGAGTTGGTGGTGCTTGGTGCCGGCGGTGAGGAAGAAAGTGGTGGCCGATTAGGGTTGGTGAAGAAGAGGATTCTTTTCTACTTCTTCATCTTCTTCTTCATCTTCATTTACTTCCTCTTCTCTGCTACTTTGTGGTTGGGACACCTTGGAGGCTTGAAGTGGCCGGCGGCGCAAAGGGAGGAGAGGAAAGTGGTGGTCGGCGACAACTCTAGAGGCTAGGGTTCTTGGCGCAAGGAAGAGGGAAGAAAAGGAGGTTTTGCTCGTGCCTTGGTGACTTCGGTTCTAGGAAGATCGTCACCCACTCGATGTCCAAGCAGGGGATAGGTCATACAGTAGAAGATCGCGAGGTAAACGAGAGGTATATCTTCTCTTTTGGTTCCGTTGATCTTGCTATTATTTCATGTGTTTAATTAATTGCATGATTATTATTGATTAATTAATTATGTCAATTAATTATTTTGGACTCCGATGATAAACACAAAAACCGGTGATCCACTCATCATCTATTCCGCCGCTAATCGGTTGGACGAGATTGATTGCTAGAACAACACGGTTGTTCAAGCGGTCGCTCAAATCAGTTAGCATGATGATGAGTCGATCGTGTGAAAAATAGTTCTCCATTCGGATTGAAAAATTTTAATCTGGGGACATGGAGAAGTTTCCCATGCACGACCAGGAATCCACGAACCCAACAATAACCTCTTACCATGATTTGTCCATCTTTTGAAATTGATAGTTTCCCGGTTCCTCCGCTTTCTTCTGGTTCTAACTCTAACTCAGTGTCAAATTCATCCGAAGCTGTTAGTGCGAGGAGGTTGGAGTCCAGAGCTTCTTCTTCATCTTCTAAAGAGGACTCATCCCATGTGGCTTGGAGTGCTCTCTTCCTCTGAGTCGTCTTGGCCTCCTTCAAGTTGAGACACTCCGATTTGTAGTGACACTCCGATTTGTTGCACCCATAATAGGTTACATCGGACTTCCCCTTCTAACCGGTACTTGGTTCAGCTGGATCATCCTTTTGCTGAACCGCCTTCTTCTTCTTCTTTTGACCCTTGATCATTTTGTAGTAGCTTCAGGCCATTCTGACTAACTCGAGAGGATTGATTCCGTCGTCATCAGATTTCGAGTCGGAATCGAACTCGGGTATCAGTTGCAACTTCTTCATCTTCTACTTCCTTGAGACTTTACCTGCAAAAAGAGATATACCTTTCTCGACCTGTGCAGTGTTAGTTTGTTCATGTAATTCTAATTTAGAAAATAATTCATCTAGAAAATAATTCTTCTTCTTTTGACCCATGATCATTTTGTAGTAGCTTCGGGCTATTCTAACTAACTCGGGAGGATTGATTCCGTCGTCATCAGATTTCGAGTCGGAATCAAACTCGGGTATCTGTTGCAACTTCTTCTTCTTCTGCAACCTTGAGACTTTACCTGCAAAAGAGATATACCTTTCTCGACCTATGCAGTGTTAGTCTGTTCATATAATTCTAATTTATAAAATAATTCATCTAGTTTAATTTTGGTTAAGTTCCTCAAAACCTTGTACACATCTGTCATAGATGCCCACAAAGAATTTTGAGGGAACAAGTTCAGTGCATACCTGATTAAGTCATGATTCTCTACCTTATGACCTATGGTGTGTAGTTCATTCATCAGTTCTTGAATATAGCATGAAGTTGCGAAGCTATCTCACCGTCTTACATTTTGATGTTATAAAGTTTATTGAGTAGAAAGTCGCGCTTACTGATCCTCGTATCCGATGTACCTTCATGCAGCTCGATGAATTTGTTCCACAATTCCATTGCACTGTTAAATGGGCCGACGCGGTTGAGTTCTTCTTTTGTTAAGCCACACTGAAGAGTCTGTGTAACTTTGGCGTCTGCTTCAATTTTCTTCTTGAGTGGGGCATCCCTCTCTGAGTATCCCAGAATTTCACCTTGTGAATTCTTTGGGATTTCCAGTCCAACCTGGATAATGATCCACATCTCCACCTGAGTTTTCATGTGGACCTCCATTCTACTCTTCCAGGAGGAGAAATCTTCTCCTGAGAAGAGAGGTGGTCATGCAGTGCTATATCCTTCTTGCATGGCCATGAGCAATCCTGAAAAGAGACAGAAACAATAAGACTGGTTCAAAGACTTGGTCTTGGATTAGTAGTGCGTGATAAAAAATAAATAAATCTCGAGTGGTGTTGCACCAACTTCGAGAAACAATAAAATCTTACAAACGAAGAAAAAAATAACAATTAAGAAAATATCTGAAAAAGGTAATAATACCTTCTCTAACACAATACAAAGCTAAAATCCAAAAAAAACACTGAATTGGTGGTTTCACCAAGATTGAACCACCCGCTCTGATACCACTTGTGGGATCATTGTAATCAATAGAGGGGGGTGAATATCGATATCGTAAAATTTTGAAAAATATAGAGTTAAACACAGCAAAAATAAGTAAAACTAAGCACGGCTAACATAGATTCTTTTTACTTGGTTCGAAGTCTATAACGACTCCTACTCCAAGGCCTACGGTCCTTGACCATTTACGTTGGGCAATTCTATAGTTTGTAAAATCCTTTACAAATATATGAAATTAAGTATAGAAAGGAAGTTAAAAGCTTTTATAGTGACGACACTAAAATAGGAATCCTGAGCTTGTCAAAGCGGTGTGTCGTCGATCTTGAATGTTCTCGGCACAGAAGGCTTGAGCACGGAAGGTTGTCGTAGCGCGTTTGAGTGCGTGTGATGTTGTTTGGAAGCAAAGGGGTGAAGCCACTTTTATAGCAGCTTCTCGAGTGTCTGATGGCTCTTGGGCGCCTGCCACGTCACCCGTATTGGCCGCATCCTTATCCGCAGACTTGTCTAACACTTATCACCTTTCATGGGGGCCTAGGACAACTGAGGCACCTGTGAGCTCATAGGCGCCTGGTAGCTGACGTGGAGCATCCCGTGGAAGAACGCCTCCTGGGGCGCCTGACACCATTCAGGCGCCTGGGTTCTCAGGCGCCTGAATCCTTTCAGGCACCTGGTATTGCAACAACCCACTTCTTTCAGCCTACAACCAGGGTTAGTCCAAGAACAATAATATAATAATAACTATGCATGAAATAACAGTCAGAGTTGTCTTGCTTCTGACTTTGAATTTCAAAATGAAATCCTAGGTCGAACCAACGCCTACTGTTCCCTCTTCCGGGGAACGTGTCCACACCTACTCCTCTCAGGAGAAGTTACCTTTTGCCAACCGGCTCCTCTGGTTGGACATTTACTCGGCCTCCGAGACTCCCAGATCTCAAGATGTCCGTACCTCAACCTGTCTCTACTTCTGTCCGCAGTACTGGCACAGCTAAGTCTCCTGCCCGATCTTCCAGATTAGGTCTTTGGTACCCAGTCCTCGACTAGGTCTTCTTGCCCAATTCCTTGAACCAGGTCTTCATGCCCAACCCTCGGTTAGGTCTTCGGTGCCCAGCCCTTAGCCAAGACATTGTGCCCAGTCCTCGACTAAGACTTCGTGCTCAACCATACAGGTCAAAACTTCGTGCCTAGCTCAACTAGGATGAAACTGCACACTTAGTAGACTCATCAGACCACAATATAAACTTAACTTTAAACCCTTTTGTTAGAATGTATACTAAAAGCCTTGATTTTTGTATAAGAACATATATGTTTTGAAAAAAATCACAAAATCACAGGTTGCATGTTTATATTAGTATATGCACAAAATGTATAATACTTTGCATTATAGATAACATGGTGTGTGATGACGCACAGAAGATCATGTTATCAGTTCCTTGTAGAGTATAAGTAAGAGGCTCACAACCGAGATTAAGTTAGACAAACCATCGGGATAGTTGTAGTGCAATTAGGTGTAGTTTGTCTTAACCATAGAATTATACTAGTACACTTTGTGGGCATTGAGCAAGACCAAAATATAGGTCATACAATTTATACTGACTTTATAATTGGATTAGACGTCAGATATATTATGGAGTACATGCTCTAAATCCCAATATAATAACGGGCACATGTACTTAATTATTGTTTCTTTGATTTACCAGTGGGCAAGATTTATTCTACAAAATCGATAGACCCGGTAAGTTGGGAAATAATATTATTTTCATGGTGTGCCGTTGATTATAGACGGAATCCATGCCCTAGTGAGTTGGGATGATGATGCCCCCTTGATGAGCTCATAAGGTTCATCGTGTTAAATCTTGCATGTGAACTATGGTCCAACATGATGATAAGGTTGAGTGGTACTAGTTAAAGATCAAGAGGTTGATTAATTAAAATTGTCAGTAATTTATATTAATCGATGGGCATTTGATATCTTAAACATGAGGAGATGGATGTGCTCATAATAGGTGGAGCCCATATGAAAATATGGGGTTGGTGAGGAAGTTCAATGGGATCCTTTAGTGGAATGGATCTCCATTAATTGTTTGGATTTGGATCCATTAGTGGGCCAAGACCCAACTCCTACTCATGGTTCCTATCGTAGCCCTATATATACCCCATAGGAGTCATGAAACCAAGGCTAATCGATCATCCAACACACAAGGCAACCCAAAACCCAAAACCCTTCCCTCTACTCTCTCTCCTAGGGCAAAGCTTGCGTCGGGTGCAAGGAGGAGGGAAGGGAGGAGTTCTCTTCACATCCATTCTCCAGCACATCCTCCTCTTGGGCGTGGAGTCTCTGCAGGGCTAGGAGGTGCTCGACGGTGAGTAGAAGAGAGGGAAATGACCCGTCGGCGGCAGCCTTTCTTGCGGTTTTGCGGCGTCGGCGGTGAGGAAGAGAATTTCGATTCTCTTCTCCTTCTTCATGGTTTCTTCTTCCTTCTTCATCACCACTTCTTCCTTGGCATGCGCAAGCAAGGAGCAAGGGAGAGAGTTGATCGACGGCCGAAAAACAAGGTTGTTTTCTCCCTTGTTGGCGTCGGCGACATTGAAGAAGGCGGCTAGGGTTTCGGCGGGTTTTGGGAGGAAGAAGAAGCTTCTCTTTTCTTCTTCTTCCTTCTTCTTCATCTTCCTAATCATCCTCACCTCAGCTCTCTTGTGGCTGGTAATCCTTGGGCTTGGTGTGGCCGGCAGTGCAAGCGGAGGTGGGGAGGTGGCCGGCGGGAAAACCCTGTGACGCCCGCCCTTATATCTACTCTCGGGGCGGGGTCACGTACTATCATTCGTATAAATTTTTTTTTCTTTCTTAAAGTACTAATAACAAAGTACTAAGCATGCTTGTTCAAAACCAACCTATAACATGATAGGTTCAACTCATAATATAGTCAAGTATATGAGTAATCCAAGTGTAACATTCATTACTAAAGAAATGTTAACATAAGCATAATATTGTAGATATGAAGATTTTTATTTCCCGAGCCACCACCCCACACATCTTCAGCCCTCCTGCCTCTTCCTTTAGTTTAAGTGTCTCTTACCCTTATCTGCAGCATAAGACAACATATAAACTAGTAAGCACAAATGCTTAGTAAGATCCTGTCCTACTCGCAAAATTCATATCATAGAAAGATAAGAGAATAAATCACATTCAAGCATGGTAAGTGTTTAAGCATGTTAAACATCTAAGCATATTAACTTCATAGGAAGGTTTCTTTGAAAACATATAAACATAATACTTGAACATAGCATAATCATTAGGGCACGGCTTGTAGTTCATGTTTTGCGCGCGCCCCTAAATAGGAACGAGGTAGCTAATCCCGAACCACTAGGGTTTACTAGGCCTTCTCAAAAGTCCTTCAGCCTAGTATCATAATCATTTGACTCGCTTTAAGAGTCTATAGTACAAGCCATTACAAAATAAAATAATTATCATGTTCTTTATTTTCATAAAGTATGCTCTTAATCCCAACCTTCTAGGGAAGCATTCTTTAGGCCCTAAGCCTTCTTCGTTCATGCCCTACAAGGCTCATTCTTATGCATACGAATGCATCCATAATCATGATAACTAGCCTAGTATAAAGCATGCATTTCATAAGGGTGCCCCAAGGGCTATAATGCATGCTCATACATAGATCTCCATAATCATGATAACTAGCCTAGTATAAAGCATGCATTTCATAAGGGTGCCCCATGGGCTATAATGCATGCTTATACATAGATCATAATTCAACCCCTTAAACATATCTTATATATGACAAGGTTGATCACATAAACCATATTCATATCATAGGAAGTGGTAGCATGCTTCATGGGTAAATCAAATGGTTCCTAACCCTAAAACTAGGGTCTTGGCCGAAACTCAAGGCTAGGGAGAGTTCCATTTTTTTTCCTAATCCAACACTCCATTTAAACATCATTTGCATATACATATCATCGTCCCAAACATAAGCATATCTCTTAGGGTACATCTCATACAATCATCCCATATATAGGCATATGATCTTACTAAACACAATCATAATCTCATAGGGTAAGTTGTCCTTCACAACCTCATGTTTCATGCCTTGGCCAAATGTTACATGCTAAGGAATCCAATCAAACATTTCCTTTGAATATCACATGCATATACATCTCATATCATTTTACATAAGCATATCACATAAAATAATTTAACCTTCACAAACCCTAAGGTTTCATGCCTTGGCCGAATGGTGTAGGGTAGGGAAACTAGGGTTTTGAAATTAAACCTTCACACAAGCATTTATTCAAACACGTTGTCTACACTACTAGGCATAGATTCATCATAGGCAAATCAAGCATCCCTAAACCCTAATCTTCCTAGGTTGGCCGAATGATGTAAGGGTAGGGTAGGCTAGGTATTTGACATCCAATCTTCACACAAACATTTATTCAAACACCTTACCTACACTACTAAACATGGACACATCATAGGATAGCAAACAACCCAAAAACCCTAGCCTATTCTCCTTTGGCCGAAACTTGTAGGGTAGGGTAGGCTAGGTTTTTGACATCCAATCTTCACACAAACATTTACACAAACACTTTATCTACAATACTAATCATGGACATATCATAGGATAGCATGCAACCCAAAAGCCTAACCTTTCTCCTCTTGGCCGAAAGTTGTAGGGTGGCTAACCCTACTTTATGTTATCACAACATGAAGGAAACCAACATATATTCATACCCTAAGTTCATAGGGATCTCCTCATGCAATAAGAAGTAACCAAGGCCTATTAAATGGAGGTGGCCGAAAGTTTCATAAAGGAGGAAGGTTTCCTTTTCAAAAACAACAATAAGAAGAAACATACAAATCAAACGATAACGATTACACTGCAGGCGAGGGGATACTTACATCCTTTCGCTTGAGATTCTACTTCTTTAAGTCCCTTAGGGTACCCTTGGTTGAAGGAGAAGTGAAGGTTCCTCTTACTCATTCTTCTCTAGACTCCTTGGCCCTAATAGAGGGCAAGAGCCTTCTTCCTTCCAATCCCCTAGGGTTAGAACCCTAGGGAGCACTTTTCGAAAAATGGAAAAGAGGAGAGGAGAAGAAGGAATTTCGGTGGGGAAGATAAAGGAAGAAGAAGAGGAAGTTACTCACACCTCTTCCCTCTCTTATTTATACTTTTCTCATGAAAAGACATGTCTCTTCACTATTACACGCTTAACAATCATGTTTCTTATTCTCTCAACAAGAAACAATGCTTGGTGTAGTGGTTAAGATATGGAGAGTGCAACTAGGAGGTTCAAGGTTCAATCCTTGCTTCCTCCCTTCTACCTCTTCTTTTAATCACAATTTGCACTAATCCATATCAAAGCCCTTTAAGCCAAGCCTATTATGAAATTTCATAATATTAATAATATTTCATGAATTCATAATATTTCATAAATATTATTTCATAATATTTTTAATATTTCGTATTCATGAATCTATAATATTTCATAAATCCCATAATATTTCATATTCATGAATTCATAATATTTTCTAATATCCATGATACTATTTCATGAATTTCATAATATTTCATATTCATGAATTCATAATATTTCTTAATATTCCATAAATATTATTTCATAATATTTTTAATATTTCATATTCATGAATCTATAATATTTCATGAATCCCATAATATTTCATATTCATGAATTCATAATATTTTCTAATAATTTTTCCTGAATTCATAACATTATTTACATAATATTTTTATAATAATTTTCCATGAATCTAAAATATTATTCACATAATATTTCATAATGAATTCACAATATTATTCACATAATATTTCATAATGAATTCACAATATTATTCATGGTGAAATTTTGGGGTGTTACAATCCTACACATCTTATAAAAAGTTCGTCCCGAACTTTAAACAATTCCCAGGTACTCAAATCGTAAAATTGGGGTGTTACAATCCTACGCACCTTATAAAAAGTTCGTCCCGAACTTTAAAACAGTTCCAGATGCTTTAATCGTATTGCCTCTTCTCGTTCCCAGGTGGCTTCTTCGAACTGCTCGTTCCGCCACAGAACCTTTACTAAGGGCACTTCCTTATTCCTTAACCTTTTGACTTCCCGATCTAGGATCTGGATAGGTCGGCGTTCATAACTTAGGTCCTTATTTGTCGCATGGTTACTATAGGGTAAATGAGATCTTATTTATTATATCGCCAAAAATTTATTTTATCCCTTCTTATAAGTCTACATACAAAACAAGTCTCACTTAGTGAGCAAGTTGGGCTGCCATGATACCCCGATTGCTACGTCCGCTAGCCATATCTATCATACAGGTGATAAATAAACTACATGAGAATTAATGCTACTTTTTCTTGTTATGCAAGCATAAATCATCTCTATATTGTGCAAGCATAAATCATCTCTATATATATCATTACATACTGTACATGAAATAAAATAAAGTGAGGTTAGGATCTCTTACTTGGAAGCGGCAGGATGAAGCTTGATGTGTGTGTGGTGGAGGGGAAACCTGCTCTGATACCAACTTGTGACGCCCACCCTTATATCTACTCTCGGGGCGGGGTCACGTACTATCATTCGTATAAATTTTTTTTTCTTTCTTAAAGTACTAATAACAAAGTACTAAGCATGCTTGTTCAAAACCAACCTATAACATGATAGGTTCAACTCATAATATAGTCAAGTATATGAGTAATCCAAGTGTAACATTCATTACTAAAGAAATGTTAACATAAGCATAATATTGTAGATATGAAAATCTTTATTTCCTGAGCCACCACCCCACACATCTTCAGCCCTCCTGCCTCTTCCTTTAGTTTAAGTGTCTCTTACCCTTATCTGCAGCATAAGACAACATATAAACTAGTAAGCACAAATGCTTAGTAAGATCCTGTCCTACTCGCAAAATCCATATCATAGAAAGATAAGAGAATAAATCACATTCAAGCATGGTAAGTGTTTAAGCATGTTAAACATCTAAGCATATTAACTTCATAGGAAGGTTTCTTTGAAACATATAAACATAATACTTGAAATAGCATAATCATTAGGGCCCGACTTGTACTTCATGTTTTGCGCGCGCCCCTAAATAGGAACGAGGTAGCTAATCCCGAACCACTAGGGTTTACTAGGCCTTCTCAAAAGTCCTTCAGCCTAGTATCATAATCATTTGACTCGCTTTAAGAGTCTATAGTACAAGCCATTACAAAATAAAATAATTATCATGTTCTTTATTTTCATAAAGTATGCTCTTAATCCCAACCTTCTAGGGAAGCATTCTTTAGGCCCTAAGCCTTCTTCGTTCATGCCCTACAAGGCTCATTCTTATGCATATGAATGCATCCATAATCATGATAACTAGCCTAGTATAAAGCATGAATTTCATAAGGGTGCCCCATGGGCTATAATGCATGCTCATACATAGATCTCCATAATCATGATAACTAGCCTAGTATAGAGCATGCATTTCATAAGGGTGCCCCATGGGCTATAATGCATGCTCATACATAGATCATAATTCAACCCCTTAAACATATCTTATATATGACAAGGTTGATCACATAAACCATATTCATATCATAGGAAGTGGTAGCATGCTTCATGGGTAAATCAAATGGTTCCTAACCCTAAAACTAGGGTCTTGGCCGAAACTCAAGGCTAGGGAGAGTTCCATTTTTTTTCCTAATCCAACACTCCATTTAAACATCATTTGCATATACATATCATCATCCCAAACATAAGCATATCTCCTAGGGTACATCTCATACAATCATCCCATATATAGGCATATGATCTTACTAAACACAATCATAATCTCATAGGGTAAGTTGTCCTTCACAACCTCATGTTTCATGCCTTGGCCAAATGTTACATGCTAAGGAATCCAATCAAACATTTCCTTTGAATATCACATGCATATACATCTCATATCATTTTACATAAGCATATCACATAAAATAATTTAACCTTCACAAACCCTAAGGTTTCATGCCTTGGCCGAATGGTGTAGGGTAGGGAAACTAGGGTTTTGAAATTAAACCTTCACACAAGCATTTATTCAAACACCTTGTCTACACTACTAGGCATAGATTCATCATAGGCAAATCAAGCATCCCTAAACCCTAATCTTCCTAGGTTGGCCGAATGATGTAAGGGTAGGGTAGGCTAGGTATTTGACATCCAATCTTCACACAAACATTTATTCAAACACCTTACCTACACTACTAAACATGGACACATCATAGGATAGCAAACAACCCAAAAACCCTAGCCTATTCTCCTTTGGCCGAAACTTGTAGGGTAGGGTAGGCTAGGTTTTTGACATCCAATCTTCACACAAACATTTACACAAACACTTTATCTACAATACTAATCATGGAAATATCATAGGATAGCATGCAACCCAAAAGCCTAACCTTTCTCCTCTTGGCCGAAAGTTGTTGGGTGGCTAACCCTACTTTTTGTTATCACAACATGAAGGAAACCAACATATATTCATACCCTAAGTTCATAGGGATCTCCTCATGCAATAAGAAGTAACCAAGGCCTATTAAATGGAGGTGGCCGAAAGTTTCATAAAGGAGGAAGGTTTCCTTTTCAAAAACAACAATAAGAAGAAACATACAAATCAAACAATAACGATTACACTGTAGGCGAGGGGATACTTACATCCTTTCGCTTGAGATTCTACTTCTTTAAGTCCCTTAGGGTACCCTTGGTTGAAGGAGAAGTGAAGGTTCCTCTTACTCTTTCTTCTCTAGACTCCTTGGCCCTAATAGAGGGCAAGAGCCTTCTTCCTTCCAATCCCCTAGGGTTAGAACCCTAGGGAGCACTTTTCGAAAAATGGAAAAGAGGAGAGGAGAAGAAGGAATTTCGGTGGGGAAGAGAAAGGAAGAAGAAGAGGAAGTTACTCACACCTCTTCCCTCTCTTATTTATACTTTTCTCATGAAAAGACATGTCTCTTCACTATTACACGCTTAACAAGCATGTTTCTTATTCTCTCAACAAGAAACAATGCTTGGTGTAGTGGTTAAGACATGGAGAGTGCAACTAGGAGGTTCAAGGTTCAATCCTTGCTTCCTCCCTTCTACCTCTTCTTTTTATCACAATTTGCTCTAATCCATATCAAAGCCCTTTAAGCCAAGCCTATCATGAAATTTCATAATATTAATAATATTTCATGAATTCATAATATTTCATAATATTCCATAAATATTATTTCATAATATTTTTAATATTTCATATTCATGAATCTATAATATTTCATGAATCCCATAATATTTCATATTCATGAATTCATAATATTTTCTAATATCCATGATACTATTTCATGAATTTCATAATATTTCATATTCATGAATTCATAATATTTCTTAATATTCCATAAATATTATTTCATAATATTTTTAATATTTCATATTCATGAATCTATAATATTTCATGAATCCCATAATATTTCATATTCATGATTTCATAATATTTTCTAATAATTTTTCCTGAATTCATAACATTATTTACATAATATTTTTATAATAATTTTCCATGAATCCAAAATATTATTCACATAATATTTCATAATGAATTCACAATATTATTCACATAATATTTCATAATGAATTCACAATATTATTCATGGTGAAATTTTGGGGTGTTACAAACCCTAGGTGCTAGGGTTTTTGTTGGCGGTTGGAAGAGGGTAGAGGTGATCTTGGCGACCCTTAGTGATTCCAAGTCTTGGTAGATCGTCGCCCACATGACGTCTAAGAAGGGAGAGTCATACGGTAGAAGACTGCGAGGTAAAAGACGAGGTATAATCTCTCTTTGGCTCCTTTGTTTCTCTATCATTTTATGTGATGTTTTGTTATTGCATGTGTATTAATTATCATAGTTTAATTAGTTGCTAATTAATATTGATAATTAATTATGTCATGGACCCTAAATATAAACACAAAAATCGGTGATCCGCTCGTCGTCTTTTCTGCGGTCAATCAGTTAGGTGAGTTACAAGGCTCGATCTTTGAGATTGGCTAAGTTGTAACTTGAATTGATTGATACGATGATGAGACGGTCGTTTGAGGGATAGGTCTCCATTCGGGTTAAATTTTAATCCGTAGACATGGAGATGTCTCTCATGTTCGACCCCGTGTTCACTTACGAAACCCGCCGAGCCATACCGCAACCATCACCTTTGCCATTATAAAAACCAGGTTCGATCTGGTGCTTCCGGCACCAACAGCTTCTCTGCCCCAAGGAGTTAATTAGGAGATTGAGCTTTACTTTGTCTTGGATTAGCAACCTTCCTGGTTGCAAACCAAGTAAATTGGTCGTGCCTCTTTTTCTTTGTTTAGTTAATTCCTATGTTTTTACCTTGCTTGTAATTTAACGTCTATCTTTGTTAAATCAAAATAAAAGATTTGTCTATATTTTTCAGGAGCAATTCACCCCTCTCTTACAAACCTCATAATCCCCTAACATTTAGAGCTCTGATATGGTTCTAAGTTGGAGCGCTCCTAAAGTCCCTACCTGAGACTTGTCCTCACCGAAATTTGCTCCTCCAAATACTTACATCACTTACCTTGTACAAATTACTTAACTTCTTAACCGATCAGGTCTTCACCCAAGTGTCAGGTCCTGCGAACCACGCTGGATTCAAGCGAAGTCTCCACCAACTTGGGCTTTAGATAGTTGTCAGGCCTTGCAGACCCAACTATACTTCTTTCCATGACTCAACCACCCTAGACTTCAGCCTAGTGTCAGGTCCTAAGCCTTTTAATCCTATCTCCTCCGTAACAAAGTTAGAAAATAACATACCTAACTTCAACCTATTTGTCATTCATCAAAACATGAGTTTTACTGATAGTACAAATTACACAAATAATGACAACCAAAGGAAGCCCTTGGAGAATATGTTATCCCTAGGTTGACCTTTCGATCTTTTCATTAGCTTGAGAAGATAGTAATAGATAGGCCATAACCATGTCATATTTTATATTTTAGGCTTATATGTTGGTATATGTCATGTGTGTATGGGACACATGCTTAGTTAGTATTGTTATTCTTAATTAAGTTGATTTAATATGTATAGGAATGTTTGGTACTCACTACTACCTTGATCAATTGTAGTCAATTTTGCCAAAGCAAAGTGACTCAATTTATCTTGGTGGAGTAAGGCTGGATAATTATGATGTTCGTGTAACACCCAGAATTTTTCAGCATTTTTTCAGAAATTTTTCCAAAACAAAAAGAAACTAAAAATTTCTTGAAAGGGGGTCGGAGACAAGGCTCAGAGCTGTGACCTCATATTTAGCATTGGGCTGAGTTTTCATTAGGTGGCGCTAAGCATCTCACTAGAATATGGAACCAATATTAGATAAGTAATAGTAGGCGTCCTTTATGGATGATGCTTCAACTTCCACTTGGTATATAAAGGAATAGATAGAAGAGAAAACCAAGGATTGTCTCATTCTTCTTCTTCCCTGTGAAAATAAAAGAGAGAACTAGGGTTTCTCTTCCTTGTTCTTGCGCCCAAGAGCTGGATCATGCGAGGGAAGTGGACGAGGAGTACCACGCTAGGTTCTACACTGGGGTAGTAAGTTTAGAAGCATAAAGAAATAAGTAGATCACTCACCTACAGTAAAAGTAGTTCTCGAATGATTTCTAAACATGATTCTAAGTCCTTTTGGTGTTTGTGATCTTAGTATAGCGAGACCAAGGTCTTGCTTTGCCCAAAACATGTTTTGGGATTATGGCACGCAAGGTGTTCGATAAAAGTTCTAAGTAAGACCAAGGTCTTACTAAGCCCTAGAACGAGTTCTAGGACTAAAAAATGAGATAAGAAACAAAACCAAGGTCATGTTGTGTCCTAAAGCAAGTTTTGGGAACATTACCGTTAAGTGTTAAGTTATACATTTTAAGCACAAGCATGATTACAAGTTTAAGTATATTACTTTTATTAAGTGGCATGTACTGGGCACAAGGCCCATGTGATCTAGGCAAGCTAGTAGACGCTCTATTAGGATTCAGTGGCTAGCTACCCCGAACCTATTAGGGATGCACACATTGGTACTATTCTAGGCCCAAAGGAGGATGTTTATTATTTTGAAGTATAAGAAGTATAAGAGCTTAAGTTTCAAGTTTTCCAAAGCAAGTATTTACATCAAGCATGTTAAGAATTTTCAGTTAACACAAAGTTTTCAAATGCAAGCATTTGTTACAAGTGTATTCATGAGCCTATTCAGTTTAAGCATAGCATTTTTAGTACATATGTTTAAAAGCAAGCATTCTTGACCAAGAGCATGTTTTATATCGATTTCATGTTTTGTGAGATAGGTATCCACTTACTACGCAATTTGCTTATTGTTTACATCCTTTTACTGTAGATAAAGGTAAAGAAAAGATATAAGACAAGGAGGTGAAAGGATGGATGATTTATGTCAGTGGCGGCGGAACCATGGAGCGAGATCCTTTGGGATGAGTTTTGTTTAGTGTTCTAAGCTCTAAACAGTAGAACTTTATGAGTTTTTTTTTTGGAGTTCATGATGGTAGTTAATTCTGCAAGATTTATGTGTCGTGATAGTCATGTTTGTTTCCACTAAAGATTTTAAGTTTGATATGCATGCTAAATGGAGTATGATCTAGTCAAAATATTATGGTTCATATGATTGTGAGTCCTATAATTATTGTGTAGTTGAAGTAGAATGTATACATGACTTGATCAGTGTTTTGAAATCTGAAAACTACAGTTCCAGACGTATCAGTCGACTGCTTCAGATAGCAGTCGACTGCACCAGTCGACTGGTAGTCCCACCAGTCGACTGCTCCCTGGCCAGATTTCGAACAGAAAGATAGGTTGAGTGAATTGGCCTGGGAGTCGACTGCCACTAGTCGACTGCTCAAGGAGGTAGTCAACTGATCCTGGCCCAGTGGTAAAGTTAATGTGACAGTCATATAAAGTCAAGGTTAGTAAGAGAGAGTTGTTACAGTCCGACTATTGAACTTTGGATAGGACTTAACTAAGTTACCTCAATTAGATTGATAACTTAGAGGCATATAATTAGGTCATTTTAATATGTCTACCAAAGTTTGGTACTCACTACTACCTTGATCAATTTATTTGTGTTTGCCAAAGTAAAGTAACTCAATTTATCTTGGTAGAATGTGATTGGACAATTGTGATATCTGAATATTAAACTTTGGGTGAGACCTAACTAAGTTGCCTCAATTAGATTGAGAACTTAGAGGCATATCTCATAAGTTGAGTAAACGAACAAATAGTTTTGTTCACTAACTAACCAAGAGTTGCATATGATGTAATTGGTAAATGTTGCCTACCTATGTTATACTAGTCTTGGGCAATTAGCCAAAGCTAACTTAAGATTTGGAATAATATGGATCTTGTCCCACGTGAATGTTGTTATTATTGGGTATGAAGCTAGTAGTGTGGGTAAACTATGGTTGCCCTCCTCCATGACTTGTTCCTGCTAACAATTCAGTGGGAGCATCATTTAATTAAAGGCCTAATCAAATGATTTAGATATAATACTTATTTATACATTTTGATTATTGTAGATCACCATATCGTCAAATATATCCAATACTCTCTCTCTCTTTACGATCTGTCCTTGAGAAGGACAAGTTCAACGGAGCTAATTTCCTAGACTAGTATAAAATCTTGAGAATCGTTCTCAAGCAAGAATGAAAAATGTACGTCCTAGAGAAACCCATTCCTGAAACACCCGCCATTATTGCTACTCATGCTAAAAAGGATGTTTACAAGATGCATAGGATGATGCACTGGATGTGTCATGTCTTATGCTTACTACCATAAATTCTAAGCTTCAGAAGCAATATGAGAGCATGGGTGATCATGATATGGTTGAGCATCATAAACAACCATATCAATGGCAAGCAAGGCACGATAGGTTCAAGGTATCAAATGCTTTATTTGCATGCAAGATACAAGAAGGAAGTCTTATAAGAACTCTCGTACTTAAAATGAATGGGTACATTGAGAACCTTGAAAGATTAACATTTTCACTAGGCCAAGACTTGACCATTGACCTTATCCTACAATCATTTCCAGAAGGGTATATTCAAGAAAACTAAGTCATTGCCTGAGATGCTTAGCATGTTGAGAACTGTTGAACTAAATCTCAAGAAGACTAAGTCTAGTACCATATTGATGGTTCAAAAGGAAAAAGAAAAATGGAAGCCCAAAGATAAGAGTAAGACCCAAGCGAAAGGTAAGGCTAAGTCTACTATATTGAAACCTAAAGGAGGGGTGTCTAAAGAAGGAACTTGTTCCACTGTGGTGAGACTGGACATTGAAAGTGAAACTGTAAACTCTACATGGAGGAAGTTAAGAAAAAAAAAGTGTGACTTCTACCTCAAGTTTATATTATAGAAGTCAATATATCTATTTCTTCTTCATGGGTATTAGATATCGACTGCGCATCTCAAATTGGTACCAATGTGCAAGGCCTAAGAAGGACTAGACTCAATGGGAGAAGTGGACTTACTAGTGGGCAAGTGTAGGGATCTATATGTAAAAACATTCAAAATCGTAGCGAAAATAAGATCCCTCGAGCAATCCATGCGAAGGAAAAACTCATACAAAGTGATCTATAATTCCTATCTTATAGGAATACCTTTGTCGCGCGCCGTTCGCTTATCCCGCTAGTCCTTTGGTTCGCCAGATCTCTTGCATATTCAAGTGTCCGTGCCTCTATGCGTATCCACACGAACACGATCTAAGCCTCGGAGAGAAACCACCTTAGTTGTGTTAGCAACTTGGG
This sequence comes from Boesenbergia rotunda, assembly GCA_024364735.1. Classification (NCBI taxonomy): domain Eukaryota; kingdom Viridiplantae; phylum Streptophyta; class Magnoliopsida; order Zingiberales; family Zingiberaceae; genus Boesenbergia; species Boesenbergia rotunda. The sequence continues at coordinate 134,249 of JAGFNQ010008421.1, forward strand.
ATGGTTCACAAAGCACAATAACCTCCACTAGGGAGTTATGGACAAGGAGGAAGAAAGAAGAGGAAGAGAGATGCACACCGTAGCCTTTAACAAGGGGGGGGGTATTTATACTCATCTAATGAATACCAAGGGTCTATGTCCCTTGAGCTCCTCTCATCTTAATGCTAATAAAACCCAATGAATACCAAGCCTCTTGGTATTCCTTGAGACTCTTAATATTCTATTCATCTATTGAATACAATGTCTCTTAGCCTTCCTCTTAAATAATATTTATTAAACCCTTTAATGAATATTATCCATAATTAAGTGGTTGAGTTTAATCTAGATGAGTCTAACTCAAATTAGACTCAATCCTATAATTTAATTGGATTCACTTGAATTTAACTCAATTAATTCAATTCGAATCAAATTTTAGTCAAACCAAGATCAATTAATCTCCGAAGCATCGTGTTCTTAGTGTGTGACCCAATAGGTTCTCATAACGTTGGCAATGTGTCTAAACCACTTTAGACACATAAGCAATGAGCGGCATCTAGCAATGCATCATTGCTACCCAAGTAACAAGAAAAGTCGAGATCCGACTAAACCTCCGTGACTATGATAATGTATGACCTTGTCCTTCTATCCTCGATATCTAGATTGACTAATAAGGCATAGACCGTGCCATCCTTAGTCAATCTTGTGTTTCTTGATCCTCGAGTAGACTCACTCAAACAAATGAGCTCAATATCTCATATTGACTCATTTGAGTATGGTCATGCATTTTAGTAGTCCTACTCGATCAAGGGGCCCACAGATATCACTCCCGTCATATGGGAGGGATAGATCCCATCTACATCACTCACATCCCTCTGCATAATTCATTACATACCCAGTGATCGCCTTTATAGTCCACCCTGTTACGGGTGATGTTTGACGATACAAAAGTACATAACTCCTTATATAGGGAACCGTAGTGACTTCAGGTCTAAGGACTATTCATACTAATAGTCACATGAGAAAGTTTATGACACTCATATGACACTCTATGAAACTTTCTCATGGCGGGTCAATTCAGTACACATTCTCCAATGTATACCCATGTGTCAACTTGATATCACATATCCATGACTTGTGAGCTCAAGTCATCAGTTGACCTACATGCTAGTCTCCATGCATTAATATTGTCCTTGAATATTAATACTTGACTAGGAATGGTTTAGAGTAGTGTTCTCTACATCATCTCATTATCGATTCAACCAATTGATATGATGTATATAAGAACCTACTACCTAAGGATATTATTATACTTAGTTATTTGGCACAAATACATAGTAAGTATAATAACTAATCATTCCTTATTAATTATAGAATATGATACAAAATGTCCCTAGTCAATCATCACATAATTGGCTTAGGGCTCCTACTAACAGCAATGGCGCAAGAGTTGTTGCTATAGCTGTAGGAACATATTCAACATATTCCTTATCTTTACCCAATGAACTTGAACTAGAACTTGAGGAGTGCTATTTTGTGTCTGCTTTAACTAAGAACATTATCTCTTTTTCTTATTTGGGCAAGAAAGGTTTCTCATTTATAATAAAGGACAAATATTATTCTATACTTTAAATGATATGTTCTATTGTAGTGCACTTCTTATAAATGTACTCTATGTTCTAGACTTTTAAAACCCAATTTATAACATAAGTACCAAATTGTTCAAATCTAATGAGTTGAATCAAACATATCTTTAGCATTGCCGCTTAGATCACATAAATAAGAGTCGCATATCACAGCTCTATAAGGATGGACTTCTAGACTCATTTGATTTTGAATCATATGAGACATACAAATCTTGTCTTCTAGGCAGGGACAAAGACTCCTTTTAGTGGATATGATGAAAGAGCAACTAATTTGTTAGGACTCATACATGCTATTGTTTGTGGCCTTTCAATATAGCAACTGCAGGAGGCTATCAATACTTTATTACTTTTACTAATGATGTCAATAGAAACGGTTATGTGTGTCTAATGAAACACAAATCGGAATCCTTTGAAAAGTTCAAAGAATTAAAGAATGAAGTACAAAATCAACTTGGCAAAAGTATTAAGATACTCTAATTAGATCGAGGTGGGGAATAGCATAGCCAAGAGTTTCATGACCATCTTATTGAATGTGGGATCATATCTCAACTCACTCCACCTAGAACACCATAGTGGAATGGTGTATCGGAGAGGAGAAATCGTACTTTATGTGATATGATACGATCAATGATGAGTCAGACTGAACTTCTTACATTCTTTTGGGGATTTACTCTAGAGACATTTATTTTCACACTTTACCGAGTTTTGTCTAAAGCTGTCATAAAGACACCATATACGATACGACTAGGAAGAGTCCCAAGGTGTATTTATAAAGATTTAGGGTTGTGAGGCTTACGTTCACCGTCAAATCTTAGAGAAACTAGTACCCAAATCAGCTAAGTTCTATTTTGTAGGATATCCCAAGGAAAGGATGGGATATTACTTTTATAATCCCACAAAAGGAAAAATATTTGCCAGTAGAAATGGTGCTTTTCTAGAACGAGAGTTTATTTCTAGAAGAACTAGAGGGAATAAAATCAATCTTGAAGAAGTTCAAGATGTAAAAAATGACACTAAAGCCTTGATGGAAATTGAACAGGCATCACAAAGTGATGTGGACCATGAGTTTGCTGCACAGAAGTTATAGAGCAACACCCTATTCAAGTAGACCAAGCCCTGCGCAAATCTGATAGATATGTCATCAACTTGAGAGATATTCATTTCTCTTGTTTGACCACGATAATATTATTCTTGTTGATTTGAACGAGTCTACATTCTATCAAGAATCTGTGATGAGCCCAGATTTTGATAAATAGCTAGAGGCCATGAGGTCCAAAATTGAATCAATGTACACTAACTAAGTATGAACTTTTGTTAATCCACCTGAGAGAATCAAACCCATTGGGTGTAAGTGGGTGTTTAAGAAAAAGACTGATATAGATGGTCTTATACATACCTATAAAGGGTGATTTATATAGACTATGATGAAACATTTTGACCAGTTTCGATGCTTAAGTCTATTCGGACCATACTAGCTATTACAGCTTACCATGATTAGGAGATCTGCAAATAGATGTCAAAATGACATTTCTAAGTGGAAATCTACTCGAGGATATGTACATAACTTAACTTGAGGGTTTTGTAAATCCAAAGAATGCTGGAAAGTTATGTACGTTGCAAAGGTCCTTTATGGGCTAAAGCAAGCTTCTCAAAATTGGAATCTTCGATTCAATGATGCAATCAAAGCGTTTGGTTTTATTACGAATGAAGATGAATCTTGTGTCTACAAAAGGGTTGGTGGGAGCATAATTATTTTTCAGATCTTGTATATAGATGACATACTTCTCATTGAAAATGATATTCCTACACTATAGTTTGTGAAGACATGGCTTGGGAATTGTTTCTCAATTAAGGACTTAGGTGAAGCAATCTATATTTTAGGCATCAAGATCTATAGAGATAGATCTAACAGATTGTTTATCTTAAGTTAGAGTATATATATATTGACATGGTACTTAATTGTTTTGCCATACAGAATTTCAAAAAGGGAATCCTACCGATGTCTCATGGTGTGTGTCTTTTGAAGATTCAATATCCCTATTTTAAGGAAGAGAAAAATCACATAGATCAGATTTCTTATACATCTGTTAAAGGGTCTATCATGTATGTCATACTTTGTACTCGCCCTAATGGCTCATATGCATTAAGCATGACTAGCATATACCAGTCGGATTTAGGTGGAAGTCATTGGATTACAGTCAAGAATATTTTTATGTACTTGAGATGAACTAAGGTTTATTGCTTGACATTTAGAAAAGATATGAGACTATGCAAGGAACCAATAGATGCTAACATAGGTGACTCACTGACCACGAATTTGGCATAGAGGAAGCATCATGGTTTCACTGGTCACTCGATATTAGATATTTCAGTGATTGACTCGAGTACTAGTGGGAGATTGTTGGTGTAAGCCCTAAGAGTCAATCATAAGTTGATTGACATAGGTGATAAAGTATCATATTTATAAATAAAAGGTAATTTTGTGATTATTATATTTACTTCATGCTTGTGCCAGCTAAACAAATATAATAATGTCCTAGAATAGTAGATCTAATCTAGAACACATCAATTGCTTGAATTGATTGTGAAAGACTATAGAGAACATTACTCTTAAATATTCCTAGTTAGGCTTAATATATAAGGGAAATATAAATGCGTTGAGACTAGCTTTAATATACAAGGTCAATTGATGACTAGATCTCACAAGTCATGGATATGAGATATCAAGTTGACACATGAGTATATATTAGAGAAAATGTACTGAATTGACTAGTCATAATGAAGTTTCATGGATCGTTATATGAGTGTCATAAATTTTCTCATAGTGACTATTGATATGAATTGTCCTTAGACCTGAGGTCATTATGGTTTCATACATAAGGAGTTATATACTTTAGTATCCTTAAACGTCACCCATAACAGGGTAGACTATAAATTCGATCACTAGAATACATCAAATTATGCAAAGTGATATGAGTGATGTAGATAGGATCTATCCCTCCCATATGACATGAGTGAAATCTGTGGGCCCTTGATCAAGTAGGACTACTAAAATGCATGGTCATGCTCAAATAAGTAAATATGAGATATTGAGCTCATTTAGTTGAGTGAGTCTACTTGGAGATCAAGAAATATAAAGATTGATAAGAGGATAACATGGCCTATGCTTGATTGATCAGTCTAGATATCAAGGATAGAAGGACAAAGTCATACAAGATAATAAATACAGAAAGGTTAGGTCGCATCTCAACATTCTCGTCACTTGGGTAGTAATGATGCATTGTTAGATGTCGCTCATTTCTTATGTATCTAAAATAGTTTAGATACATTACCAACGTTAAGAGAGCCTATTGGGTCACACACAAAAAATATGTTGTTTCAGTGATACATTGATTTTAGTGTGACTAAATATATTAAAGTCTAATCTAAAATTGAATTAATTGAGTTAGACTCAAATTAATCCAGTTAGACTATGAGATTGAATCTAATCCGAGTTTGGCTCATTTAGATTAGATTTAATCACTTAAGAAGGGATAATGTTCATTAAAATGTTTAATGAAGCATTATTAAAGAGGAACACCAAAAGGTAAAACCTTTGGTATTCATTGGATGAAAACGAAAGGTTAAAACCCTTGGCATTCATCATAATTAATGGAGCATTAATCAAAAAGAATATCAAGAGGAAAAAACCTTGAATACAAAAGGCATGATTTTTATGATGATGAGTTAGTAGATTATCTTCTTCCTCCTTTCCCCTACTATTGGCTGAAAACCTCCTTCTTGGTTATTGGGTTTGCTTTTTGCAAACTATTCGAGTGGCTAGCACTACGAAGGTGGTTCTTCTCCAAGACCGAGTTCATGGGATAAATGAGACGTGTTCATGTGGATACTACTAGAGGTATGATAATTACCATTTTGTTTATAAATTTAGGCTCTCAAATCCATGTTTTGATCCACTATTATATGCTTAAGTTTGCATTTACTTAAGGTTTCATGTATTTCCTCTATTTTGGCTTTTAATTCAAATCTTTCTATATTTGAGATATTTTTGGCATTAATTGTGAATCTAATTTTGTAGGCTTCAAATGATCATGGACCTAGATCAGATTGGGTCAAACTTGAGTCAGTATTGGATCCGGATCAAAGTGATCAAGCTTGGATTAATTTGAGTTGTCCGATCAAGAAACGGCTAGATTTGAACCATCGGTCAACTTCTGATCAATCCGAGTTCAAGATAGAGTCAATCATGACCACTGATCAAGATCTGAAAATTTCATCCAAATCAGAAGCAATCTGACCGTAGCATCAAGCTCAAGATGTTCTAGACCATCCAAGCAAGAGAAGGGAAGATCTGGGCTCAAGATGTTCTTCCATAGATCGCGTGGCCGCATCAAACTTGATTTGTCTTCGAGATTTCAGATCGCGGAAATAAGTTTTCTTGGTTAAGTTTGCTAATCCTAATCTTCGTAGCTGAAGGAGTTAAGGTGGGGGTTCCGCTGAAGCTGCTGATTACCGATCGATCCTTTCTTATTGCTGGTTTTCATCGTCTGGAGCTGTCGGAGCAACGTAAGGGGATCTCGAAGGTGTTCTGGGAGTTTCCATGGTCGATCGCTTATCAGCTAGTCGAGGAGGAAATGATCGGTGATCACTTTCAGCTACTGACCGATCGGGTTGATCGGATAGAGAACACGCTGATCGGTCCCGTGACCGATCAGAAGAGGACCTGATCGGTCGGGTTGACCGATCAGGAGAGCAGAACACAGCAAACTGATCCAGGGAATTTGTTTTCGATGATTTTTGAGCCAAGAGGGTTTCTAGCTCAACCTTTGTGTGACGACAAAGGGGAGTCTTGTTGATAAATTGATTTGGTGTTCTAAATTAGGATAATCTTGTTCCAATCATTTATTTCCTTCAAGTTGTTCTAGTTGTTTCTATTACAATTCAAGCCAAGTGCTGAAGTCATGTTTCAATTTAGTTTTCATTATCTTGCAATTAATTTTCCTTGCAATTAGTTCCTGCAATTAGTGCTTACGTTTCAATTCAAGAGTTTAGATTTACTTGTTCAATTGTCAATTAGGTTAAGTTTAGCTCTTGCACTTCCTTAGTTCATTACCTTGCTTAGTTAAGCCTATTTTGTTCCAAGTGTTATTTCATATTGTCATTTCATTTCCTTATCACAAAAACCCCATTTTATTAGAAAACCCTAAACATTCAAATGACAAATAAACTTGCAAGCTCGAATTAAACATTCATTCAACTAGTCCTTGGAAAAATACGACCTGAGGCCCCTCTACTACATTTCTATCTTGTTAGCCAAAAGGTTTTCAGCTTTATAAATATCTAAATTTGAGACCCACATTCGTGACATATATTTTGGGTCCATCAAATTTTTGGCGCCATTGACGGGGAATAACTAGTTGAGTTCGTTTAATTTGAGCTTGTGTTTAATATTTATATTCTTTGATTTTGTTATCATTTGCTTTATCTTTTTGTATACATTGGCTGCCATTTTTTGTTTGTTTGTGGCCAGGATTGCAGGAGGTGATCTTGAGAGTTGAGAAGTTATTGAAAATTTTTCTATTCATTCAAGCAGTTCCATGGCAGAATATCACTATTTTCAGAGTTTTCAGCAGCCTTGTCAGAATTCTTAGCAACCTTATTCCCAATTCCAGAATGTTCAACAAAATTTTCAACCATTCCAGTCTTATCAGGATTATCAACAACCAAATTGTCAGTTTCAACCTCAACTTCAACAATTTCAGCAAAATTTTCAGCCAAGTCAACCTTTCCAACAATTTCAGCAGCCTTATGCTAATTTTCAGCAAAACCAACCTTTCAATCAGTCACAACATCAATTTCAACCACAGAGCCAAAATTTTCAGCAAGGTTACAATCCTAATCGGCCATGTTTTCAACCATACAATCAGAGTTTTCAGCCTCCACAATTTCAGCCCTCACCACAACAATTTCAACCTCAAACTCAGAATTTCCAGGGCCATAATTTTTAGCAGTTTCAACCAAGCTTCCAGCCCAATTTTCAGCAATTACAGCAGCCAAATTTATCATTTGATCAGCCCCAATAGTTTCAATTTTAGAATTTTCAGCCTGTCTATAATTTTGAGCAAACTAGTGCTACATGTCAAGTTCAACCGGAGCCCTATATTCATCAAGAAGACTTTGAGGATTCTAGAGAGCTTGAGGCTCAACAACAAAGGCTGGAGGAGATGTTACAACAACTCTTGCAACAACAAAAATATGATTCTCCTCTTAATGTTTTTGAAAGATGCCTTGGACAATTGGTTAATCAAATGAATCAAATACAAGCCCAAAAATCAAGCCAATCACCTTCTCAAGCTACTCTTAATTCTAAGGGGTATGATTGTGAACTAACTTTGAGGAATGAAGAGGTTGTTTCAAGTCTAAACATTCCAAGGGATGATTTTTCTGAAAAATTTCCAACATCTTATTTCCCCACTCAAAACAGCCCCGAAGTTGATTCTATATCAGTTCAAGGTGGCCCTAGTGCAAGCCTAAGACCTTCTTCAATTGATTTTGCAGTTTTGGTGGAAGAAGAAGAAGAAATCATCAAAATTAGGGCACTTACAGCATGCATTCCTCCTGAAATTCCTATTCAGAATTCGTTTCCAAAATTTTTAGCTCAAGAGGAGGAGCCAAAAGTCTCTTTTACCTTCTCCCAGCACCCCAGAGAGGATCCTCCTAGTATTAGCATGGGTTTTCTAGATGAGACTGTTGAGCCAGAGTTAATTGCTGATGAAGTGTTACTTGACATAGTGGGAGGAGATTTGATTTCAGAGAAAGCTGAGGATGAATTTGCTGTGGAGGAAGTGGAGGAAATGGATGGAAAAGCATGTGACAGCCTTGAATTTGAAGCTGAAGCTCCACAGGACCCTTCTCATTTTTTTATTATGTGATGATATAATTTTTGTTGGTTCTAATTTTTCTAATATGGTTGTTGCAGATATGGTTGATGAAGAAGGTGTTATAGATGATTCTACAGGTGTAGGGGATTGCACAGAGCCCCAGGAACCACCGCCATTGACTGATACATTAGAAGATTCAGAGGATCAGTATGAAAGTGTAGGGACTTGCGTGGTGGAAGCAAGGGCCCAAGAATCACCTTTCTTAGTTGAATATTCATCAGAACCTGAGCCTAAAGTGGAGCTTGAACATGACCAGGAGGAGACCACAGATACATCTATTCTTGTAGAACCTCCAGGAATTCTTTCGCATGACCAGGTAAGTATTTCTCCTAGTCCTTTAGAAGAACTCAAAGAGGTACCTAGGGTTGAGTTTGTTGGTTGTGGTGATATTCTTGACACATCTTATGTCCAGATTGATTGTGAAAAATTAATAGAGGTACATAAGGATGATTTTGTTGATTCTGATGCAAATGTTAATTGTAATATATTTCTTGATTCATCTTATGTTGATACATCCTTTGTAGAGACTGATGCTGATTGTGAAGAATTTTTAGAGGTGCCTAAAATTGATTTTGTTTGTTACGATGGAATTCTTGATACATCTTATGCTAAAAGTGATTATGAAAAATCCATGGAAGCACCTAAAATTGATTTAGTTGAATGTGAAGCATGTTGTGATACATCTTATTTGGACTCTAACTGTGAAAAATTCATAGAGAAACTCAAGATTGATTTTGTTGGCTGTGAAACATTTCTTGATACATCTTCTGTAGAAACTAATTGTGGAAATTCAATAGAGGCACCTGAAATTGATTTTGTTTGTTGTGATGATATTCTTGACATTTCATATGTAGATCCTAATTGTGAAAATTTCATAGAGGAACCTAGGGTTGATTCTGTTGATTGTGAAGCAATTATTGATACATTCCATTTAGAGCATAATTGTGAAAATTCCATTGAGGTACCTAAATTTGATTTCATTGGTTGTGAAACATATCTTGATACATCCTATGCAGAAATTGATTGTGAAAAACTAAAAGAGGTACCCAAAATTGACTTCATTGGTTGTGATAAGTTTCTTGACATACCTTTTGTGGAAATTAATTGTGAAAAACTCATTGAGGTACCCAAGATTGATTTTATTGGATGTGATGCATTTTTAGATAAATTTTATATAGAGACTAATGATATTACACTTCATTCTTACCCTGCACGCTTGAGGGAGGTATTGCATGGTTTTGCAGGGCATCGTAGACTTCTGGAGTGGGTGCTCCATCTAAATACACTCCAACCTCCTGGAAGGACTTCCGAAAAGCATCAAGAGGGAGGAGAAGATCTTACTTTAATTCGTAGCACTCCACCTCTTACATGGGTGTTGTACCTTAATCGCCTTCGGTCACCTGAATATTTTTCTTTGAAGTTCAAGTGTGGGGGAGCAATGCACCATAATATGGATCACATGAAGAATGCTCTCTCGACCACCCATACTCCTCCACTACCGCAGTGGAGGTTATTTCTTGATAGACTCCGACCGCCAGAAATAAAGGGGAGTTTGTTCCTTCTTGCATATTCTTTCATTGCATGTGTCATTTTTATGTTTTCTAGAAGTAAAATTTTCTTTTAAGATGAGTTCTTGTTAATAATGCTTGGTGAGTGTAGATTGAATAAGAGTCATTGTAGATACCATTTTATCCCTTTTGGCATTTTATTTCTTGCATGACTAGGAATAAATGTATTCATCTAGATTTTTTTATATCATCTTAGAGTCTTTTGAAAGCAAATTAAATTTGGTTGTCAAGACTTAGGATTTGAGCCAATGGATGAGAATTCTTGGATGCTTGAGTACTACTTAGCTATGGACTCTAGAGTGATGATTTGAGATGAATTCTTTTTACCTAGTGAGGATTGGCCTAATAATTGTGATACACACATGTGATTGTACTCTAACTTGCTTAGGTTCTTTCAAAGCTATAATTCTATGAATTGACCACATTTATAGAGGAAAATCACTTTGTTTCCTTTTTTATATCATTTCTTGCAAGATTCCTTGTTGATACAACCTTATTCGATTTTCCTTCCCTAATTTCATATTCATCATAATCTTTTCCATGGACTTGGTTACCTTAGTGTTTCTTAATGTTACTTTGCCCGAGACGGACAAAAGTTTAAGTATGGGGGAGGATGTAAGTATTCTATCAAAAATTGCGGACGACCAAGCATTTACAACCTACAAGAAAAAGTTGGCAATTTGAAGAATTTTTGTATCAAGTTTAGGTTGCAAGAGGACAAGAAAAGTGGAGCATATAATTTCCTTCTTATTATTGGATGTTTCAAAGTTATAGGGGCAGTTGGCAGGGAGAAAAAAAAAGAAGGAGAGAAAATTTTTTAGTATCAACAAGTGTAGTGTGTGCCAAGTGGGTTGCAAGGGCTAAAAGTGTACAAGTGGAGCGCTTAGTTCTCTATTACCATGAAAAGCTCCAAGTGGTGAAGTTGTGAAGTTATGAATCCGAATTACATATGAGAAAAAAAAACACAAAAGCATTGGATGCAGAGAAAAGAAGAGAACAACTTCGCTGCAAACAGAAATAAAAACAGAAAAAAAACAGAGGAAAGGAAAGGCAAAGTAAAATATGAAGGTTCAAAAGATGGGTTAGATTTCGAATTTGAAGTTGTTTATGTTGGTGGTTGGATGGCTAGAGAGGGGGGGTGTAACGACCCGAAAAATTCTCTTAATATTTTCTTAAAATATTAAGCATGTTTAAATAATTTTCCAAGTGACCTAAAAATATTAAGGAGAACTTTGGCCTAGAAAATCCATGTTTTCTCATTTAAATTGAGAAAACTAAGTACTAATGGGCTTTATGTGGACTTTTTAGTACCATGATTATAGGTGGATTTCGGTAATAATTAGTATAAATATAAATAGGATTTAATTAGGCATATTAGCATGATTATGGGTAAGTCTTAGCCTAATTTTTCTATTTTAATAGAGAAATTAGGTACTAATGAGCTTTAAATGGGCTCCAAAAATGGGTATTAATTAGGTAAAATTAATATAAATTAGGTAAAATTAATATAAATATAAAAGAATTTTATTTAGGAATATTAGCATAATTATGGGTGATTTTAGGGAGATTTTCAGAATTTAGGAAATAAAAATAATAAAATAAATGAAATAAAAATAAAATAAAAATAAAGGTGCATGACCCAAGGATTGAACCTTGGACCTCTTGTACAACCATGTAAGCCTTAACCAACTCACCTAGCAAGGGATTTCTATGAGGAAATGAAATGGATATAAGTTAAGATTAAGAAGAAGATGAAGAGTCATGGAGAGACTCTTCATTTACCTCTTTAATGGATGATAAATAGGGGGTTTGGGAGTTTCATTCTCTCTTCTTTCAATTGAATTTCCTCCTCTCTTCCTCCCTCATTCTAGCCGACCACTCCTAGAGGGTTTTCACCTTGGAAAAACTTCCTCCAAGGTTCCATCTCCTAGATCTAAAGTCTCTTCCAAGGATACAAGGACAAGGGTGTTCAAGGGTCCAAAGATCTTACCATTTTCTTCTCTTCCAAGGTTTGAAAAATCAAGAAACCCAAGGTAAGACTCCCTCACCTATGGTATAATAGTTCCCTATGATTTTTATGATTTTTAGTATGATATATAGTGGTTGGTTTTCGAATTGGATGTTGAAAGGAAAGAAAATCGAGACCCTCATGTTTAAGGGTTTCGGCCACCATGATTTACAGGTCTATAATTATGCTAAAAATCATGATAATGTTATTTAATGTTCCCTTATGATGTGTAGAGGTTAAGTATAATTTTTTGAAATTTTTGGAGTACCCTAGGACACCCTAGGGTTTCGGCCAACATGAAAGAAACAAAACTAAGAACCCTCATGTTTAAGGGTTTTGGCCACCATGATTTACAGTTCTATAATTATGATAAAAATCATGATAATGTTATTTAATGTTCCCTTATGATGTGTAGCAGTTAAGTATAATTTTTTGGAATTTTTGGAGTACCCTAGGACACCCTAGGGTTTCGGCCAACATGAAAGAAACAAAACTAAGAACCCTAAGTTTAAGGGTTTCGGCCACCATGATTTACAGGTCTATAGTTATGCTAAAAATCATGATAATGTTATTTAATGTTCCCTTATGATGTGTAGAGGTTAAGTATAATTTTTGGGAATTTTTGGAGTACCCTAGGACACCCTAGGGTTTCGGCCAACATGAAAGAAACAAAACTAAGAACCCTAAGTTTAAGGGTTTCGGTCACCATGATTTAAAGGTCTATAATTAAGCCAAAAATCTTGATAATGTTAATTTATGTTCCCTTATGATGTGTGGAGGTTAAGTATAAATTCTGGGAATTTTTGGATTACCCTAGAGACCCCATATGTTTCGGCCAACCTCACGGGCCCAAGGGTTAGGGTTGAGCCTTTAACTTCAAGTATATGTTTATGTGTTTCCATGATAAGTATGATAAGTATATGTTCAGGATATGAATGATGCCATGATAAGAATGATAGGGTTATGATCACGACAAAAATGATGCTATGATATGTTAGGTTCATGATATGAATGATGCCATGTTAAGTATGTTATGTTTATGTTTAAGAATGAGGATGATGCCATGTTTAAGAATGAAAATGATGCCATGTTTAAGAATGAAAATGATGCCATGTTAAGAATGAAAATGATGCCATGTCTAAAAAAAAATGAAAGTGAAGAATGAAGTTAAGGTTCATGCCTTTAAGGCATAATGATGATGTTAAGTATGATGAATGAATGAATATGCTATGAATGATGATGAATGAAAGATGATGCTTATGTCTTTAAGGCATTAATATGCTAAGACGGCACGGTCGATGGTCGACGGTACGACGGTCGTGAGGACCGGTAAATGGGCCGGTAGACGGACCGAGCCGTAACAAGTTATGCTATGTTAAAGATGCCATGAATGCCATATGAATGATGAAGCATGAAAAGTATTTTACTTTATGTATGGGCTTGTACCGGACCGAAGTATGGGTCCAAGGGATGGGCACCTTAAGAACGCCCCGGTTTTGGACTACCGTAGCTATCCACGGTTCTGGCACTACCGGAGCGTGCAACAGGGATGGGCACCTTAAGAACGCCTCGGTTCGGGGACTACCGACTATGCTGTCCTTACCCTAGTAGGTTGGGGCTCGCGACCTCGGACTTGCTAGGGATGCGCGCAATGATATATGTATGTGGTACAAGCCGGGGACCCCAAATGATGTTATGATGATTATGTTTAAGCAATGAAAAGTATGTTTTAAAAGTTACGCATCCTTATGTATATGCATTCCACCCATGCATCCATTCATGTTATGCATTATGCTATGTTGATAAGTTTTATGCTTACGTTTCATGTTAAGAAGTATGCATGGGAATGAATGAATTATGCCATGCTTAGAATGTTCTCTATGTTTACGATATGCCATGAACTATGCCATGCTTAGAATGTTCACTATGTTTACGATAAGCCATGAATTATGCCATGCTTAGAATGTTCACTATGTTTATGATTCATACCATGAATTATGCCATGCTTAGAATGTCTACTATGTTTATGATTTATGCCATGAATTATGCCATGCTTAGAATGTCTACTATGTTTATGTTCATGCCAAGTATTATGTTTATCATGTCTATGTTCATCATGTTTATGTTTATGCCATGTATCATGTCATGCTTAGAAGGTTTACTATGTTTATGTTCATGCCATGCTATGTATACGATAAGTGATTTAAGATTTTATGTTTTAAGTAGAACACCAAGTATGTTGATGTTTTCATGTGCTCATTATGAGATGATGAATGATGAATGGTTTTGTGAGTAGGAAAGAGTCTTACTAAGCCTGTGTGCTTATAGTCTTATTTCCTTATACTGCAGATCATTCAAGGGGACAATGAAGGAAGCAGCAGGAGGGCAAGAACGCATGTGTGTAGTATTGACTTGGCCCAGGAAACTCTATGTTTACTGTTTATGCTAGAACTTCACCTTGGTTATTTATATGTCCGACTTATGGAACCTTATGATATGACGTTACGAATGATATGATATGATATGATGCTTAAGTTCAAAGTTAATATGCTAAGGTTCCTATGTCATTAAGTTAAGAATGGTAATAGGGCATGTATAAGTTAAAGTTATTCCGCTGCCTTATGTTGTCTACATGCCCTAAGCATGTTAACGTAACGCCGCTTATGAAAAAAAAAAGAAAAAAAAAGCGGGCGTTACAGGTTGGTATCAGAGCAGTAACCATCTCACTACACACACATCAAGCGCTCTTCCTGCCGCTTCCAAGTAAGTGCCTCTTTACATATTTGATAGTAGTAAGTGTTAGTGATATGAGAGAAGTGTCCTAAGGCAATCGCCTTATGATTGTAAACATTTATTTTAATAAATGATAATTCACTATTTGAGTATACATGTTTGTGTATTTGATTGGGATCTTAAACTCATCTACTGAATGTTCGCCATACAATTCACAGCATAAGAGAATTTGTGATGGGATCATAACTAGTGATTATCTCTAAATGTGCAAATGTGAAGTGTTGGAAATATCCCTAGTCGATGAATTGATAAATACGGACATTATCAATTCTGTTGAGACTAGCATGGGTTATTCTCTAATCAGCTGATTCTCACTGGCTGGTGACATTGGGATGTCCGGAGATAAACATGGATGCTAGTTAAGGGAACTAGTTCATTGGAGTGACTAGCTATAAGACTTCATATGGGAATCTACAATATAGATATGTCAATGAAGATCTTACTGTGGCTTAAGTGCGATGTTCCTTTGACTTGCGGTGTTCAAGTCATCTTGGTCATGGAGACTTATACTTTGACATCTTAAGCAAGCATCTCCAAGGAGGTGTGGACCCAGGATGATCGGGTATAAGCCGAAGTGCCCGAAGATGTTTGAACAGCCTACAAAGGATTCACCACTCCTTGCGAGGAGATGTATACCCAGGCCTATCGTTGGATTGTTACTCAAAGCCTCTGGCCAGAGCATATCATGTTGAGAGTGCGAGTCTCTTAAATACATGAGAGTAATTAGAAATCCAAAGGACGAGAAAGACACTACTTGGGCTAGGTGTGACGTAGTCAGCCTAGTGGGGACTGACACCATTGACCGTGTCCTGAACCAAGTGGGTATAAGGTGGTGAAGGGAATGAGGCACGATTCATTAGAGCTACTGAAGGGTTTCAGAATAATTTCTTCTGAGGTCAAACCGTTGATCTTTCGATTAATTGGGGATCATGATGTACTACTAGGTGCCACTCATGATCGTTCTATAATTAGTTAAATTATAGACGGTCAACATAAATCGAAAGCCTATTTAGTCACACGCACTACGAGTAATCCGAGGGATTTAAATCGAGTTGAAAATTGGATTTTCCGATCAAGAGAAATAAGTCGAATCTGAGTTAGTCAGAGGCGCAATGGAAGCTAAAATGGCTAAGTCTTTTGAAGGCTTTTTGGGCGAATTAAATGAGTTTAATTCGCAGCGGTTCGGGTTGGTTTGGCCGGCCAAAGAGGGTGTCAAAACCCCCTTTGGTGGCCGGCCACAATAAGAGGAGAAAACCAATTAATTTTGGTTTAATTAATAAAATAAATCTAGTGCAATTTATTTTATAAATTATGGATAAATAAATTTGTATAGAGAAATTTATATAAATAAAATTTATAGAAATTTATTCTTTTATGGAAGATTAAAATAATCCATGAATTGGTTTATTTTAATTTTATAAAATCAATTATGAATTGATTTTTCCATAATAAGAAAGTTTATAAATTTCTTATAAAATTTATTCCATAATTTAAAGAGAAGAAGAATTAGTTTTATTATAAATTAGTTTATAATAAAGACTCGGTTTAAACGGAATAATTAATAAGAAAATTTATAAGATAAATTTCTTATAACTAATTCCGTTAAAACCGTTAATTCGGTTTAGAGGGAGACTTAGCAAAGGAGTTGCTACTATATAAAGGAACCAAAGGCTAGCCCTTATTCCTAATTAAGAGATTAATTATTCTCTCCCTCTCTCTCTTAATCTCTCCTCTCCTCCTTCTCCCTCTCTTCCCTTAGGGCCGGTGCCAACCCTAGCTCCCCTAGGGCCGGCGCCCAACCTACATCCAAGGTGGTGGAGGCCGTGAGCTTCAAGAAAAGAAGGAGAACCCGAACACGAAGAAGAAGAAGCGGATAGCGACTCCTCTCTTCCCGGAATTCGATTCCGTTACTTCGTTGGTTAGTTTTCCATTATTTTCTCTTATTCTTCTAGTTGTGCCTTCCGAGAATCTAGTAGTTCTCGTCGGCACAAAACTCGTGACTTTACGAAGTCATCCCGAAGAGAACTCGGCGTGGACGCGAATAGAGGCGAAGCTTCCAAGGGACGCTACGGTTGGATGTCGTCCCTTCCTTCGAGATACGCGAGGTATAAAAGTAAATTAGTTTACTCTTCCGCAATATTTTATTTTATGATTATGTCAACATACCATAGGGTTGCATGCTAGATACGAAGTTAAAATAATTTATGAAATTATTTTATGCAAACTCTTCCGCTGCACGTAAAAATTTTGAATTTTACGAACTCGTATCCTTGTCGACATGCACCCGGTCCCAACAGTAAGATGTCTTATGATTTTAAGATATGCAAGTATGAACGATAGTTATGATGAAAGGTACCTTAAGATATGTAACGATGAAGGATATTTTATCTTCTTTTATGAATTAAATAATAAGAATATTATAGGGGTAGAGAAAAAAAAACTGATATTGGTCATACTTGTCTTTGATGAAGAAAAAAATATGGCTAGAAGACAGAGTAACCGGATTAACGAGACAACTCCAACGCCTGACCTGATGCAACTAGTAACCCAGCTCCAACGTCAGGTTACCGAGCAGCAGCAAACTATTAACACCTTAATGAACCAACAGGAAAATTCTACTACTCCACCAGTGAACCAGACTGCTACGCCTGTGGCGCCTACGGTTACACAAACCCCTCCCTCAGGCTCGACCACTGTAGCACGACAAGAGGCTTATCTGATTCAGTGGTTGAGGCTGAAACCGGAAAATTTCTCAGGAATCGGTGAACCGTGGGATGCGCAAGCATGGTTCAAAACCGTAGAGAGTACGATGGAGCTGCTGGACTGGCCGGAACATGAGAAGATTAAGTGTGCATCATTCTGCCTTTTTGAGGATGCCAGAATGTGGTGGGAAAGGGTCAAGGCCAAGAGACTGGTGAACCAGATGACGTGGTCAGACTTCGAATCAGAGTTCTTCGAAGAATTCTTCAATATGCGTGTCATAAACAAACACTACGACGAGTTCACGGAATTCCGACAGGGCAACCTCTCGGTCAATGAAGCCGTGAAGAAGTTTAATCGCCTGGCTCGTCTATGCCCTGAGCTGGTCCACACTGAGAAAGAAAGGGTCCGACTTATGTTGAAGATGTTGCGGCCCGAAATAGCCCTGAACGTGGCCGGCGGAGTTAACAGGCCGCAGACCACCGAGGAGTTGTTTAGTAGTGCTCTACTCACCGAGCATTACCTGAACAATATCAATCAGCAAAGGAAGGCATTAAATGAGAGAAGTCAGAAACCTCAGAGTACCAACGCTAATGGGAAGGGAAATCAGGGTGGTAAACGGCAGCCATGGGACGACCCCCAAGGGGGCCCAGCAAATAAACAGTCCAGGTTTCCCCTATGTGCTACATGCGGGAAAATGCATCCCGGGGAATGCCGCAAAGGTACGAACCGGTGTTTCATTTGCGGGGTGGAAGGGCACATAGCCTCTTACTGTCCTACCAAGAACCAGGCACCCCCCCAACAGCTTGTTCCATACCAAGGTGCACCAGCGAAACTATATTATATGCAAGCCAAGCTGGAAGGTACCCCGATTAGCCAAGGGAGATTGGAGGCCCCACCAACTAAGGAGGATGCCGCGAATGCTTCAACGGTTGTCACAGGTCAGATACTTATTTACAGTCAATATGCTACTGCATTATTTGATACTGGGGTAACACACTCGTTCATCTCTATGTTCTACAATAAGAAGATAGATATGTCTCCACAAGTTTTAGACTGCAAGTTCTTGACAACCCTACCTTCGGTTGAAATAAGGACATCCACTCACGTGCTGCGTGTTGTGCCAGTCAGAATCGCAGGAAGAGAACTCTACTGCGATCTGATAGTACTCGACATGCAGGATTGTGATGTTATAATGGGAAGGAATTTTCTGAGCAAATACGGCGCTTCTGTCGAGTGCCGTAAACGAAAGGTGATCTTTCAAATTGAAGCAGATTCTATGTTCGAATTTATCGGAGAGCCGAGAAAAAAGAACCGGGAAATTTTTATCGACTCTCAAGGCACAGAAGATGATAGACAAGGGATACACTGGATTCTAGCACATGTGGTTGATGTAAGTCAAACCAAGGACCAGAACCTAGAAGATGTTAGGGTTGTAGGTAATTATCCAGAGGTATTCCCAGATGAATTACCAGGATTAGATCCTAATAGAGAAGTGGAATTTGAGATCGAATTGGTTTCTGGTACTAACCCGTTCCCCAAGGCACCTTACCGTATGGCAAGGTCAACGGTTTGAGGAATCCACCTGGGAACGCGAGGACGCGCTGAGACGTAGGTATCCGGAGTTATTCTAAGTTCAAGGACGAACTTTCACGAGGTATGGGGGATTGTAATGACCCGGAAAATTCTCTTAATATTTTCTTAAAATATTAAGCATGTTTAAATAATTTTCTAAGGGACCTAGAAATATTAAGGAGAACTTTGGCCTAGAAAATCCATGTTTTCTCATTTAAATTGAGAAAACTAAGTACTAATGGGCTTTATGTGGGCTTTTTAGTACCATGATTATAGGTGGATTTTGGTAATAATTAGTATAAATATAAATAGGATTTAATTAGGTATATTAGCATGATTATGGGTAAGTCTTAGCCTAATTTTTCTATTTTAATGGAGAAATTAGGTACTAATGAGCTTTAAATGGGCTCCAAAAATGGATATTAATTAGGTAAAATTAATATAAATTAGGTAAAATTAATATAAATATAAAATAATTTAATTTAGGAATATTAGCATAATTATGGGTGATTTTAGGGGGATTTTCGGAATTTGGGAAATAAAAATAATAAAATAAATGAAATAAAAATAAAATAAAAATAAAGGTGCATAAGCCAAGGATTGAACCTTGGACCTCTTATACAACCATGTAAGCCTTAACCAACTCACCTAGCAAGGGATTTCTATGAGGAAATGAAATGGATATAAGTTAAGATTAAGAAGAAGATGAAGAGTCATGGAGAGACTCTTCATTTACCTCTTTAATGGATGATAAATAGGGGGGTTTGGGAGTTTCATTCTCTCTTCGTTCAATTGCATTTCCTCCTCTCTTCCTCCCTCATTCTAGCCAACCACTCCTAGAGGGTTTTCCCCTTGGAAAAACTTCCTCCAAGGTTCCATCTCCTAGATCTAAAGTCTCTTCCAAGGATACAAGGACAAGGGTGTTCAAGGGTCCAAAGATCTTACCATTTTCTTCTCTTCCAAGGTTCGAAAAATCAAGAAACCCAAGGTCAGACTCCCTCACCTGTGGTATAATAGTTCCCTATGATTTTTATGATTTTTAGTATGATATATAGTGGTTGGTTTTCGAATTGGATGTTGAAAGGAAAGAAAATGTTTAAGGGTTTCCGCCACCATGATTTATAGGTCTATAATTATGCTAAAAATCATGATAATGTTATTTAATATTCCCTTATGATGTGTAGAGGTTAAGTATAATTTTTGGGAATTTTTGGAGTACCCTAGGACACCCTAGGGTTTCGGCCAACATGAAAGAAACAAAACTAAGAACCCTCATGTTTAAGGGTTTCGGCCACAATGATTTACAGGTCTATAATTATGCTAAAAATCATGATAATGTTATTTATTGTTCCCTTATGATGTGTAGATGTTAATTATAATTTTTGGGAATTTTTGGAGTACCCTAGGACACCCTAGGGTTTCGGCCAACATGAAAGAAACAAAACTAAGAACCCTAAGTTTAAGGGTTTCAGCCACCATGATTTACAGGTCTATAGTTATGCTAAAAATCATGATAATGTTATTTAATGTTCCCTTATGATGTGAAGAGGTTAAGTATAATTTTTGGGAATTTTTGGAGTACCCTAGGACACCCTAGGGTTTCGGCCAACATGAAAGAAACAAAACTAAGAACCCTAAGTTTAAGGGTTTCGGTCACCATGATTTAAAGGTCTATAATTAAGCCAAAAATCTTGATAATGTTAATTTATGTTCCCTTATGATGTGTGGAGGTTAAGTATAAATTCTGGGAATTTTTGGATTACCCTAGAGACCCCATATGTTTCGGCCAACCTCACGGGCCCAAGGGTTAGGGTTGAGCCTTTAACTTCAAGTATATGTTTATGTGTTTCCATGATAAGTATGATAAGTATATGTTTAGGATATGAATGATTCCATGATAATAATGATAGGGTTATGATCACGACAAAAATGATGCTATGATATGTTAGGTTCATGATATGAATGATGCCATGTTAAGTATGTTATGTTTATGTTTAAGAATGAGGATGATGCCATGTTTAAGAATGAAAATGATGCCATGTTAAGTATGTTATGTTTATGTTTAAGAATGAATATGATGCCATGTTTAAGAATGAAAATGATGCCATGTTAAGAATGAAAATGATGCCATGTCTAAAAAAAATGAAAGTGAAGAATGAAGTTAAGGTTCATGCCTTTAAGGCATAATGATGATGTTAAGTATGATGATTGAATGAATATGCTATGAATGATGATGAATGAAAGATGATGCTTATGTCTTTAAGGCATAAATATGCTAAGATGGCACGGTCGATGGTCGACGATACGACGGTCGTGAGGACCGGTAAATGGGCCGGTAGTCGGACCGAGCCGTAACAAGTTATGCTATGTTAAAGATGCCATGAATGCCATATGAATGATGAAGCATGAAAAGTATTTTACTTTATGTATGGGCTTGTACCGGACCGAAGTATGGGTCCAAGGGATGGACACCTTAAGAACGCCCCGATTTTGGACTACCGTAGCTGTCCACGGTTCTGGCACTACCGGAGCTGTGCAACAGGGATGGGCACCTTAAGAACGCCTCGGTTCAGGGACTACCGACTATGCTGTCCTTACCCTAGTAGGTTGGGGCTCGCGACCTCGGACTTGCTAGGGATGCGCGCAATGATGTATGTATGTGGTACAAGCCGGGGACCCAAATGATGTTATGATGATTATGTTTAAGCAATGAAAAGTATGTTTTAAAAGTTAAGCATCCTTATGTATATGCATTCCACCCATGCATCCATTCATGTTATGCATTATGCTATGTTGATAAGATTTTATGCTTACGTTTCATGTTAAGAAGTATGCATGAGAATGAATGAATTATGCCATGCTTAGAATGTTCACTATGTTTACGATATGCCATGAACTATGCCATGCTTAGAATGTTCACTATGTTTACGATATGCCATGAATTATGCCATGCTTAGAATGTTCACTATGTTTATGATTCATACCATGAATTATGCCATGCTTAGAATGTCTACTATGTTTATGATTTATGCCATGAATTATGCCATGCTTAGAATGTCTACTATGTTTATGTTCATGCCAAGTATTATGTTTATCATGTCTATGTTCATCATGTTTATGTTTATGCCATGTATCATGCCATGCTTAGAAGGTTTACTATGTTTATGTTCATGCCATGCTATGTATACGATAAGTGATTTAAGATGTTATGTTTTAAGTAGAACACCAAGTATGTTGATGTTTTCATGTGCTCATTATGAGATGATGAATGATGAATGGTTTTGTGAGTAGGAAAGAGTCTTACTAAGCCTGTGTGCTTATAGTCTTATTTCCTTATACCGCAGATCATTCAAGGGGACAATGAAGGAAGCAGCAGGAGGGCAAGAACGCATGTGTGTAGTAGTGACTTGGCCCAGGAAACTCTATGTTTACTGTTTATGCTAGAACTTCACCTTGGTTATTTATATGTCTGACTTATGGAACCTTATGATATGACGTTACGTATGATATGATATGATATGATGCTTAAGTTCAAAGTTAATATGCTAAGGTTCCTATGTCATTAAGTTAAGAATGGTAATAGGGCATGTATAAGTTAAAGTTATTCCGCTGCCTTATGATGTCTACATGCCCTAAGCATGTTAACGTAACGCCGCTTATGAAAAAAAAAAAGAAAAAAAAAGCGGGCGTTACAGGGGGTGAATGTAGCCAGACACAAAACTCTTGCTTCACTTAAAACCCTTCTGCACTTAGGATTTGCAGCAACAGCGGAAACAAAATATATGCAGAGAAACAAACTAAATACAAATGCAGAAACAGAGAAAACAAACCAAAACGCTAACAAAGATCGTTTACAAGATTCGGGGATAACTTGCCCCTACTCCTTGGCGTGCCCATGAGGTGGGCGATCCCTTGATCGGCGGCAGATCAAGCCCCACGTGACCCCGGATAAAAATTATCTCCTTCTCGGTGGAGAAACCTCTCTACAAGCTGTCTCAGATGGATATAAGATAAGCTCACGAGACACTTGAAGGAAACTCTCACAAGAATGTAGCAAGAACACTTAAGCAGAAAGCAACAGAGAGCACACACAGCCCAGCTAAAACGTCCCAAGTTTTCTGTATGTTCTCTACATCGCTCCTGTGCTTCCAGCTTTATCTTAAGCTCAAGCTCAACGTCGTCAAGCTCCAACAGCATCCACTGAGCCACAACCTGACTCCCTGAGCACTCAGTCCACTGAAGACCTCTTCAGTTAAGCCTCCGTCAGTTGCCAGCCGAGCCAGCTGCTCGTTGAAACCTGAAATCGGTAAACAGACAAACCTGCACCAAGGAAAGTCCTCAGTTGACTCTCCCCCATGGTTTGAATCCTCCCTGTATCACATGCACACTCCAACAGAAGATTAGCACAGCATATCAAATGGAATCAGCAGTGTATCAGAGAATCGACAGAGAAAACAGACGCGATCAGAGCGTCTGACATTGAATTTAAATTAAAGTTCAGCTTCTGATCGGTCACCCGACCGATCAGAGAGGACCCAGATAGGTCATCGGACCGATCAAGGTTAGCCCTGACCGATCAGGCTCCAACCTGATCGGTCCACAGTGAGAAACTGGGAATCGCAGATTCCTTTTGATCGATCACCCTGCCGATCACAGATCATGGATCGGTCACCGGACCGATCCACAGTAGTGCTGGGATTCCCAGCCTTCGCAGGCCAATCCTCACTGATCGGTTACTAGATCGATCAGGTTGTGGCCTGATCGGTCTGGGGACCGATCAGGATCCATCCTGATCGGTCACAGTGAGGAACCCGCGATATTTGAACGATTAGCCTGACCGATCATGGTTCCTCTCTGATCGTTCCCCAGAACGATCAGACCCGAACAGAAGCCAAACCAAGGGTTCTATGTTCACACTCTGATCGGTCCCCAGACCGATCAGCCCTCTCTGGATCGGTCACCAGAGCGATCCACACCAGGAGTTCATGCCAATCTCCCTGATCAGTCACCAGACCAATCCAAAGGCTTCCAATTCAACCCAATGTCAATAGAACGGGCTCCCATCCTTCTCTGACTCGTGCTTAGTCCCCCGGACCAAGACTCCATGCCCAGCTTCACTCACCGGGACTTCACCTAGTCCCACTAGGTATGCCTAGTCCCACTAGATCTTTTCACTTCACCTAGTCCCAATAGGTGCGCCTAGTCCCACTAGGTCTTTTCCACTTCACCTAGTACCACTAAGTGTGCCTAGTCCCACTAGGTCTTTTCACTTCACCTAGTCCCAATAGGTGTGCCTAGTCCCACTAGGTCTTTTCCACTTCACCTAGTCCCACTAGGTGTGCCTAGTCCCACTAGGTGTCCTTGTCCCACTAGGTGTGCCTTGTCCCACTAGGTCTTTTCCCTAGTCCCACTAGGTGTGCCTAGTCCCACTAGGTCTTTTCACTTCACCTAGTCCCACTAGGTGTGCCTAGTCCCACTAGGTCTTTTACACTTCACCTAGTCCCACTAGGTGTGCTAGTCCCACTAGGTGTGCTAGTCCCACTAGATCTTTTCCACCTAGTCCCACTAGGTCTTTTCCACCTAGTCCCACTAGGTGTGTCTAGTCCCACTAGGTTTTTTCCCATACCAGCGTGCGATCTCCCAGATCCACCTGGACTTAATCTGAATTCATTCAACTAAACATAAATCGTTGTCAACACCAAAACAACAATCGGGCCAGACTGCATCAACAATCCCCCTTTTTGTTGTTTGACAACCCCGATTTAAGTTTAGGTATAAGATCAATTGAAATCAATTCAATTATAGTAAGGGAATCAAGATCCTCCCCCTACAATAATTACCCTGAACTTAATCAACCATTTTCTCCCCCTTTGTCAAACATCGAAAAGGGTATGGTTATTAAGTTTGAATATACCTCCCCCTTAACCGAGGGTCTCTCCCCAAAACCAAAATGATCAAAGGATAATTTTTGAATTGCATATGAAAGCATATACAGAATAATATCATGGTAAAACATGTATATGTTTCATATGACAAGTAAGTAATGCAGCTTCATCAGACTGATGATTGATATAGAAAAATTTCTGATTTATCTATGAACGATCAGTTTTCAGAAAAATTTCTGTAATTCTAATTCATTCTAGATCAGACTGCATTAACAATTGAGATTCAATAACAGGGGTGTAGACTTCATCGACATTCGATATTTCAGAAAAATATCTGAAACAAGATCAAGGAACAAGAGTCATGATTCAACCAACCCTTTCTTATGAATTTAGAAAATTCCAACATGGGTTTGTATTGAATCAGTATTAGGTTTTGTTCCAAGTATCTTAACCATCATCCTAATACTTAGTTCTATTGAGAATTCATCAAATTTGATGAATGGGGATCGATCGGGTGATCAGACTGAGTAGATTTTGGATCAATCAGGGAGAGTCCATGATCTGATCGGTCACCAGATCGATCAGAATGATCCCTGATCGGTCACCAGATCGATCAGGGTGAGTCCTGATCGGTTGGTGGACCGATCAGGTCTGATACAGAAGATTTTCTCCCAGTCAGATTTCAGAAACAAAATTTTTGAATCTGCTATGATTCAGAACCAGTTTTCTCTTCAAACCCTAACTCCTCCTAAACCCCTATACAGTTAGATTTGATCCCTAACAGACTTCCATTAACCAAAATTCATTTCTCAAATATGATACTAATATCAGATTTCCAAAACATGATCAGGTTTCATAAAAAAATGATTAAATTTCCAAAACATGCCTATATCAAATCAGTATCAAAATATGATCACATTTCCATATTTTGAGCAGTTTGTATGTTTGATGTATAACATTTTTGCTCCAACTAATTGAAATCAAATTTGTATCAACTCCATAATCCTAACTCCCCATTCTATTGATAATTCATGGATTGGATTGGAAAATTCATAGATCCAAGTGTGTATCAAGTCCATGGTCCAACCAAGTTGAGATCAAGTTTGTATCAAAAATTTATTCCCCAAGTTACCCATAAATGCAAGGTTTAAATCATGATTCAGAAAAACAATGTGTTCATCTTGTTCTTAAACAAACTTGGCATGTCATAGATTAATGTTAATAACACCTACATCAAAGTCATGGCATACTCAACTAGGTTCATCTCCAAAATATTAAGAAAAACTTAAGCCTAAACCTTAAGCTCATGTTCTTGTCTATTGATGCCTTATCATTACAAATTATGTATTGATATTTTCCTTAGCATGCATTCATGTTGTATAACACATATAAGAAAATAGACTCCTTAGGCTTGAGATAAGACATATAGCTTGCAGGAAAACATAAATTCCAACAAGAAAACTAATTATCCTAAGCAATCCATGGCAAGAGCAAGTTATGTGTCAACCTAAACCATTCATGTGATAAATTTTCAAAACTTGTTGATCCATTGAGAACTAGTGTAACCTTGTGCATGGATAACAATTTTTCTACTGATCACAAATATAAATGAAGACAACCTAAAATTCATGTATCTACAATGTGTAGGGAATTCAAGTTCTCAATTGATTTAAATCTAATCACCTACATTGTGCACATGGTCATCCATTAATTTGAGGAAATGGTAAGCACATCCCTAACTAGGAATGACCATGTTTTTGGAGCACCAAATATCAACTACCCATGTTGATAGATGCTCCCCCTCAATCAAAGCTATACAACTCTAAAGATAGAGGTTTTAGGTACCCAAATTTTGGGACCTAAAGCATCTACAATGAATGACTTAGGCACCCATGCCTTAGTCAATTTCTTTCTAGCTTTTTGAACCTTAAAATTATTTGATGATCTAAAATGTGTTCTAGACTAGGTTCTTTAGGTTGGTAACCTAAACCAACCTTGTTGTAAACCACTTTTTGTGAATTTAGTATCATGTCTAAGGTTTTCGAGCTAATTGAAAACTTCTCAAGAATATTCTTGAGATTTTCAATTTCACCCTTCAAACCCTTATTTTCATCCTCAAGGATCTTAACATGTGAATCATCAACATCATGATCCTTAGGTGTTTTTAATTCCTCTACTTCTAATCTTAATGATTTAACCTTATTCTTAGATTTTTTGAGTAGACTAGTTAGACATGCAATGGTTCTATAGCACTTATCTAACTCGGGAGAGATTACCTCTTCATCATCCGAAGATGATGAAGGCGCGGTTGAGGAACTACTCGCTTCATCTTCACTCTCCTTGTTTGACTCTTCTAAGGCCACTAGAGTCACGTGATAGTGGGTCTTCTTCTCCTTGTTCTTCTTCTTGTTGTCACCTGCCACTAAAGCAATACCTTTCTCCTTTGGCCTTTTGTTAGAGATCTCATGTAGTTTCATTTCACGAAATAGATCTTCTAACTTAACAAAAGATAAATCCTTGGAAACCTTGTAAGCATCCACCATGGATGACCACAAGGCGTTCCTAGGAATGATTTGAGGATATACCTTACAAGATCTTGGTTTTCCATCTTTTCATTGATGGAATGCAAGTCGTTGAGGATCTCTTTGAATCTTCCATGGAGTTCACTTACCTTTTTATTTTCTCCCATGGAAAGGTTTTGAAGTTGGCTGAGAAGGAGGTCCTTCTTGGCTGTCCGGGTTTCATGAGTACCTTCATGGAGCTCAATAAGCTTGCTCAATAGGTCTTTAGCACATGTGAAGGGACCAACTTTGATTAGTTGGTCCTTGGTCATCCCACATTGCAAGGTAACCACAGCCTTCGCATCGGCTTCTCCTTTGCGAGTTTGCTCAGCCGACCAACATGAGAACTCTAGGTCTTTTCCCTCATCATCCTTTGGAGGGGAAAAACCCTCCTTGACAGCAAACCATGTGTTGATGTTCATCTTGAGATAAATACTCCATCTTCAATCTACAATATTGGAAATCAGTGTCGTCGAAGAATGAAGGTCGGCTGGTGCTAAACCCTTCTCTCAAAGCCATCGTCGTTGTAAGCTCTCGGATGTTAAGTCGCTTGAACAGAGCCCCAAGCTCTGATACCACTTGTTAATGCTTGGATGGCTAGAGAGGAGGGGGGTGAATGTAGCCAGACACAAAACTCTTGCTTCACTTAAAACCCTTCTGCACTTAGGTTAGCAGCAGCAGCGGAAACAAAACATATGCAGAGAAACAAACTAAACAGAAATGCAGAACAGAGAAAACAAACCAAAACGCTAACAAGGATCGGTTACAAGGTTCGGGGATAACTTGCCCCTACTCCTTGGCATGCCCGTGAGGTGGGCGATCCCTTGATCATCGGCAGATCAAGCCCCAGGTGACCTCGGATAAAAATTATCTCCTTCTCGATGGAGAAACCTCTACACAAGCTGTCTCAGATGGATATAAGATCAGCTCACAAGACACTCGAAGGAAACTCTCACAAGAATGTAGCAAGAACACATAAGCACAAAGCAACAGAGAGCACACACAACACAGCCAAAACTTCCCAAGTTTTCTGTCTGTTCTCTACATCGCTCCTCTGCTTCCAGCTTTGTCTTAAGCTCAAGCTCAACGTCATCAAGCTCCAACAGCATCCATTGAGCCATAGCTTGACCCCCTGACTCCCTGAGCACTCAGTCCACTAAAGACCTCTTTGTTGGGACCGGGTGCATGTTGACATGGATGCGGGTTCGTAATTTCAAAATTAATTATGTGCAGCGGAAGGTTTAGCAAAAATAATTTCTCTAAATCATTTAACCACACATCTAAGCATGCAATTTTATCTTGTGTTGACATGATCATATATTTGAAATTTTGCAGAAACGTAAACTAATTTACATATTACCTCGCGTAACTCGAAGGAAGGGACGAGATCCAACCGTAAGCGTCCCTTGGAAGCTCCGCCTCTATTCGCGTCCACGCCGAGTATCTTCAGGATGACTTCATAAAGCCACGAGTTTCATGTTCTCGAGAACTACTAGATTCTCTGAGAACGCGATGAGAAAAACCAAGAGAGAAGTCGGAAGACTAACCATAAAAGGATGGCCGGGAAAGGGTAGGGGCGGATAGCTGGTGCTCCTTCTTGGGGCTGGTTGGCGCACGGCAAGAAGGGGAGAAGAGAAGGAGAGAAAGAGAGGGAGAGAGCCTATGCCTTCATCTCTATGATTATCACACCCAAGCCTTGCCTTGGGTCCTTTATATAGTCGCCTCTCAACCATCAAGCCTCTCAAATATGGAATAACTTATTCCATCATGCCATGTTTGTTTTTATATCATGGTTAAAATCATATTTTAATTCTTGATAAAAATCAATCAAGTCTCTTCTCTCCTATGGAATAAATTTCCTTATCATGATAAATCAATCCATGATTGATTTTATAAAATAAACCAATCTATGGTTCATTTTAATTTCCATGAAAAATAAACCAAACCTTGGTTTATTATATAAAAATTTATATCATCAATAATTTTATAAAACAACCCACACTTGGTTTATTTTATAAATTGAACCAAAAAAGTGGTTCTCTCCCTTTGTTGTGGCCGGCCAAGCAAAGAGGATGGAGGCCCTCTTTGGCCGGCCCATGCAAGTCATGCCCCAATGAATTAAACTTATTTAATTCATCTATTAAGTCTTCAAAAGACTTAGCCATTTTACGCTTCCAATGCGTCTCTGAAAAATTCAGATTCGACTTATCGTTTGGCTCAACAAACTTAATCTCTCTTGATTAGAAAATCCAATTTTCAACTCGTTTTAAATCCCTTGGATTACTCGTAGTGCGTGTGACTAAATAGGCTTTCAATTTATGTTGGTCGTCTATAATTAATCAATTAATTATAGAACGATCATGAGTGGCACCTAGTAGTACATCATGATCCCCAATTAATTGAAAGATCAACGGTTGACCTCGAAAACAATTCTGAAACCCTTCAGCAGCTATAATGAATCGTGCCCCATTCCCTTCACCATCTTATACCCACTTAGTTCAGGACATGGTCTATGTGTGTCAGTCCCCACTAGGCTGACTACGTCACACCTAGCCCAAGTAACGTTTTCTCGTCCTACGGATTCTAATTACTCTCATGTATTTAAGAGATTCATACTCTAAACATGTCATGCTCTGGCCAGAGGCTTCGAGTAACAATCCGACGATAGGGCTCGGGTATACATCTCCTCGCAAGGAGTGGTGAATCCTTTGTAGGCTGTTCAAACATCTTCGGGCTCTTCGGCTTATACCCAATAATCCTGGGTCCACACCTCCTTAGAGATGCTTGCTTAAGATGTCAAAGTATAAGTCTCCATGACCAAGATGACTTGAACACTGCAAGTCAAAGGAACATCGCACTTAAGCTGCAGTAAGAACTTCACTGACATATCTATATGTAGACTACCATATGAAGTTTTACAGCCAGTCACTCCAATGAACTAGTTCCCTTAACAAGCATTCATGTTTATCTCCGGACATCTCAATCTCACCAGCCAGTGAGAATCAGCTGATTACAGAATAACCCATGCTAGTGTCAACAGAATTGATAGTGTCCGTATTTATCAATTCATCAATTAGGGACATTTTCAATACTTCACAATTGCACATGTAGAGATAATCACTAGTTGTGAATTCATCACAAATTCTCTCATGTTGTGAATTGTATTGTGGACTTTCAGTAAATGAGTTTAAGATCTCAATCAAATACACAAATATGTATACTCAAATAGTGAATATTCATTTATTAAAATAAATGATTACAATGATAAGGTGATTGCCTTAGGACACTTCTCTCATATTACTAACAAACTCCCACTTGGCCTAATGCCAATCGCTACGGTACCCAATACCACAGGATCTAACATGACCCTTAAACTTGCTTTGAGACAAGGCCTTAGTTAAAGGATCCGCTAAATTCCATTCAGTGGGAATTTTCTCAATTTGTTTGTCATTCCTACTTATAATCTCTCTGATCAGATGATAGCGGCGAAGCATATGTTTAGATCGCTGATGAGACCTTGGTTCCTTTGCTTGTGCAATAGCTCCATTGTTGTCGCAGTAAACCAGTATTGCTTCATCAATGGTTGGAACTACACCAAGTTCTGAGACAAACTTTTTTTTTGATCCAGACTGCTTGCTTTGCTGCTTCCGAAGCTGTAATATATTCTGCTTCCGTGGTAGAATCCGCTACGGTGTCTTGCTTGGAACTCTTCCAACTTATTGCACCTCCATTCAAAATAAATACGTATCCGGACTGAGATTTGGAGTCATCCTTATCTGTCTGGAAACTGGCATCTGTATACCCACGTATTAACATATCACCTTCTCCATATATTAGGAACACATCCTTAGTATTTCTTAAGTACTTGAGGATTGTCTTGACAGCCGCCCAATGATCCATTCCTGGATCAGACTGGTATCTGCTTGTGACGCTCAGAGCATACGATATATCGGGCCTAGTACATAACATAGCATACATGATAGATCCTATCGCGGATGCATAAGGAATCTTATTCATGTAAAACCTCTCATCTTCTGTGCGTGGACACATAGACTTCGAAAGGTTGATCCCATGCCTGATGGGAAGGTAACCTTTCTTGGATTCCGACATGCTAAACCTTTCTAACACTCGGTCTATATATATAGACTGTGAAAGACCAAGCAACCGTTTTGATCTATCTATATAGATTCTAATCCCAATGATATAGGTTGCTTCTCCCAGGTCTTTCATGGAGAAAGTTTTGGACAACCAAATTTTAACTGACTGTAAGATTGATATATCATTTCCTATAAGTAATATGTCATCGACATATAACACTAGGAATACGACTGCACTCCCACTAACCTTCTTATACACATAAGGTTCGTCAGGATTTTGTGAGAAATCAAACTCTTTGATTTTCTCATCAAAACGGATGTTCCAGCTCCTGGATGCTTGCTTTAGTCCATATATGGATCGTCGAAGCTTACATACTTTGGTTTTATTAACCGATGTGAAACCTTCAGGTTGTATCATGTATACATCCTCAAGCAGGTTTCCATTAAGGAAAGTTGTTTTCACATCCATTTGCCATATCTCATAATCATAATGAGCTGCTATGGCCAGGAGCATCCGAATGAATTTAAGCATAGCTACTGGTGAATAGGTTTCGTCATAATCAATTCCTTGTTTCTGACGATATCCTTTTGCCACTAATCTAGACTTAAAGGTAACAACATTACCTTCCATGTCAGTTTTCTTCTTGAAAACCCACTTGCACCCTATGGGCGTAATCTCTTCAGGTGGGTTAACCAAGTCCCATACTTGATTTTTGTACATGGAATCCATTTCCGATTTCATGGCTTCAAGCCATTTATCTCTTTCTGAATTTTTCAGAACATCTTCATAACTGATAGGTTAGTCATCGTTAATGAGTAACACGTCGTTCGATTCACTTATGAGAAATCCGTATCTCTCTGGAATATTGCGTGTCCTATCAGACCTACGAAGAAGTTGTGTTGTTTTAGGTTCAACTGATAGCTCATCATTATGAGTTATTGGTTGTGGGTCTAGACTAGGTGTCTCTGTAATGTCTATTGGAGTTTCTTGAACTTCTTCAAGTTCAATGCTACTCCCACTGTTTTCTTGTAAAAGAAATTCTTTTTCTAGAAATACAGTATGCCTTGAAATAAACACCTTTTGTTCCAAGGGATGATAGAATTGGTAACCTTTCGTTTCCTTAGGGTATCCAATAAATAGATATTTATCAGACTTACCATCCAATTTCTCTGATACAGTCCGCTTTACATAAGCAGGACAACCCCATATCTTTAGGTGAGATAAATGAGGTTTCTTACTATTCCACGTCTCATATGGAGTAGTAGAGACTACCTTTGTCGGGACTCTGTTTAGTAAGTAAACAGCTATCTTAAGCGCATAGCCCCAAAAGGATTTTGGAAGAGTTGCATGATTCATCATAGATCTAACCATGTCCATCAAGGTTCGGTTACGCCTCTCAGATACACCATTATGCTGTGGTGTATATGGCGGAGTCCATTGAGACAATATCTCTTTGTCCCTAAGATAATCTTGAAACTCTTCACTTAAGTATTCACCACCCCGATCGGATCGAAGTATCTTAATACTTTTGCCAAGCTGTTTCTCTACTTCACTTCTGAACTTTTTGAATTTCTCAAAAGCTTCAGATTTTTGTTTCATTAAGAACACATACACGAATCGTGAGTGATCATCGATAAAGGTAATGAAGTAGCTATAGCCTCCTTGTGCAAGAGTTGACATTGGTCGACATACATCAGTATGTATTAGGCCAACCAATTCTCTCACTGGTTTATCTTTTCCGGAAAAGGGTAATTTGGTCATCTTGCCTTTTAAGCATGATTCGCATGTATCAAATGAACCAGGTTCAAATGATTCCAGAATTTCACATCGGTGTAATTTGGTCATGCGTTTCTTACTTACATGGCCAAGACGACAATGCCACATATAGAAGTCTATTTGATTATCTATTCGAGCACGTTTGTTGCTAACTTTGATATTGAAAATGCCACCGAATAAATCTAACATGTAGATATCATTGCATAATGTTCTGGTCCCATAAAGAACACCATTTAAAGTTATGTAACAGCAATTGCTACTAAAAGTTAATTGATAACCCTTTTCATTCAAGCATGAAATAGATATAATGTTTTTTATTAACGAAGGAACAAAATAACAATTATCCAATTCTAAGACAAGTCCAGTAGGGAACTTTAGCAAATATGTTCTGATGGCAACAGCAGCAATCTTTGCTCCATTTCCAACTCGCAAATTCGCTTCTCCCTTGACGAGTCTTCTTCTATTCCTTAGCCCCTGCATGTCATTACATATATGTGAGCTACAACCAGTATCAAGTACCCAGGTGTCCGAAGAAATAGAGTGACATTCAATAACGAAGATACCTGAAGAGGATGGGGCATCGGACGCCTTCTTCTTCAAGGACTCAAGATAAACCTTGCAGTTTCTTCGCCAGTGGCCCTCCTTGCCGCAGTGATGGCAAGTGCCTTTTGGTGCCTTTTCAATATTTTTGGCCTTTTTCTTCCTTCCCTTATTTTGTTCTTTGGGCTTCCTCTTAGAGCCTTTCTTTGAGGAACCAACTAACAGTATCATCTTCTGATCCTACTTTACAGAGGCTCTACAGTCTTCAGCAGGTTAAACAACTCAGGAATGGTAGTCTCCAGTTTGTTCATTCGATAGTTCATCACAAACTGTGAGTAACTCTTGGGCAAACAATGCAGAATTAAGTCAATACTTAGTTCGTGATCCATTGCAAATCCGAGTGTGCCTAGTCGCTCAATGTACCCCAACATCTTCAACACAAACTGTGAAATAGAAGTGTCTTCCTACATCTTAGAGGTGAAGAGGAGTCTGGAGACCTCAAACCTTTCGAATCTCGCCTACTCGTCAAATAGCTCATGAAGATGGAAGACGATGGTATGAGCATCCATATGCTCATGCTGCTTTTGTAGCTCAGGTACCATAGCGGCCAGCATGATGCAACTCGCAAGTTCAGAATCGGCCACATGTTTCTGATAGGCCACTAACTGGTCTGGAGTTGCATCTTCAGGAGGATGGTTGGGAAGTTGATCTTCAAGGACATAAGCAAGCTTTTCTACCTTGAGGACTATCCTCAGGTTTCGAAGCCAGTCCATGAAGTTTGGCCCAGTCAGCTTATTGGTGTCCAAAATGGAACGCAAATTCAGAGAAGACATGATAAGGTGATTATCCTAGAAATACAAATTAAGGTTATGTGATGAGAATGATAAAGAATGCATCAATATACATTAATTAAATCCTATTTATTTTTCGAATTGAATAACCCTTTTTATCAATTCGGGAGATCGTACGAACATCTCCAAATAGGTTGATATCCAACCATAGATAAGAACAACCATGGCTAGAGTCCATCAAGTTATTCTTAGCTATGAAGGTAGGTAATTATACCGATTACATATTATACATATGTAACTATCACATTATGCTATCAACTAATTGAATGTTTGCATAAATCATTGGGTTGTTAACTCATTAACAAGTATACAACAATATACATAGCACCCAACTGCACCTCTCCTTACATCGACCTTGGCTGTGGCACAACAAATCGATGCTCCAAGCTTAAGGCTGACTAATTAATCAAGAAATAGTTTTAATATAGTTGGAGCTCATTCAACCGTTTAGTCAGGCTTGGATGTGTCCAACAACCAAAACTAAGGATTGACCTCTGACTCCAACTATATTAATCATAAACTAATTCCATTGTTTGAACATGTTGAGGTTCAAGTCGGGCATGGATGTGTCCATCAACCCAAACGAGAAACAAAACTCCGGTTCTAACCATATTAATGGAAGGTGTTGGCCTTAATATTTTGTAAGGGGTTTTGGATCTCATTCTTTTCTTTTATCCACATTCATGACATATAATTATGTCATGTTCTAACGATTTCCTTAATAAAGTATATATGTGACTTAATTTATCAAGTCTCATTAATTGAATTAGGAACCGGATTTCCTAATTCTAATTTCATACATTATTCAAGGAATTGTTTTGGGAAACAATTTCCTGAATTATCATAATCAATTTCGGAAATAATATGTTTAAGACTTTGATTTCTCTAAATCAAATCTTATTAAATTAAGAGACAGATTCCCTTAATTCAACCACATATTATTTTCTTAAAAATCTTATTTAAGTAAATATACTCTATAGGAAACAATTTTCCTAATTAATTTTGGAGACAATAATATGTAAGAGCATCACCTCATAAATCAAATAAGGAAATTATCGTTTGAGAATCACCTCAAAAAATTTTCAAGATTCGATCACATATTTTATTTATGAAAAATTAATATCAATAACCTAATTTGGACGGCTCCCCGAGGCTCAATCCAATATAAGCATTTGACAGTTTAAATTCAATTTAGGAAATTTAATTACAACAACTAACTTTAAATTGGACGGCTCCCCGAGCCTCAATCCAAAATAAAGAATTTTATAAATAATTTAATTTCCATTTATAAATTTAAATGTCAATTAATATTCCCATAATTTATCTAGACTTTCTTGAAAGAAAGTGCCCAAAATTGCGAGCTTTCCATAAATGGAAAGTTTCCAAAAACAAAAGGTTTTCAGAATAATTGTAAGTTTTTGGTACAAAGAAAACTTACGTTTTCCCAAATTTGGAAAATTTTCAAAATAGGAAATTTCCAAAATTGGAAAGTTTCCAAAAAATGGAAAGTTTTCACAATTATTATAAAATTTCAGAAACAGAGATATTTCAAAAGTTTGCGAAATTTCATGAGGATTTCCAAACTTTGAAATTCCTAAATCGAAAATTTACCATAATTGGAAAGTTTCCATAATTGGAAAATTTTCCAAATTGGGATCATGACAAAGCTTTCCGTAAAACAATTATATGATTATGTCGAACACAAACCTCGGCTCTGATACCATTGTTGGGACCGGGTGCATGTTGACATGGATGCGGGTTCGTAATTTCAAAATTAATTATGTGCAGCAGAAGGTTTAGCATAAATAATTTCTCTAAATCAACTAACCACACATCTAAGCATGCAATTTTATCTTGTGTAGACATGATCATATATTTGAAATTTTGCAGAAACGTAAACTAATTTACATATTACCTCGCGTAACTCGAAGGAAGGGACGAGATCCAACCGTAAGCGTCCCTTGGAAGCTCCGCCTCTATTCGCGTCCATGCCGAGTATCTTCGGGATGACTGATAAGTACTATTTTATTGATTATTTGAGCTGCTTAAATCCATGTTTTACCTATGTTTTTATTGCTAAAATTGTGAAATTGCCCTAGGTTTTAGAACTTATTCATATTTTGGACTTAATTGCAAAATTACATATATTTGAGTTAATTGGCCACTAAATTCTTGATTTATTTTTGTAGGCATAAAAGGTTCAAGTACCTAGGGCATATTGGGTCAAACTCGAGTCGGAAGTGACCCGGATTAGATTATCAAGATTACGATTAAATCCGGGCCGTCGATTCAAAAGCGGCTAGATCTGAGCCATCCGGGATGATCTGAAGCAATCTGAGCTAGGGCTAGGGTTGATCAAGCACCTTGATCAAGATCTGAAGGTTTCATCACAATCTGAGCTCGATCGACCGTTGGATCAAGCTTGGAGGGCTCTAGATCATCCATTCAAAGGCTAGCTTGATCTGGACCATCCGTTGCAAATCTGGAGGATCCGAGCTACCACGAGGCAGATCCTGACCCCAGATCATCATCATCAAAGTTTGGCTCAAATCAGACCAAGATCAGCCGTTGGATTGAAGCAAATCGATCTGAGCCGTCCATTGATTAATACTTAAGGAAAAACTCCACAGAGGTTACCCTTGTCGCGTCTTCAGCCTAGTTTCACTGTTCTTCGCCGTTCTTCCTCGTTTCTTCATCGTTTTTGAAAATCTTTGCTTCCATGAAGGCGTGACCACCTCATCTTCATTCCCAGATCGAGAATCAAGTCCATGGCGATTGGTGTTTGAAGAATTCTGCTCATTTGCGCTGGAACAGAGGATTTCTTGGGGGTTCCGGCAGTTCTCAGTCCGATCATCTTCTTCTCGACCACAACCCATTTCAAAGCTTCTGAACCACTTGTAGGGGTTCTCAGGTGAGCTCAGAAGTTTTCCATATCATCATCGCAGCCTTTCCAATCGAGATGAAGAGAATCGGATGGAAATTCCATCAAGCTCAGATTTGATGCAGAATCCACTTCAGAATTGATTGTCCATTGATTTGCTGAGCCTAGGGGTTCGAAGCCGGTTCTTGATTGACAACCAAGAATTTCTTGAGCTGAGGAAGGAGTTGAGGAGTAGATTAGACCTTTAATTTCCAAGTTGTTTAGCTGTATTTTCGTTTTCTGCACTGTCCTATTCTTAAGTTCTTGTTTAGTTACTGAATTTTTCGAGTTTTAAGTTGTTAGCCATAATTTAGCTTCAATTCTGCAAGTAGAGTAATATAGGAACGTGCTTAGTGATCATCTAGATCAAATTTCAGTTTATTGTAGTTTAATTTGTTGCGTACCATTTGATCTCTGAAAAAAAAACTGTGCAGTTTCTGAAATTGTTTTAGATTATCTGTTTTCTTTAGTTGTTTCTGAGTTTCTTAGTAGTTAACTCTTGCTCTAGCATTAGACAGATAGTGTAGTTGGTTTAAAATAGCATTTGCTTTAATTTCTGAGCATCAACTCCATTTAGTGCATACCAACCTAGCTCTGAATTTCCTGCAGTTTCTGAATTGTATCAGGGTTGTGTGTTTGCCCAATTGTCTTTGCGTTTTCATTGTGTTAATCCCTGCATTTCAAGTCCAATATATGCTTGTTCAGTTAACATAGAATTTGGTTCGATTTCCTGCAAGTTTTGCCATGTTTTCAGCTTAGCTAGATCTATAATCCTGAAATTCTGTTTTCATTACTGCATTTTCCTTTATTTCTGCCTTGTTTTTCTTTGCTTCAGTTGTGTCCAAGTGAGCTGTTTGTCTTCAGCCATTCATGCTGAGTTTTCAATTGATAGATTGCTGCTCAAATTGTGATCGAACAGCAGGCATTTCTGAACTGCTATAACTAGTTTTAGGTGCCAAATTCAATTAGTTTTGGCACAAGGAATTCTCCTTTGTGTGCCAACTGCCCTAGACCTGTTAAATCCGAATTTAGCTTGTTTTTGTGGTATGAGATAGTGTTTGAGTTCAATAGGCTTGCACTCATTCATATTTGAATTTTATTGGTAGTGGTTAGGTTCCAAAAGCATTATAGCTAAGTGAAGTTGTTGCTTGAGTAATCTTCAAAATTCCCTTTACATTGATTTGTGTTAATCTTGTTTATTTTCGAAAACTCCCATCCTTGCTTTTATTTCATTGCATAGCATTCCATTTTGTGTTTGAAATAAGAAATCAGTTATCAAAAACTTTGTAAGTGTTTGGATTTAGTTTCCATTTGTTGAGTTTTTAAGTGCCAATTTTCTTGTTTAGTTTATTAAATCACGGCTTCTATTTTTCATTTGCAATTTCATTTTCAATTACAAACCAAAATCCCATTTACTTGTTTGAAACCCAAAAACGACACATAACTACAAGTTTGAATCAAGCACGACATCTAGCCCCGAGAAAAATACGACCTGTGGCCCCTATATTACATTTTCATATTTTTGATTGTAAAAAACGGTTTCCAGCTTTCATTTACAAATTCTAAATTTGAGGCCCACATTCGTGACACATTGTTTGGGCCTGTCAATGACTTCGCAAAGCCACGAGTTTCATGTTCTCGAGAACTACTAGATTCTCCGAGAACGCGACGAGAAAAACCAAGAGAGAAGTCGGAAGACTAACCACAAAAGGATGGCCGGGAAAGGGTAGGGGCGGCTGGCTGGTACTCCTTCTTGGGGATGGTTGGCGCACGGCAAGAAGGGGAGAAGAGAAGGAGAGAAAGAGAGAGAGAGAGCCTATGCCTTCATCTCTATGATTATCACACCCAAGCCTTGCCTTGGGTTCTTTATATAGTGGTCTCTACACCATCAAGCCTCTCAAATATGGAATAACTTATTCTATCATGCTATGT
Source organism: Boesenbergia rotunda (assembly GCA_024364735.1). Classification (NCBI taxonomy): domain Eukaryota; kingdom Viridiplantae; phylum Streptophyta; class Magnoliopsida; order Zingiberales; family Zingiberaceae; genus Boesenbergia; species Boesenbergia rotunda. The sequence goes on from JAGFNQ010008421.1 coordinate 174,019, forward strand.
TTGATTTTATTACATGGTTAAAATCATATTTTAATTCTTGATAAAAATCAATCAAGTCTCTTCTCTCCTATGGAATAAATTTTCTTATCATGGTAAATCAATCCATGATTGATTTTATAAAATAAACCAATGCATGGTTCATTTTAATTTCCATGAAAAATAAACCAAACCTTGGTTTATTATATAAAAATTTATATCATCCATAATTTTATAAAACAATCGACACTTGGTTTATTTTATAAATTGAACCAAAAACTTGGTTCTCTCCCTTTGTTTTGGTTGGCCAAGCAAAGTGGATGGAGGCCCTCTTTGGCCGGCTCATCCAAGCCACGGCCCAATTAATTAAACTTATTTAATTAATCTATTAAGTCTTCAAAAGACTTAGCCATTTTACGCTTCCGATGCGTCTCTGAAAAATTCAAATTCGACTTATCGTTTGACTCAACCAAACTTAATCTCTCTTGATTGGAAAATCTAATTTTTAACTCGTTTTAAATCCCTCGGATTACTCGTAGTGCGTGTAACTAAATAGGCTTTCGATTTATGTTGGCCGTCTATAATTAATCAATTAATTATAGAATGATCACGAGTGACACCTAGTAGTACATCATGATCCCCAATTAATCGAAAGATCAACGGTTGACCTCAGAAACAATTCTGAAACCCTTCAGCAGCTATAATGAATCGTGCCCCATTCCCTTCACCATCTTATACCCACTTGGTTCAGGACATGGTCTATATGTGTCAGTCCCCACTAGGCTGACTACGTCACACCTAGCCCAAGTAACGTTTTCTCGTCCTACGGATTCTAATTACTCTCATGTATTTAAGAGATTCATACTCTGAACATGTCATGATCTGGCCAGAGGCTTCGAGTAACAATCCAACGATAGGCCTCGGGTATACATCTCCTCGCAAGGAGTAGTGAATCCTTTGTAGGCTGTTCAAACATCTTCGGGCATTTCGGCTTATACCCAATCATCCTGGGTCCACACCTCCTTGGAGATGCTTGCTTAAGATGTCAAAGTATAAGTCTGCATGACCAAGATGACTTGACACCGCAAGTTAAAAGAACATCGCACTTAAGCTGCAGTAAGAACCTCACTAACATATCTATATGTAGACTACCATATGAAGTTTTACAACCAGTCACTCCAATGAACTAGTTCCCTTAACTAGCATTCATGTTTATCTTCGGACATCTCAATGTCACCAGCCAGTGAGAATCAGCTGATTAGAGAATAACCCATGCTAGTCTCAACAGAATTGATAGTGTCCGTATTTATCAATCCATCAACTAGGGACAATTTCAATACTTCACAATTGCACATGTAGGGATAATCGCTAGTTGTGAATTCATCACAAAGTCTCTCATGCTGTGAATTATATTGCGGACATTCAGTAAATGAGATTAAGATCTCAATCAAATACAGAAACATATATACTCAAATAGTGAATATTCATTTATTAAAATAAATGATTACAATCATAAGGCGATTGCCTTAGGACACTTCTCTCATATTACTAAGACTCTTCAGCTGAGCCTCCGTCAGTTGCCAGCCGCGCCAGCTGCCCGTTGAAACCTGAAATCGGTAAACAGACAATCCTGCACCAAGGAAAGTCCTCAGTTGACTATCCCCTATGGTTTGAATCCTCCCTGTATCACCTGCACACTCCAACAGAAGATTAGCACATCATATCAAATGAAATCAGCAGTGTAATAGAGAATCGCCAGAGAAAACGGACGCGATCAGAGCGTCTGACAGTGAATTTGAATTAAAGTTCAGCTTCTGATCGGTCAGCCGACCGATCAGAGAGGACCCTGATCGGTCACGGGACCGATCAGGGTTAGCCCTGACCGATCAGGCTCCAGCCTGACCGGTCCATACTGAGAAACTGGGAATCGCAGATTCCTTTTGATCGATCACCCTGACCGATCACAGATCGTGGATCGGTCACCGGACCGATCCACAGCAGTGCTGGGATTCCCAGCCTTCGCAGGCCAATCCTCACTGATCGGTCACCAGACCGATCAAGTTGTGGCCTGATCGGTCTGGGGATTGATAATGGCACTTCCTGACCGATCAGGATCCATCCTGATCGGTCACAGTGAGGAACCCATGATATTTGAACGATCAGCCTGACCGATCATGGCTCCTCTCTGATCGTTCCCCAGAACGATCAGGACCGGAACAGAAGCCAAACCAAGGGTTCTCTGTTCTCTCTCTGATCGGTCCCCAGACTGATCAGCCCTCTCTGGATCGGTCACCAGACCGATCCACAGCAGGAATTCGTGCTAATCTCCCTGATCGGTCACCTGATCGATCCAGAGGCTTCCAATTCAACCCAAAGTCAAGAGAACGGGCTCCCAGCCTTCTCTGACTTGTGCTCAGTCCCCCGGACTAAGACTCCATGCCCAGCTTCACTCACCGGGACTTCACCTAGTCCCACTAGGTATGCCTAGTCCCACTAGGTCTTTTCACTTCACCTAGTCCCACTAGGTGTGCCTAGTCCCACTGGTCTTTTCCACTTCACCTAGTCCTACTAGGTGTGCCTAGTCCTAGAAGGTCTTTTCCACTTCACCTAGTCCCACTAGGTGTGCCTAGTCCCTCTAGGTCTTTTCCACCTAATCCCACTAGGTGTGCCTAGTCCCACTAGGTCTTTTCCACTTCACCTAGTCCCACTAGGTATGCCTAGTCCCACTAGGTCTTTTCCACCTAGTCCCACTAGGTGTGCCTAGTCTCACTAGGTCTTTTCCCACTTCACCTAGTCCCACTAGGTGTGCCTAGTCCCACTAGGTCTTTTCCACCTAGTCACACTAGGTATGCCTAGTCCCACTAGGTCTTTTCCTATGCCAGCGTGCGATCTCCCAGATCCACCTAGACTTAATCTGAATTCATTCAACTAAACTTAAATCATTGTCAACACCAAAACAACAATCGGGCCAGACTGCATTAACAGTTTACAAGGAGCTGATTGAAGTCCAAGAGTGAGTTATTGTTTGGAAGATTGAAAATTGAGGAGAGCAGTTTAGAATTCTGCACAAAACAGCTTCTGTGAGAGTCCTGATTGGTCTCCAGACCGATCAGGAGCTATCCAGTCCGATGCACAGTCCGATCAGACAGTGTCTGATCGGTCCAGGGACCGATCAGTAGTTGTGGCACAGAAACAAAACCTTGGCACATTTAATTCAGTGAACTTTCTCAGTCCATGCTCCACTACAACTCCGAAATATGCAAGATAAACTCAAAAATAGAGGGAAAAGTACATTTAGATACATTTTTGGTGTCCAAGTCTTTTACTTTCTAAGCTTTTTCCTTATTTTCTTATTTCGGCATATTTCTTCTCCATAATTTCTTAATCTTTAGTATCAAGATCATTGAATTTCTATCATAATTTTAGCATTTCATATATCTTCTTTACCTTGTCTAAATAAGCTTTTATAGATGTGGATCCTAATCAAGAATGATGGTGGAGAGTAGATAATAAGCAAGCCTATGGTAGTGCAAGAACCATGATTGTGTTTGAGTGAGCTCCACTTTCATTTAAATGTAGAACATAGGAAGATAGCCACTTTAAAACTTCCCTTGCAAGGTTTTTTGTGAAATTCATTTCAATGAGTCATGATGGATGAAGTATACTATGTTGTTGATTTAAGGACAAGATACTAGTCCATTAAGCTTAGATTTTTGAGAATTGACAACCCTAGGTAATTTCCTTTCAATTGCTTCTAACTATGATAGATATTAATCTAGGGGGATATATCTTAGCTTACTAGTAGCTTGTGCGAGGCACTGATGGACCCAAACTAGGTGTCACGAATGTGGGTCTCAAATTTAGATATTTGTAAAGCTGAAAACCCTTTTTGCAATCAAAGAATAAAAGCGTAGTAAAGGGGCCACAGGTCGTATTTTTCCTAGGGCTAGTTGAGATGGTTTGGTTTATTGCTTGAATTTATGTGTCGTCAAATTTTTTTGGGTTTCAAATAAAATCTGGTGTTTGGTTTCGAATAGACAAGAAAATGCAATAGAAAGAAAGGAAGATTAACTAAGTGAACTTAAACAAGGTAATAGCAACTATGAACTCAATTAATGGTGAATTTAGTTAACTAATGCAAATGAGCTAAACTTGGAAAAATAAATCCGAATTCATGTTCAGGTGTACACTACAAATTGTATTGAACTGAAGGCACTACCACTCAAAGCCGAAACCTAACTTGATACAATTGAAGCTATGAAACTTGATACGCAAGGGATAAAAGAACTATGTGCCAAAATTACACGAAATGCAGGAAATGGACTGATCATTAGTTTGGGAAAACAAAGCTGTTAATGAAGAGATTTGCAGAACTGAATGAGAAATTCAAAACCTTGAAACTGATCAAACAAGCAGAATTATTGCAGAAATTAAATGGAGGAAAATAGATTCTTGAATCAGAAATGCAGCAACAAAAATTTGATGCAAAGTGTAAAAAGCAACTGATGTGAATCAATTGGTTGTGAATCAAACAAGTTGGGTACAAAATTCAGCAGCAAGTAGATGCAGAATCAAACTCTAGTGAAACAAAAACTCAGAAACAAAATATGATGTGCAGAAATTGAACATAAATTGCAGAAATGAATTTATACGCAGGGAATTCAGCTGACAAAACAAGGCAAAAACAAACAATTCAAACTCAGATTGAGAAGGTAAGCTAAGAGTGAACTGATACGCAAGCCATGAAAGGAGAAATGCAATTTCAAAATCCAGATCAATTCAGAAACGTCTAAAGCAAAAGCAGTTTGCAGAAATTCAGTAATGAAATCAAGAATTCAGAATCTGAAAGGAGAAATGCAGAAATGAAAGCAAGAACCTAATTCAATACAATAGAGCAGATTTGATTTAGACGAACTAATGTATACTAGATACAAATCTCAGCACATATGAACTGAAACAATGGAGCATTGAAATTGAAATTCAAGCAACTGATTAGCAGAAATTAAAGCTGATGAGCAACAACTAGAACCGAATGCAAAACTTGATATTAATTTCTATGGAAATAAAACTACAACAATGTGAATTCAGAAGGAAATGAAACTGGAACTAGCTCGATACAAAATTCAAAACTGAAGGTTCAATTTGATACGCAAGAAAGAAAGTCTGATATGCAGAAACAAATCTGATACGCAAGAATTGAAACAAGAATTGTAATAAAAATTGCAACTATTGTTTACTAAATAGAATCCCTATCTGTTTACCTTGCAAAATGAAACCTAATTAAGGCTAGAAAAATTCAGAAAATGAAACTACAGCAGCTAATTCCGAAGACAGTAACAGAAATGTTGCAGAAATGGAAATTACAGCATGAGAAATTGAAATTCAGTAAACAACTAAGTCTCGATCCATCCATTAGCTCAAGACCTCCTTGCCGTCACACAAGGGCAAGCCAAGAACCCCTTCAACTCGCAAATCATTGGGAAAATGGCTCCAATTTATGATCTGCTCACAGATTCACATTCAGCTGGAAAATCCAATCTGATCTCTTTGATCTAGCAACTAAGGACTGCGATGAAGATTAGTTGATGATCAGAGTGCTCCAGAGACCCTCCAGATTACTCCGATTGAAGAAAATAGCACAAAATCACGATCAAATTGATCAGAAATCAGAAACTGATGAAACACTCACTTAGCCCCTGTTCCGATGCAAATCTGAGCTAGAACTTCCATTGAAACCTCTTCCAATAATCCAGATCTTGCTCCAAGGTGGTGATCGAATTGGCCACGCCTTCAGATGGAAGAAATGAAGAAGAAATGAGAAACTGAGCTACGAACTGCGAAGACGCGATAGAGATCTGAAACAGGGGAATTCTGTTTATGTAGTTAAAACAGTGAACGGCTGAGATTATCCAGCGCTCATCCAACGACTGATCTTCATCCGATTTGGCTCAAACTTCCCAGATCATGATCAAGGGTCAGGATCATCCTCGGAGTAGCTCGGATCTGCCAGATGCAAAACGGATGGTTCAGATCACCTTGATCTTTGAATGGACGGTCTAGATCCTCCTGAGCTTGATCTGACGGTCAGATGATCTCTGATTTGGATGAAATTTTTAGATCTTAATCTGATCGCTTGATTAACCTTAATCCCAACTCAGATTGATCAGAAGTTCTCAGATGGTCTAAATCTAACCGTTCTTGCATCGGACGGTCCATATTAGTCGACGCTTGACCACTTGATCCAGTCCACTTTTGACTCAACTTTGACCCAACATGACCTAGGTCCATGATCCTTCCAAGCCTACAAAAATAGATCAACAATTTAGTGACAAAACAATTCAAAAATATCAAAATTTGGGTCAAACACGGATTTAAGCACGGATTTGGGTCCAAAATGAATGTAAATCCTAAAACCTATGGTAAATCCACAATTACGCAAGTAAAATATGGGTCAAACACGGATTTAAGCATATGAAATGATCAATAAAATGATACTTATCAGGCACCCAAGAGTAAGTGTGGGGGAGTTGATAATTACCATTTTGTTGATAAATTTAGGCTCTCAAATCCATGTTTTGATCCACTATTATATGCTTAAGTTTGCATTTACTAAAGGTTTCATGTATTTCCTCAATTTTAGCTTTTAATTCAAATCTTTCTATATTTGAGATATTTTTGGCATTAATTGTGAATCTAATTTTGTCGGCTTCAAATGATCATGGACCTAGATTGGATTGGGTCAAACATGAGTCAGTATTGGATCCGGATCAAAGTGATCAAGCTTGGATTAATTTGAGCCGTCCGATCAAGAAACGGCTAGATGTGAACCATCGGTCAACTTCTGATCAATCTGAGTTCAAGATAGAGTCAATCATGACCACTGATCAAGATCTGAAAATTTCATCCAAATCAGAAGCAATCTGACCGTTGCATCAAGCTCAAGATGTTCTAGACCATCCAAGCAAGAGAAGGGAAGATCTGGGCCATCCGCCATAGATCTGGTTGATCCGAGCTAAGGACAGGTAGATCAGAGCCACAGATCAAGATCTGGGGAGTTTGGTTCAGATCTGAGAAGATCCTACCGTTGGATGAGATCTGAACAATCCCAGCCGTCCAAAATTCAAAAGAGGATTTAAATTGGGAATTCCCTCTCCGCTCTGGGGTGGCGTAGCAGCAGAGTAGTTTCAGATCGTATTTTTCTTCCATTTTCTTCATCAGTTCTTGATCGTTCTTCCACAGATCGCGTGGTCGCATCAAACTTGATTCATCTTCGAGATTTCAGATCGCGGAAATAAGTTTTCTTGGTTAAGTTTGCTAATCCTATTCTTCGTAGCTGAAGGAGTTAAGGTGGGGGTTCCGCTAAAGCTGCTGATTATCGATCGATCCTTTCTAATTGCTGGTTTTCGTCGTCTGGAGCTGTCGGAGCAACGTAAGGGGATCTCGAAGGTGTTCTGGGAGTTTCCGTGGTCGATCGCTTATCAGCCAGTCGAGGAGGAAATGATCGGTGATCACTTTCAGCTACTGACCGATCGGGTTGATTGGACAGAGAACACGTTGATCTGTCCTGTGACCGATCAGAAGAGGACCTGATCGGTCGGGCTCACCGATCAGGAGAGCAGAACACAGCAAACTGATCCAGGGAATTTGTTTTCGACGGATTTTGAGCCAAGAGGGTTTCTAGCTCAACCTTTGTGTGACGGCAAAGGGGAGTCTTGTTGATAAATTGATTTGATGTTCTAAATTAGGATAATCTCGTTCCAAGCATTTATTTCCTTCAAGTTGTTCTAGTTGTTTCTATTACAATTCAAGCCAAGTGCTTAAGTCATGTTTCAATTTAGTTTTCATTATCTTGCAATTAATTTTCCTTGCAATTAGTTCCTGCAATTAGTACTTACGTTTCAATTCAAGAGTTTGGATTTACTTGTTCAATTGTCAATTAGGTTAAGTTTAGCTCTTGCACTTCCTTAGTTCATTACCTTGCTTAGTTAAGCCTATTTTGTTCCAAGTGTTATTTCATATTGTCATTTCATTTCCTTATCACAAAAACCCCTATTTTATTAGAAAACCCAAAACATTCAAACGACAAATAAACTTGCAAGCTCGAATTAAACATTCATTCAACTAGTCCTTGGAAAAATACAACCTGAGGCCCCTCTACTACATTTCTATCTTGTTATCCAAAGGGTTTTTAGCTTTATAAATATCTAAATTTGAGACCCACATTCGTGACATCTATTTTGGGTCTATCAAGGTACGCCCACTTTGATTGTGCGTAGATCCGACGAACCATAGTTACTATATGGATTGCTAAGAGTATGCAACAAAAGTAACCACTCTAATCAAATGATGTATGACTACTTTCGCATGGATCACTAGGAAGGGATCATTTTTCCACAACCAAATTTAATTATTTTTCGCTAATAAGATCCCTATACTCTTTTGTTCAGAGATCTAGTTTTCGTTCATTTTGATTGACAGGACGTGATATGGAACAATAATAAAGCAAAACATAGTAAAACAGACATCGGAGTGACCAGAAGCCTGAGTTGTGGCAAGTAGCATGGCCGTGTTGTTCCCCTAGAGAGCCACTTTCTTAGGCCATGCCAGTTGGCATGGTAGTGTAGGGATCCCATGGAGCCACCATCCATGGTCGTGCCAATCAACATGGTTGTGTGGCTCTCCCCGAGAGCCACCCTGCCTTAGCCATGCCAAATGGCATGATCATGTAGCTCTCCCCGACAGCCACCCTTACAAGGTCGTGCCTCCTGGCTCCCCATTTGTTTGCTACACGTCCCGATTGTGGCACCTGGAAGTAGGGGGGTCATGACGCCCCTGCTATAAAAGGGGAAACCCTCTCCTTTTCTTTAGGAGGAAGTTTCTCCCTTAGGAGATTCCATCTCTTGCCTCCCTTTCATCTCCGGCCACCTCTCTAACGATTTGAGGTTGTCTCCATCATCAATCCATCTCCAAGACAAACAATTGGTTCTTGAAGACTTTGTGCTCCTATTAGCTTAGCATTTCTTTTCCATTCTTACATTTGGATTGTAGAATGCTTATTTCTATTGGATCGATTAGGCCAGCAAGAGGGGAGTGAATTGCCCCTGAAAATCAAACTCGAGATCTTTTATTTAACTTAACAAAGATGGTTAGTTAGCACAAACAATAACATAAATGATATTAACTATGAAACAGAAAGAGGCACAAACAAATTTACTTAGTTGCAACCAGGAAGGTTGCTAATCCAAGGCAATGGTAGCGAAATCTCCAAATCAACTCCTTGTGGGTGGAGAAGCCTCTTAGAGAATTAGAAACTCGGAGAGAATAGAAAAAAGCTATTACAGAATTCATTATAGCTCGAATAAATGATTTGCTTTGAGTTAAGGGACCTATTTATAGCACCTAAATCATTTCGACGTGTTGATGTGGCACATCATAGGTGCCCGAGTGCATACAAGCACCTGATAGCGGTCAAAGTCTATCCACGTCACAATGGTGAGATATAGCTCATTTTGTCAATAAGCATCAAGTCTCTGGCACCAATATAAACCCGGGCACTTGTATAGTTGGGTGCCCATATCCATATGGATGCCTGATTACCCGAGCGCCTGAATCTTCTCGAGCATCCAGGAGATAACTGGTCAACTCTAGTTGACCAACCTTCTTCTAGCCTCATGGTTGATCTCCAGCCATCTAGAGTTGGGCTCACCCGAACCCATCTCCGGTTTTCTCCTCAAGCAGACTACCTACCCAGTTTCATGTCCCTCGGACGTCGCGCGTGTAACGCCCGTCTTTTTCCCACACCTTACGATGTGGCGAGAGGGCGGCGTTACGCTAACATACATAGGCATATGAACATCTTAATTCAGCGAAATAATTTTTTTTTCTTTAAACTTATTACACATGAGTTTAACCATGCAACTAATACTTGAATCATGTATATATACCTTAACTATCATTCATGAACATGGTGACATTATAACTTAGCATATTAACCGCATACGTAGCATCATGATCTAACCATTCCATAACTTATCCATAAGCATCATAAGTAGCAAGTAACTTATCCATTAGCATCATAAGAGTAAGTTATTCTTTAGGCATAACTATCAGAGGTATAACATAGAACCTAATGAGGCGTTTCAATACACAAGACATGCAATCAATATAAATAGAAGAATCCTTTACCATGTCACTGCCACACACACGCTCTTGCCCCTCCTGCTGCTTCCCTTAGTACCCTCTTGCTTGATCTGCGGTATAAGAAAATAAGACTATAAGCGCACAGGCTTAGTAAGACTCTTTCCTACTCACTAAAATCCATACGTCACATAAAGCATAATCATATGAACATTTAACAGGACATGATTCTTAACATAGAACATAAGCATAAAACATACTTATCATGGCATAATTCTTAATATGAACATAAGCATAAATATACTTATCATGACATAATTCTTAACATGAACATAAGCATAAAAAGGCATTTAACATGGTATGGTTCTTAACATAAACATAAGCATCTTCTTAACACAATTCATAAGCATATTCTTAGCATATATCATAAGCATATTCTTAGCATGAATCATAAGCATATTCTTAACATAAATCATAAGCATATCATAAGCATATTCTTAGCATAAATCATAAGCATATCATAAGCTTATTCTTAACATAAATCATAAGCATATCATAAGCATATTCTTAACATAAATCATAAGCATATCATAAGCATATTCTTAACATAAATGCATAACATGAATGGATGCATGAGTCAAATGCATATACATAATGATGCTTATTTGAAAATCATACTTATAAATACTTAAACATAATCATAACATCATGGGGCCCTATCTTGTACCACATACATACATCATGTGTGCGCATCCCTAAGTAAATACGAGGTAGCTATTTTCGACCTACTAGGGTAAGGACAGCTTCATCGGTAGTCCCGAACCGTGGACAGCTTCATCGGTAGTCCATAACCGTGGACAGCTTCATCGGTAGTCTAGAACCGTGGACAACTTCATCGGTAGTCCAGAACCTTGGACCTTACTTAGGTCCGGTACAAGCCCATTCGTAAAATAAAATAATTTCACATGCTTCTTCATTCATAAACATACATGGTATAATCATTCATTCTTAATGCTTAACATCATCATTATGCCTTGAAGGCATGAACCTTATCTTCATTCATCATTTTCATTCCATATCATCATTATGCCTCGAAGGCATGAACTTTATCTTCATTCATCATTTTCATTCATAAAATATGACATACATACATAATTATATCCTAAGATATGAGCATCATCCTAGTCCATAAAGCTTGCATGATCATGGTACATAAGATAAACATGCATTTCATACATGGTACATTTCATCTAGCATGCATAATCATAGTATCCCTCATAGAGCATGCATGGGTAAGATCCATATGAACATGATACATACCTCTTAGGTTCATGGCATTTTACAGTACTTACGTTCATGGAATTCATTATAGAACATGCATAGACCTTCATACACGTGTATCTATTATAGGCATTTAACATCCTACATGCATTATTCTATTTAACTTACCCCTACATCAATTACATATGTTCATGGTATATGGTCTAAAATATTCATGAGTAAAACATAACACATAACCTAAACATACAAAGTCATGATACATAACACATAAAGCTAGGGTTTTGGTAACATAAAGATCCTTACATCATGCTTAACCATATACTTACATCATAGTAACCTATAAACAAGTATCCTTGAGACCTTAACCCAATCCAAACCCTAGATCATGGTCTTGGCCGAAGCCCTAAAGAACCATAAATCCATGGAAAATTCACATAGGTCATAATTAACCTCCAATACAATACATACAATGTCATAGGAAACCATTTGAACCCTTGATTGGATTTAACCCTAAGTCCTATCCCTATATCATGCATTGGCCGAAACCCTAGAAGGGTAATAAGACCATAGGGAAATTCATATAAGTCACCATTAATACCCATTATATCATAGAAACATACTAACCATGCTTGAAGGGTTAAATTTTAAACCTAGCCTTGGGACATTGGTGGTGGCCGAAACCCTAAAGGGGTTCTAGGTGTTGGGACCGAGTGCATGTTGACAAGGATACAGGTTCGTAAATTTTAAAATATTTACGTGCAGCGGAAGAATTAGCATAAATAATTTCTCAAATTATTTTAACCACGTATCTAGCATGCGACCTTATGATGTGTGGACATGATCATAAATTAAAATTTTGCGAAAAGTAAACTAATTTACTTCAATACCTCGCGTAACTCGAAGTAAGGGACGAGATCCAACCGTAGCGTCCCTTGGAAGCTCCGCCTCTATTCGCGTCCACGGCGAGTTCTCTTCGGGATGACTTCGCAAAGTCACGAGTTTTGTGCCGACGAGAACTACTAGATTCTCTAAAGGCACAACTAGAAGATCAAGAGAGAAGAAAGGAAACTAACCACCAAGAAACGGAATCTAAATTCCGGGAAGGAAGGAGTTGCGATCCGCTTCTTCTTCTTCTTGGTTGGCTTCTCCTTGGTGATGATGACCCACGGCAACCTCAAGGGAGGGTGGTGCGCCGGTCCTAGCAAGTAGAGGAGGGCGCCGGCCCTAGGAGGAAAGGAGAAGGAGAGGGAGAGATTAAGAGAGAGAGAGGGAGAGAGTTAATCTCTTGATTACTCTATTAAGGAATTCAAGCCTAGCCTTGGTTCCTTTATATAGTATTCTCTCCCTTGCCAAGTCTCCCTTTTAACGGAATTTTTCATAAAAAATTTATCCTATAAATTTTCTTATGAATTATTCCGTTTAAGCCAAGTTTTATTATAACTAACTTTATAATAAAACAAATACATCTCTCCTTTTATTATGGAATAAATTTTACAAGAAATTTATAAATTTTCTTTATTATGGAAAAATCAATTCATAATTGATTTTATAAAATTAAAATAATCCATTCCATGGATCATTTTAATTTCCATAAAAAGAATAAATTTCTATAAATTTCTTTATATAAATTTCTTTATACAAATTTATCTATCCATAATTTATAAAACAAATCGCGCTAGATTTATTTTATTAATTAAATTAAATAAATTGGTTTCTCCCCATTGCTTTGGCCGGCCAAACCAAAGTGGGTTGGCACCCTCTTTGGCCGGCTAAACCGAGCCGAACCCATCGCGAATTAAATTCATTTAATTCACCCAATAAGCCTTCAAAAGACTTAGCCATTTTAAGCTTCCTTTGCACCTCTGATTTACTCAGATTCGTCTTATTTCTCTTGATCGAAAAATCTAATTTTCAACTCGTTTTAAATCCCTCGGATTACTCGTAGTGCGTGTGACTAAATAGGCTTTCGATTTATGTTGGCCGTCTATAATCAACTAATTATAGAACGATCATGAGTGGCACCTAGTAGTACATCATGACCCCCAATTAATCGAAAGATCAACGGTTGACCTCAGATGTAATTCTGAAACCCTTCAGCAGCTCTAATGAATCGTGCCCCATTCCCTTCACTATCTTATACCCACTTGGTTCAGGACATGGTCTGTGTGTGTCAGTCCCCACTAGGCTGACTACGTCACACCTAGCCCAAGTAGTGTCTTTCTCATCCTTTGGATTTCTAATTACTCTCGTGTATTTAAGAGACTCATACTCCAAACACGATATGCTCTGGCCAGAGGCTTTGAGTAACAATCCGACGATAGGCCTGGGTATACATCTCCTCGCAAGGAGTGGTGAATCCTTTGTAGGTTGTTCAAACATCTTCGGGCACTTCGGCTTATACCCAATCATCCTGGGTCCACACCTCCTTGGAGATGCTTGCTTAAGATGTTAAAGTATAAGTCTCCATGACCAAGATGACTTGAACACCACGAGTCAAAGGAACATCGCACTTAAGCTGCAGTAAGAACTTCATTGACATATCTATATAGATTTCCATATGGAGTTTTACAGCTAGTCACTCCAATGAACTAGTTCCCTTAACTAGCATCCATGTTTATCTCCGGACATCCCAATATCACCAGCCAGTGAGAATCAGCTGATTAGAGAATAACCCATGCTAGTCTCAACAGAATTGATAGTGTCCGTTTTTATCAATTCATCGACTAGGGATATTTTCAATACTTCACAATTGCACATGTAGAGATAATCACTAGTTGTGAATTCATCACAAATTCTCTCATATTGTGAATTGTATTGTGGACTTTCAGTAAATGAGTTTAAGATCCCAATCAAATACACAAACATGTATACTCAAATAGTGAATTATCATTTATTAAAATAAATGTTTACAATCATAAGGCGATTGCCTTAGGACACTTCTCTCATATTACTAACAAACTCCCACTTGGCCTAATGCCAATCGCTACGGTATCCAATACCACAGGCTCTAACATGACCCTCAAACTTACTTTGAGGCAAGGCCTTAGTTAAAGGATCCGGTACATTCCTTTCAGTGGGAATTTTCTCAATTTGTATATCATTCCTACTTATAATCTCTCTGATCAGATGATAGCTGCGAAGCACGTTTGGATCGCTGATGAGACCTTGGTTCCTTTGCTTGTGCAATAGCTCCATTGTTGTCGCAGTAAACCGGCACTGCTTCATCAATGGTTGGAACCACACCAAGTTCGGAGACAAACTTCTTGATCCAAACTGCTTCCTTTGCTACTTCCGAAGCTGCTATATATTCCGCTTCCGTGGTAGAATCCGCTACGGTATCTTGTTTGGAACTCTTCCAACTTATTGCACCTCCATTCAAAGTAAATACGTATCCAGACTGAGATTTAGAGTCATCCTTATCTGTCTGGAAATTGGCATCTGTATACCCACGTATTACCATATCTCCTTCTCCATATATTAGGAACACATCCTTAGTTCTTCTTAAGTACATAAGGATTGTCTTAACAGCCTCCCAATGATCCATTCCTGGATCCGACTGGTATCTGCTTGTGATGCTCAGAGTATACGATACATCGGGCCTAGTACATAACATAGCATACATGATAGATCCTATCGCGGATGCATAAGGAATCTTATTCATGCAAATCCTCTCGTCTTCTGTGCGCAGACACATACACTTTGAAAGGTTGATCCCATGCC
Organism: Boesenbergia rotunda; assembly: GCA_024364735.1. Classification (NCBI taxonomy): domain Eukaryota; kingdom Viridiplantae; phylum Streptophyta; class Magnoliopsida; order Zingiberales; family Zingiberaceae; genus Boesenbergia; species Boesenbergia rotunda. The sequence goes on from JAGFNQ010008421.1 coordinate 189,133, forward strand.
TGATGGGAAGGTAACCATTCTTGGATTCTGACATGCTAAACCTTTTTAGCACTCGGTCTATATATGTAGACTGCGAATGACCAAGCAACCGTTTTGATCTATCTCTATAGATTCTAATCCCAAGGATATAGGTGGCTTCTCCCAGGTCTTTCATGGAGAAAGTTTTGGACAACTAAATTTTAACTGTCTGCAAGACTGATATATCGTTTCCTATAAGTTATATGTCATCGACATATAATACTAGGAATACGACTGCACTCCCACTAACCTTCTTGTACACACAAGGTTCGTCAGGATTTTGTGAGAAATCAAACTCTTTGATTGTCTCATCAAAACGGATGTTCCAGCTCCTTGATGCTTGCTTCAGTCCATATATGGATCGTCGAAGCTTGCATACTTTGGTTTTATCAACCGATGTGAAACCTTCAGGTTGTATCATGTATACATCCTCAAGCAGGTTTCCATTAAGGAAAGCTGTTTTCACATTCATTTGCCATATCTCATAATCTTAATGAGCTGCTATGGCTAGGAGCATCCGAATGGATTTAAGCATAGCTACTGGTGAATAGGTTTCGTCATAATCAATTCCTTGATTCTGACGATATCCTTTTGACACTAATCTAGCCTTAAAGGTAACAACATTACCTTCCATGTCGGTTTTCTTCTTGAAAACCCACTTGCACCCTATGGGCTTAATCCCTTCAGGTGGGTTAACCAAGTCCCATACTTGATTTTCGTACATGGAATCCATTTCCGACTTCATGGCTTCAAGCCATTTGTCCCTTTCTGAACTTTTCAGAACATCTTCATAATTGATAGGTTCATCATCGCTTATGAGTAACACGTCGTTCGATTCACTTATGAGAAATCCGTATCTCTCTGGAATATTGCGTGTCCTATCAGACCTACGAAGATGTGGTGTTGTTTTAGGTTCAACTGATAGCTCATCATTATGAGTTATTGGTTGTGGGTCTAGACCAGGTGTCTCTGTAATGTCTATTGGAGTTTCTTGAACTTCATTAAGTTCAATGCCACTCCCACTGTTTTCTTGTAAAAGAAATTCTCTTTCCAGAAATACAGCATGCCTTGAAACAAACACCTTTTGTTCCAAGAGATGATAGAATTGGTAACCCTTCGTTTCCTTAGGGTATCCAATAAATAGATATCTATCAGACTTAGCATCCAATTTGTCTGATATAGTCCGCTTCACATAAGCAGGACAACCCCATATCTTAAGGTGAGTTAAGTGAGGTTTCTTACTATTCCACCTCTCATATGGAGTAGTCGAGACTACCTTGGTCGGGACTCTGTTTAGCAAGTAAACAGTTGTCTTAAGTGCATAGCCCCAAAAGGATTTTGGAAGAGTTGCATGATTCATCATCGACCTAACCATGTCCATCAAGGTTCGGTTGCGCCTCTCAGATACACCATTATGCTGTGGTGTATACGGCGGAGTCCATTGGGACAATATCCCATTGTCCCTAAGATAATCTTGAAATTCTTGACTTAAGTATTCACCACCTCGATCGGATCGAAGTATCTTTTGCCAAGCTGTTTCTCTACTTCATTTCTGAACTCTTTGAATTTCTCAAAAGCTTCAGATTTGTGTTTCATCAAGAACACGTACCCGAATCGTGAGTGATCATCGATAAAGGTGATGAAGTAGCTATAGCCTCCTTGTGCAAGAGTTGACATTGGTCCACATACATCAGTATGTATTAGACCAAGCAATTCTCGCACTGGATTACCTTTTCCGGAAAAGGGTAATTTGGCCATCTTGCCTTTTAAGCATGATTCACATGTTTCAAATGAACCAGGTTCAAATGATTCCAGAATTCCACATTGGTGTAATTCGGTCATGCGTTTCTTACTTACATGGCCAAGACGACAATGTCACGTGTAGGAGTCTATTCGATTATCTTATTCGAGCACGTTTGTTGCTAACTTCGATATTGAAAACGTCACCGGATAAATCTAACGTGTAGATACCATTGCACAAAGTTCCATTACCATAAAGAACGCCATTTAAAGTTATGTAACAACAATTGTTACTAAAAGTTAAATGATAACTCTTTTCATTCAAACATGAAATAGATACAATGTTCTTTATTAACGAAGGAACAAAATAACAATTATCCAATTCTAAGATACGTCCAGTAGGGAGCTTTAGCAAATATGTTCCGATGGCAACAGCAGCAATCTTTGCTCCATTTCCAACTCGCAAATTCGCTTCTCCTTTGACGAATCTTCTTTTATTCCTTAGCCCCTGTATGTCATTACATATGTGTGAGCTACACCCAGTATCAAGTACCCAGGTATTTGAGGAAATAGAGTGACATTCAATAACGAAGATACCTGAAGAGGATGGGGCATCGGATGCCTTCTTCAAGGACTCAAGATAAACCTTGCAGTTTCTTCGCCAGTGACCCTCCTTGCCACAATGATGGCAAGTTCCTTTTGGTTTCTTTTTAGTCTTTTTGGCCTTTTTCTTCTTTCCTTTATTCTGTTCTTTGGCCTTCCTCTTAGAACCTTTCTTCGAGGAACCAACTAACAGTACCGTCTTTTGATCCGGCTTTACAGAAGGCTCCACAGTCTTCAGTAGGTTGAGCAACTCAGGAATGGTAGTATCTAGTTTGTTCATCCGATAGTTCATCACAAATTGTGAATAACTTTTGGGCAAACAACTCAGAATTAAGTCAATACTTAGTTCATGATCCATTGCAAAATCGAGTGTGATCAGTCGCTCAATGTACCCCAACATCTTTAACACAAACTGCGAGGCAGAAGTGCCTTCCTGCATCTTAGTGGTGAAGAGGAGTCTGGAGACTTCTAACCTTTCGGATCTCGCCTGATCTTCAAACAACTCATGAAGATGGAAGATGATGGTATAAGCATCCATATGCTCATGCTGCTTTTGCAGCTCAGGTATCATAGAGGCTAGCATGATGCAACTTGCAAGTTCAGAATCGGTCACATGTTTCTGATAGGCCACTAGCTGGTTTGGAGTTGCACCTTCTGGAGGATGGTTGGGAAGTTGATCTTCAAGGACATAGGCAAGCTTCTCTGCCTTGAGGACTATCCTCAGGTTTCGAAGCCAGTCCATGAAGTTTGGCCCAGTCAGTTTATTGGTGTCCAAAATGGAACGCAAATTCAGAGAAGACATGATCGAGTGATTATCCTAGAAATATAAATTGAGCTTATGTGAGAAGAATGATTAAAGAATGTATCAACATACATTAATAAAAAAATCCTATTTATTTTTCAAATTGAATAACCCTTTTTATCAATTCGGGAGATCGTAGGAACATCTCCAAATAGGTTGATATCCAACCATAGATAAGAACAACCATGACTGTGGCCATCAAGTTATTCTTAGCTATGAAGGTAGGTAATTATATCGATTACATATCACATATATGTAACTATCACTTTATGCTATCAACTAATTGAATGTTTGCATAAATCATTGGGTTGTTAA
>JAGFNQ010008422.1:0-64998 GCA_024364735.1 Boesenbergia rotunda
AAACTTACATATTTCCAAAATTGGAAAATTTCCAAAATAGGAAATTTCCAAAATTAGAAAGTTTCCAAAAATGGGAAGTTTTCAATTATCATAAAATTTCAGAAACTAGGATATTTCAAAAGTTTGCGAAATTTCATGAGGATTTCCAAACTTTGAAATTCCTAAATCTAAAATTTATCATAATTGGAAAGTTTCCATAATCGGAAAATTTTCTAAAATTGAGATCATGACAAAGTTTTTCGCAAAATAATTATATGATTATGTCGAACACTAACCGACTCTCATACCACTATTGAGACCTGGTGCATGTTGACATGGATACGGGTTCGTAATTTTAAAAAATAATTACGTGCAGCGGAAGAATTAGCATAAATAATTTCTCAAATTATTTTAATCACGTATCTAGCATGCAACCTTATGATGTGTGGACATGATCATAAATTAAAATTTTGCAGAAAGTAAACTAATTAACTCAATACCTCACGTAACTCGAATTAAGGGACGAGATCCAACCGTAGCGTCCCTTGGAAGCTCCGCCTCTATTCGCGTCCACGCCAAGTTCTCTTCGGGATGACTTCGCAAAGCCACGAGTTTCGTGCTGACAAGAACTACTAGATTCTCCAAAGGCACGACAAGAATATCAAGAGAGAGAGATGGAAAACTAACCGCCAAGTAACGGAATCAAAATTCCGGGGAGAGGAAGGAGATGCAACCCACTTCTTCTTCCTTCTTCGGCACCTTCTTGTTGGAGTTGGCTCGCGGCAACCCTAGGAGTTACCCTAGGCCGGCGCCCACTTGGAGAGGGAGAGGGAGAGAAGGAGAGGAAGAGAGGCTAGGCAAGAACTTGATCACTTGAATTGATTTCCAGCCTTGCCTTTGCACCTTTATATAGTAGCCTCTTTATCGCCAAGTCTCCTCTTAATGGAATAAATTTTCATAAGAAATTTATCTTAATAATTTTCTTATGAATTATTTCGTTATGCCAAGTTTTATTATAACTAACTTTATAATAAAAACAAACACATCTCCCATTTTTATTATGAAATAAATTTTCACAAAAATTTATTATATAAATTTTTCTTATCATGGAAAAATCAATTCATAATTGATTTTATAAAATAAAATAAATCAATCCATGGTTCATTTTAATTTCCATAAAAAGAATAAATTTATTATATAAATTTTTCTTATCATGGAAAAATCAATTCATAATTGATTTTATAAAATCAAATAAACAAATCCATGGTTCATTTTAATTTTCATAAAAAGAATAAATTTATTATATAAAATTTTCTTATCATGGAAAAATCAATTCATAATTGATTTTATAAAATAAAATAAACCAATCCAAGGTTTATTTTAATTTCCATGAAAATAAATCTCTTTATATAAATTTCTTTATATAAATTTCTTTATATAAATTTCTTTATATGAATTTATTTATCCATAATTTTATAAAACAAATCGCGCTTGATTTATTTTATAATTTAAACCAAATAAATTGGTTTCCCTCCTTTATTGTGGCCGACCAAACCAAAGAGGGTGGGCACCCTCTTTGGCCAGCCACACCAAGCCAAACCCTTGCGAATTAAACTCATTTAATTCGTCCAATAAGCCTTCAAAAGACTTAGCCATTTTAAGCTTCCGGTGCGCCTCTGATAAATTCAGATTCGACTTATTTCTCTTGATCAAAAAATCTAATTTTCAACTCGTTTTAAATCCCTCGGATTACTCGTAGTGCGTGTGACTAAATAGGCTTTCGATTTATGTTGGCCGTCTATAATTCATCAATTGTAGAACGATCATGAGTGGCACCTAGTAGTACATCATGATCCCCAATTAATCGAAAGATCAACGGTTGACCTCAGAAATTATTCTGAAACCCTTCAGCAGCTCTAATGAATCGTGCCTCATTCCCTTCACCATCTTATACCCACTTGGTTCAGGACATGGTCTATATGTGTCAGTCCCCACTAGGCTGATTACGTCACACCTAGCCCAAGTAATGTTCTCTCATCCTTTGGATTCTAATTACTCTCATGTATTTAAGAGACTCATACTCTAAACATGTCATGCTCTGGCCAGAGGCTTTGAGTAACAATCCGACGATAGGCCTTGGGTATACATCTCCTCGCAAGGAGTGGTGAATCCTTTGTAGGCTGTTCAAACATCTTCGGGCACTTCAGCTTATACCCAACCATCCTGGGTCCACACCTCCTTGGAGATGCTTGCTTAAGATGTTAAAGTATAAGTCTCCATGACCAAGATGACTTGAACACCGCAAGTCAAAGGAACATCGCACTTAAGCTGCAGTTAGAACTTCACTGACATGTCTATATGTAGACTACCATGTGAAGTTTTACAGTCAGTCACTCCAATGAACTAGTTCCCTTAACTAGCATTCATGTTTATCTCCGGACATCCCAATGTCACCAGCCAGTGAGAATCAGATGATTAGAGAATAACCCATGCTAGTCAAAGCAGAATTGATAGTGTCCGTATTTATCAATTCATCGACTAGGGATATTTTCAATACTTCAAAATTGCACATGTAGAGATAATCACTAGTTGTGATTCCATCATAAATTCTCTCATGTTGTGAATTGTATTGCGGATATTCAGTAAATGAGTGTAAGATCCCAATCAAATACACAAACATGTATACTCAAATAGTGAATTTTCATTTATTAAAATAAATGTTTACAATCATAAGGCGATTGCCTTAGGACACTTCTCTCATATTACTAACAGGATTGTTACTCAAAGCCTCTGGCCAGAGCATGACATGTTCAGAGTATGAGTCTCTGAAAGACATGAGAGTAATTAGAATCCGTTGGACGAGAAAGACATTACTTGGGCTAGGTGTGACGTAGTCAGCCTAGTGGGGACTGAGACACATAGACCGTGTTCTAAACCAAGTGGGTATAAGATGGTGAAGGGAATGAGACATGACTCATTAAAGCTGCTGAAGGGTTTCAGAATTATTTCTGAGGTCAACCATTGATCTTTCGATTAATTGGGGATCATGATGTACTACTAGGTGTCACTCATGATCGTTCTATAATTGGTTAATTATAGACGGTCAACATAAATCGAAAGCCTATTTAGTCACACGCACTACGAGTAATCCGAGGGATTTAAAATGAGTTGAAAATTGGATTTTCTGATCAAGAGAGATAAGTTGAATCTGAATTTTTCAGAGACGCATCGGAAGCATAAAATGGCTAAGTCTTTTGAAGACTTATTGGATGAATTAAATGAGTTTAATTCGTACGGTTACGGCATTGGTTTGGCCGGCCAAAGAGGGTCCCCACCCTCTTTGGTTTGGCCGGTCACAATAAGAGGGAGAACCAAATTGTTTGGTTCAAATTATAAAATAAACCGCGCGTGGATTGTTTTATAAAATTATGGATAAAGAAATTTATATAAAGAGATTTATTTTCATGGAAATTAAAATAAAGCTTGGATTGGTTTATTTTATTTTATAAATCAATAATGGATTGATTTACCATGATAAAGAAATTTATTGAAATTTATTCTTTTTATGGAAATTAAAATGAATCATGGATTGGTTTATTTTATTTTATAAAATCAATTATGAATTGATTTTTCCATGATAAGAAAAATTTATAAGATAAATTTCTTGTAAAATTTATTCCATAATAAAAGGGGAGACATGGTTGTTTTTATTATAAATTAAGTTGTAATAAAACTTGGCATAACGGAATAATTCATAAGAAATTTATAAGATAAATTTCTTGTAAAATTTATTCCATAATAAAAGGGGAGACATGGTTGTTTTTATTATAAATTAAGTTATAATAAAAACTTGGCTTAACGGAATAATTCATAGAAAAATTTATAAGATAAATTTCTTATGAAAAATTTATTCCGTTAAAAAGGAGACTTGGCGATAAAGAGGCTACTATATAAAGGTGCAAAGGCAAGGCTTGGAAATTAATTCAAGTGATCAAGGATTCTTGCCTAGCCTCTTTTCCTCTCCTTCTCTCCCTCTGCCTCCTCAAGTGGGCGCCGACCCTAGAAGGGCTTCTTGTTGCCGTGAGCCACCTCCACCAAGAAGAAGCCGAAGAAGAAGAAGAAGCGGATCGCGACTCCTTCCTTCCTCCCGGAATACGGATTCCGTTCTTCGTTTGGTGGTTAGCTTTCATCTCTCTCTCTTGATATTCTTGTCGTGCCTTTGGAGAATCTAGTAGTTCTTGTCGCCACGAAACTCGTGGCTTTGCGAAGTCATCCCGAAGAGAACTCGGCGTGGACGCGAATAGAGGCGGAGCTTCCAAGGGACGCTACGGTTGGATCTCGTCCCTTACTTCAAGTTACGCGAGGTATCAAGTAAATTAGTTTACTTTCTGCAAAATTTTAATTTATGATCATGTCTACACAATATAAGGTTGCATGCTAGATACGTGGTTAAAATAATTTGAGAAATTATTTATGCTAAATCTTCCGCTGCACGTATTTAAATTTTAAAATTACGAACCCGTATCCATGTCAACATGCACCCGGTCCCAACAGTGTCTATGTATGAAGCTTGAGATAAGCACAACATCCTTTTTTGGAGATCCCTTATAACCTTGATCCCAATGATGTGCCCTGCTTCTCCCAAGTCCTTCATATCAAACTGTTTGAACAACCGTTCCCTGACGTCTGATAATACTTTGACATTATTGCCAATGAGCAAAATATCATCTACGTATAGTACAAGAAATACCACTACGTTTCCGTCACATCTCTTATATACACAAGACTCATCCGAACTTTGAGTAAATCCATATGACTGGATTATCTCATCAAACCAGATGTTACAAGATTGTGAAGCTTGCTTCAATCCATAAATGGACCGATTAAGCTTACACACAAGATGCTCTTTGCCCTTCGCAATGAATCCCTCTGGTTGTTTCATATAGATGGTCTCCTCAAGTCTTCTATTAAGGAAAGCTGTTTTGACGTCCATCTGTCATACCTCATAATCCATATGAGCGGCAATAAATAAGAGAATCCGATAGACTTAAGCATGACTACCGGCGAAAAGGTCTCCTCATTATCGATACCCTCTTTCTGAGTATACCCTTTCGCAACAAGCCTAGCTTTGAAGGTCTCAACCTTCTCGTCTAATCCTTTCTTTATCTTGTAGATCCACTTGCATCCAATGACTTTTACACTATTGGGTGGTTCTACTAGCTCCCAGACATGATTAGAATCCATAGATTCTATTTCAGAATTCATTACCCTTTGCCAAGATTCCACATCTTTATCTTGGAGTGTCTCGTCATAGGTCCAGGGATCCGGTTCATGTTTGCTAGGAACCAAGTCCGATGACTCTCCCAAGAACATGAATCTCTCAGGTTGTTTAACAACCCTCCCACTACGATGAGGTACCACCTATGTATCTTCTGTGACACGCGGTGCAGTGACTTGTGGTATGTCCTCTTGTACTGTTGGTACTATGGTCAGAACGTCCCCTCTTAGTTCCTCAAGAATAAGTCTACTCATGGGCTTGTGGTTCATCACATAGTCTTCTTCTAAGAATCGGGCATTCGTACTAACAATCACCCTCTGATCCTTAGGACTATAGAATAAATCACCTTTCATCCCTCTAGGATAGCCTACGAACAAGTGCACTTCTGTACGAGATTCTAACTTATCAGTATCTCCCTTCATCACATGTGCTGGACTATCCCAAATGCAAATATGTCTTAGACTAGGATTTCGCCCAGTCCACAATTCTGTGGGAGTAGAGGGTGCTGACTTAGATGGTACCAAGTTCAGTATGTATGATGCCGTTTCCAGAGCATATCCCCAGAACGAATCCGGCAACTCGGAGTAACTCATCATCGATCTAACCATCTCCATAAGAGTCCTATTCCTTCGCTCTGCTACACCGTTCTGTTAGGGCATACCGAGTGCAGACAATTGGGATTGAATCCCAACTTCTGATAAATAAGTTCTAAACTCTCCCAAGAGGTACTCACCACCACGATCTGATCGTAGTGTCTTGATACTTTTACTTTGATGTTTCTCCACATCAACCGTGAATTCTTTGAGCTTATCAAAGCATTCAGACTTGCGGCGCATCAAGTAAATCTACCCATACCTTGAATAATCGTCTATAAAGGAGACGAAGTATTCAAAGCCACCTCTAGCCTGGATAGACATAGGACCACACAAATCAAAATGAACCAACTTTAACACGTCTTTGGCTTTATACCCCTTGGCAAGATTCACAGGTTGGGAAGTCTTCCCCACCAATGAACCCAAGGGCCCATCGGCTATCATCCTTTGAATTCTACTAAGGTTAATATGACCAAGTCTTAGATGCCAAAGATATGTTTGGTTCATCTTCGAAGGTTCTGTTGGAACCCGGATGGCTAGAGAGGGGGGGTGAATATAGCCAATCACTTGGACTTTAAGCACTTATTGAATTTCTGCACTTCACTTTGTTAGTAGCATAGCGGAAGTATCGAAAACAGAGTATGCAGAAAAACAGGAAATAAAACGAACTAACACCACTAGCAAGATCGCTAATAAGGAGGGTTTACAAGGTTCGGGGATAACTTGCCCCTACTCCTTGGCGTGCCCTTAAGGTGGGCGATCCCTTGATCGTCGGCAGATCAAGCCCCGGTTAACACCGGATAGTAAGCAACATCCTTCTCGGTGGAGAAACCTCACCACAGCATTTCAATCAATGATATAGGTTTAAGCACAATGAAACACAAGAAAGATCTTACTTAACACTTAGCAAAGACAAGAACACAACAAGCTTCTCTCGAGCTCCACCCAGCGACGATCTCACGCAAGAACCCTTTCTTCGTGTCTTCTCGCTATTGGACTCTAAGCCTCTTGTTCCTTCCTCCAAGTGCTCAATCAAGGGATGATTGCTTCAGGATTGCAGTAGCTTGCTCAAGATGATAGAACTCAAGAACACGCAAGCAAAGTGTGGAGAAACACAGTCGCGCAGCAAGAACTCAAGCAGCCGAACTCTCTACAGCCAACTCTTCTCCGCTCCTTTTGTTCCTCCACTGAGTATCAGGTGACACCATCTCACTGCAGCCTCCAGCTGCTTACTTGCAACCACCAGCTACCACTGAGCTCCTCTGGACTCCCTGAGCCTCCCTCAGACCAGCCCCAGACAGCAGCTCCAGCCAGCGCCAGCGCCCGTTGCAACCTAAGATGGAAAACAGACAAACCTACTCCAAGGAAAGGTCTCCATTGACTCTCCTTGAGTGTTTGAATCCTTCCCTGTCACCTGCAACTTAATCAGAGTATTAGGACAACATATCAAGTAGCAAATCATGTATCAGATGTTAAGTGCAGAGAATCGGATACGGTCAGACGCGATCAGAGCGTTTGACAGTGCAATTTGAATTAAAGTGATCGGTCACCGGACCGATCCAGGGCTTGTGGGTCGGTCACCAGACTGATCCACCGCTTAGCTGGGACTCCCAGCTCTCGCGGCAACACAAGCTTGATCGGTCACTGGACCGATCAGAGTGAAGCCTGATCGGTCACCAGACCGATCAGGTAGCTTCCTGTCCGATTAGGCTCAAGCCTGATCGGTCCACGTCTGAGTGAGGAAGTCAAATCCTAAGTCGTGGATCGGTCACCAGATCGTTCAGGAGCTGATCAGCGGGGGAACTCAACTCACTGAGTGCTTCCTGATCGGTCACCAGACCGATCAGAAGCAAGGCAGCGAGGAAGTTGCCTTCTCCTTGATCGGTCACCGGACCGATCAGGAGCCAAGCAACAAGGCAACGACCTGCTCCCTGATCGGTCACCAGACCGATCAGGAGCCACACAGTAGGTTCCCAACCTCACTGTGTGCTCCCTGATCGGTCACCAGACCGATCAGTCATCGCTGGATCGGTCACCAGACCGATCCACGAAGGAGCAGCGTGCCAATATCCCTGATCGATCACCAGACCGATCCAGGGACTCAAACCTAGCCCTCCAAGCTAGTATTTCATCCACCTTAGCCCTCCAAGATAAGGATTTTTCACCTAACCCTCCAAGTTGGGAATTGTCACCTAACCCTCCAAGTTAGGACTTTTCACCTAGCCCTCCAAGCTAGGACTTTTCACCCAACTCTTCCGAATTAGGACTTTTCCAAACCTAGCCCTCCAAGCTAGGACCTGACCCTCCAAGCCAGGACTTTTTCACCTAACTCTCCAAGTTGGGACATTTCACCTAACCCTCCAAGTTAGGGCTTTTCACCTAGCCCTCAAAGCTAGGAATTTTCACCCAACCCTTCCGAATTAGGACTTTTCAACACCTAGCCCTCCAAGCTAGGATTTTCCAACACCTAGCCCTCTAAGCTAGGATTTTCCATACCATGCATAATCCCTGATCAGGACTTAATCATAATCATCATAATCATCCACCTAAACTAAAATCGGTGTCAACACCAAAACAACAATCAGGGTCAGACTGCATCAACAATCTCCCCCTTTTTATTGTTTGACAACCCGATTTTAAGTTTAGGTATTCTCAATCAATTCTCTCAAATTCATAATCATAGGGGAATCAGGATCCTCCCCCTACCATATAATCATCCTAAACTTAACCAACCAACACTCTCCCCCTTTGTCGAACACCGAAAAGGGTCTAGAGAGGTTGTTAAGTTTAACCATACTCCCCCTCAACCCTAGGGGTATCCCAAATCAACAATGATATGATTGATATTTTTGATAAATATATGAATACATATGACAAAAATAGGGCATGGCAAATCAAGCATATGTATCATATGAACATGACATCATATGCATGAATGAGGCATATAAACAAATAGTAATCATGTGAGCACACATAAGCCAACATCCTAAGCATGATTAGCAAATATAAAATACATGCAATGTGACGCCCGCCCTTATATCTACTCTCGGGGCGGGGTCACGTACTATCATTCGTATAAATTTTTTTTTCCTTAAAGTACTAATAACAAAGTACTAAGCATGCTTGTTCAAAACTAACCTATAACATGATAGGTTCAATTCATAATATAATCAAGTATATGAGTAATCCAAGGGTAACATTCATTACTAAAGAAATGTTAACATAAGCATAATATTGTAGATATGAAGATCTTTATTTCCCGAGCCACCACCCCACACATCTTCAGCCCTCCTGCCTCTTCCTTAGTTTAAGTGTCTCTTACCCTTATCTGCAGCATAAGACAACATATAAACTAGTAAGCACAAATGCTTAGTAAGATCCTGTCCTACTCGCAAAATCCATATCATAGAAAGATAAGAGAATAAATCACATTCAAGCATGGTAAGTGTTTAAGCATGTTAAACATCTAAGCATATTAACTTCATAGGAAGGTTTCTTTGAAAACATATAAACATAATACTTGAATATAGCATAATCATTAGGGCCCGGCTTGTACTTCATGTTTTGCGCGCGCCCCGGAATAGGAATGAGGTAGCTAATCCCGAACCACTAGGGTTTACTAGGCCTTCTCAGAAGTCCTTCAGCCTAGTATCATAATCATTTGACTCGCTTTAAGAGTCTATAGTACAAGCCATTACAAAATAAAATAATTATCATGTTCTTCATTTTCATAAAGTATGCTCTTAATCCCAACCTTCTAGGGAAGCATTCTTTAGGCCCTAAGCCTTCTTTGTTCATGCCCTACAAGGCTCATTCTTATGCATATGTATGCATCCATAATCATGATAACTAGCCTAGTATAAAGCATGCATTTCATAAGGGTGCCCCATGGGCTATAATGCATACTCATACATAGATCTCCATAATCATGAGAACTAGCCTAGTATAAAGCATGCATTTCATAAGGGTGCCCTATGGGCTATAATGCATGCTCATACATAGATCATAATTCAACCCCTTAAACATATCTTATATATGACAAGGTTGATCACATAAATCATATTCATATCATAGGAAGTGGTAGCATGCTTCATGGGTAAATCAAATGGTTTCTAACCCTAAAACTAGGGTCTTGGCCGAAACTCAAGCCTAAGGAGAGTTCCATTTTTTCCTAATCCAACATTCCATTTAAACATTTCCTTTGAATATCACATGCATATACATCTCATATCATTTTACATAAGCATATCACATAAAATAATTTAACCTTCACAAACCCTAAGGTTTCATGCCTTGGCCGAATGGTGTAGGGTAGGGAAACTAGGGTTTTGAAATTAAACCTTCACACAAGCATTTATTCAAACACCTTGTCTACACTACTAGGCATAGATTCATCATAGGCAAATCAAGCATCCCTAAACCCTAATCTTCCTAGGTTGGCCGAATGATGTAAGGGTAGGGTAGGCTAGGTTTTTGACATCCAATCTTCACACAAACATTTATTCAAACACCTTACCTACACTACTAAACATGGACACATCATAGGATAGCAAACAACCCAAAAAACCTAGCCCATTCCCTCTTGGCCGAAAGTTGTAGGGTGGATAACCCTACTTTTCCTTATCACAACATGATGGGAAACAACATACATTCATACCCTAAGTTCCTAGGAGTATCCTCATGCATTAAGAAGCAACCAAGACCCTTGTCTTGGTGGTGGCCGAATGGTTACAAGGGAGGAACTCTCATTTTCGAAAACAAGGACACCAAAGAAACATTCAATAACAATTACACTGCAGGCGAGGGGATACTTACATCCTTTCGCTTGAATTTCGCCTTCCCTAGATCCTTAGGGTACCCTTGGTTGAAGGAGAAGTGGAGGTTCCTTTCGCCAAAACTCCTCTAGAACTTCTTGACCCTAGTGGAGGGCAAGACCCTTTAGATAGTCTCCTTCCTTCCACTTCCCTAGGGTTAGAAACCCTAGGTTGTATTTTTCGAAAACACAAGGGAGAGGGGCAATGAAGTTTCGGTGGGGAAGAGAAAAGGAAGAAGAAGAGGAAGTTACTCACACCTCTTCCCTCTCTTATTTATACTTTTCTCATGAAAAGACATGTCTCTTCACTATTACACGCTTAACAAGCATGTTTCTTATTCTCTCAACAAGAAATAATGCTTGGTGTAGTGGTTAAGACATGGAGAGTGCAACTAGGAGGTTCAAGGTTTAATCCTTGCTTCCTCCCTTCTACCTCTTCTTTTTATCACAATTTGCACTAATCCATATCAAAGCCCTTTAAGCCAAGCCTATCATGAAATTTCATAATATTAATAATATTTTATGAATTCATAATATTTCATAATATTCCATAATTATTATTTCATAATATTTTTAATATTTCATATTCATGAATCTATAATATTTCATGAATCCCATAATATTTCATATTCATGAATTCATAATATTTTCTAATATCCATGATACTATTTCATGAATTTCATAATATTTCATATTCATGAATTCATAATATTTCTTAATATCCATGATACTATTTCATGAATTTCATAATATTTCATATTCATGAATTCATAATATTTTCTAATATCCATGATACTATTTCATGAATTTCATAACATTTTATATGGGAAAATTTTGGGGCGTTACAATCCTCCATACCTTATAAAAAGTTCGTCCCGAACTTTAAAATAATTCCGGATACTTTAATCGTATTGCCTCCTCTCGTTCCCATGTGGCTTCTTCGAATTGTTCATTCCGCCACAGAACCTTTACTAAGGGTACTTCCTTATTCCTTAGCTTTTTAACTTCCCGATCTAAGACCTATATAGGTCGGCGTTCGGAACTTAAATTCTCTTGATCTTGTACTGGCTAGGGCTCTATCATCTGATTCACATCAGAGGTACATTTCCTGAGCATCGATACGTGGAAGACATCGTGGATAGCCGACATTTCTGGCGGTAACCCCAGTTCGTAGGCCACTTTGCCTACCCGTTTCAGAATCTGATACGGTCCCACATATCTCGGACTCAGTTTCCCTTTCTTTCCGAATCTCATCACCCCTTTCATAGGGGCCACTTTCAGGAATACTGAATCCCCAACCTCAAACTCTAATGGTCTACGTCGCTTGTCAGCGTAGCTTTTCTGCCGACTCTGAGCAGTCTCTATTCTCTGGCGAATATTCTTTATAGCCTGAGTGGTTTCATCTATAATATTAGTCTGGAGTCCCATCTCCTTCTTTTCACCACTCTCAAGCCAACATATAGGAGATCTGCATTTTCTCCCGTACAGTGCTTCATACGGTGTCATCCCGATAGTAGCCTGATAAATGTTGTTATAAGCAAACTCTGCCAGGCTCAGGTATCGGCACTAGCTTCCCTTGTAGTCCAAGGCATAAGCTCGTAACATATCCTCTAGTATTTGATTTACTCTTTCAGGTGCTAACCCTGGTATACTTATACACATACATTGTAATTATATACTTATTGTGATTATGGGTAAATGAGATCTCATTTATTATATCACCAAAATTGATTTTATTCCGTCTTATAATTCTTCATACAAAACTAGTCCAACTCAATGGCCTGTGACTACATTTGATGTATTCGTCACGTCTTCCTTGGATAATGAGAAAACCCTTGCATTCGTCGTAACCGGTGGTACGTGCGGTTGGGGAGGTGCTTGCTTTTTGGCGCGGCAATCTTGGGCCTTGTGCCCTACCCGTCCGCAGTTGTAACACTTGCCTGTCCCCTGGCGGCAAGCTCCTGGGTGCAGCCTTCCGCATGTAGCACACGGGTCGAACTTGGGTTGCTTGCTGGAGGGACCACTTTGTGAGTCGTTCATTCTCTTGCCATTGTGGTTCCCCTTCCAACTATCATTTTGAGGCTTCTCACCTCCGGCTTGGGTTTGGCTCTTATTTTCAGTCAGCACCTTCTTTTGCTGGTTGATGTTATTCAGGTAGTGCTCAGCAATCAGAGCACTGCTGAACAGCTCTTCTGCGGTCTGTGGCCGGTTGACCCCGCCGACCGCATTCAGGGCAATTTCAGGCCGTAACATCTTCAGCATAAGTCTGACTTTTTCTTTCTCAGTGCTGACTAGCTCCGGGCAGAGGCGGGCTAGTCTGTTGAATTTCTTCATTGCCTCGCTGACTGATAGCTCACCTTGTCGGAACTCTGTGAATTCGTCGAAATGCCGGTTGGTGACCCGCAGGTGGAAGAACTCTTCAAAGAATTCCGATTCGAAGTCCTTCCATGTCATTTGGTTCACCTGGCGTTTGGTCTTTATTCTTTCCCACCACATACGCGCATCTCCAGAAAGGCAGAACGATGCGCATTTGATCTTCTCTTGCTCGGGCCAGTCGAGCAATTCCATGGTGCTTTCCACTGTTTTGAACCAGGCCTGCGCGTCCCAGGGTTCACTAGCACCGGAGAAACCTTCCGGTTTCAGCCTCTGCCATTGGATTAGGTAAGCCTCTGGTCGGGCTACCGTGACAGGGGCTGCCGAGGGTGCTGGCGTAACCGGGGTTGCGACTGGAATAATCGTCTGGTTCACTGGTGGAGGGGTGGTAGAGTTCCCCTGCTGATTCATCAGGTTAGTGATGATCAGTTGTTGCTCCACGATCTGGCGTTGTAGTTCGCTTACAACATGTGCCAATTTGGTGGGGGTACTGTCTCGTTGAGTGGTGGTGCTGTCTCGTTAAGTGGTGGAGGGGCAGTCCCGTTAAGATGGTTACTACGTCTTCTAGCCATCTTCATAAGAATGAGACTAGTATGAGGTAATAGTTATTCCTACATCCACGCATAATTAACTAGGAGTAGCACATACTATCATGCATAAAGGAAGTATCGTTCATGTTCACATATCTTACAATTACTTGTCATTATCTATCATACAGGTGATAAATAACTATATAAGACTTAACGCTACTTTCTCTTGTTATGCAAGTATAAATCATCTCTATATAATCATTACTGTACATGAAATAAAGTAAGGCGAGATTAGGATCTCTTACTTGGAAGCGGCAGGATGAGCTTGATGTGTGTGTGGTGGAGGGGAAAACTGTTCTGATACCACTTGTTGATGCCCGCCCTTATATCTACCTCGGGGCGGGGTCACGTACTATCATTTCGTATAAATTTTTTTTTTTTCCTTAAAGTACTAATAACAAGTACTAAGCATGCTTGTTTCAAAAACTAACCTATAACATGATAGGTTCAATTCATAATATAATCAAGTATATGAGTAATCCAAGGGTAACATTCATTACTAAAGAAATGTTAACATAAGCATAATATTGTAGATATGAAGATCTTTATTTCCCGAGCCACCACCCCACACATCTTCAGCCCTCCTGCCTCTTCTTTAGTTTAAGTGTCCTTACCCTTATCTGCAGCATAAGATAACATATAAACTAGTAAGCACAAATGCTTAGTAAGGATCCTGTCCTACTCGTAAAATCCATATCATAAAAGATAAGAGAATAAAATCACATTCAAGCATGGTAAGTGTTTAAACATGTTAAACATCTAAGCATATTAACTTCATAGGAAGGTTTCTTTGAAAACATATAACATAATACTTGAACATAGCATAATCATTAGGGCCCGGCTTGTACTTCATGTTTTGCGCGCGCCCCTAAATAGGAACGAGGTAGCTAATCCCGAACCACTAGGGTTTACTAGGCCTTCTCAAAGTCCTTCAGCCTAGTATCATAATCATTTGACTCGCTTTAAGAGTCTATAGTACAAGCCATTACAAAATAAAAATAATTATCATGTTCTTTATTTTCATAAAGTATTGCTCTTAGTCCCAACCTTCTAGGGAAGCATTCTTTAGGCCCTAAGCCTTCTTTCGTTCATGCCCTACAGGGCTCATTCTTATGCATATGTATGCATCCATAATCATGATAACTAGCCTAGTATAAAGCATGCATTTCATAAGGTGCCCCATGGGCTATAATGCATGCTCATANCATATGATCTTACTAAACACAATCATAATCTCATAGGGTAAGTTGTCCTTCACAACCTCATGTTTCATGTCTTGGCCAAATGTTACATGCTAAGGAATCCAATCAAACATTTCCTTTGAATATCACATGCATATACATCTCATATCATTTTACATAAGCATATCACATAAAATAATTTAACCTTCACAACCCTAAGGTTTCATGCCTTGGCCGAATGGTGTAGGGTAGGGGAAACTAGGGTTTTGAAATTAACCTTTACACAAGCATTTATTCAAACACCTTGTCTACACTACTAGGCATAGATTCATCATAGGCAAATCAAGCATCCCTAAACCCTAATCTTCCTAGGTTGGCCGAATGATGTAAGGGTAGGGTAGGCTAGGTTTTTGACATCCAATCTTCACACAAACATTTATTCAAACACCTTACCTACACTACTAAACATGGACACATCATATGATAGCAAACAACCCAAAAAACCTAGCCCATTCCCTCTTGGCCGAAAGTTGTAGGGTGGATAACCCTACTTTTCCTTATCACAACATGATGGGAAACAACATACATCCATACCCTAAGTTCCTAGGAGTATCCTCATGCATCAAGAAGCAACCAAGACCCTTGTCTTGGTGGTGGCCCGAATGGTTACAAGGGAGGAACTCCCATTTTCAAAAACAAGGACACTAAAGAAACATTCAATAACAATTACACTGCAGGCGAGGGGATACTTACATCCTTTCGCTTGAGATTCTACTTCTTTAAGTCCCTTAGGGTACCCTTGGTTGAAGGAGAAGTGAAGGTTCCTCTTACTCTTTCTTCTCTAGACTCCTTGGCCCTAATAGAGGGCAAGAGCCTTCTTCCTTCCAATCCCCTAGGGTTAGAACCCTAGGGAGCACTTTTCGAAAAATGGAAAAGAGGAGAGGAGAAGAAGGAATTTCGGTGGGGAAGAGAAAGGAAGAAGAAGAGGAAGTTACTCACACCTCTTCCCTCTCTTATTTATACTTTTCTCATGAAAAGACATGTCTCTTCACTATTACACGCTTAACAAGCATGTTTCTTATTCTCTCAACAAGAAATAATGCTTGTTGTAGTGGTTAAGACATGGAGAGTGCAACTAGGAGGTTCAAGGTTCAATCCTTGCTTCCTCCCTTGTACCTCTTCTTTTTATCACAATTTGCACTAATCCATATCAAAGCCCTTTAAGCCAAGCCTATCATGAAATTTCATAATATTAATAATATTTCATGAATTCATAATATTTCATAATATTCCATAAATATTATTTCATAATATTTTTAATATTTCATATTCATGAATCTATAATATTTCATATTCATGAATTTATAATATTTTCTAATATCCATGATACTATTTCATGAATTTCATAATATTTCATATTCATGAATTCATAATATTTCTTAATATTCCATAAATATTATTTCATAATATTTTTAATATTCCATATTCATGAATCTATAATATTTCATGAATCCCATAATATTTCATATTCATGAATTCATAATATTTTCTTAATTTTTCCTGAATTCATAACATTATTTACATAATATTTTTATAATAATTTTCCATGAATCCAAAATATTATTCACATAATATTTCATAATGAATTCACAATATTATTCACATAATATTTCATAATGAATTCACAATATTATTCATGGTGAAATTTTGGGGTGTTACATACCAGCAGCCGTGTCCACAATTTCAGCAGAACCAACCTTTCAATCAGCCACCAAATCAAGATTTTCAATAGCCCTATTCGAATTTTCAGCCAACAAATCAGTTTTTTCAGCCTAATTATCAGCCAAGTCAGCCTTTCCAAAATTTTTAGCCAAATCAACCAAATTTCCAACAAATTCAGAATGGGCAACCATAATTTTCAGTTTTTGAGCAACCAATTCAGCAATTTCAGCCCAACTTTCAGCCAACTTATCAACAAGATTAATCACCTTTTCAAGGAATTCAGCAAGGGTGTCAAGATAATCTGAATTTTCAGCAACCACCCTTCCATCAAGTTCAACCAAACCAAGGATTTCAGCATGTTAACCAAGATTTCCAGTAGCCTTATTTAAGTTTTCAGCAGGGAAATAATCAATTTCAGCCTCAACCTCAGCCATGGCAGCAAGAATTTCAACCCATACAGAATTTTCAACAACCTCTTCAACATTCACAGCCATACGATCAAAATTTTCAATTTCAAAACCAGAGTTTTCAGTTCCAACCATTTCAACCTTTCAATCAACAATGTCAACCTCAAACTCAGAATTTCCAGGGCTATAATTCTCAGCAAATTCAACCATCATTCCAGCCCAATTTTCAGCAGTTTAATCAACCCATTCAACCATTTGAGCAGCCCAAACAACTTGATTTTCAGAATTCACAGCCTAATCAAGGAGATTTTGAACAAAGAGTTAAGGAGGTCATGCAACAAATCCTACAAAGTCAACAAGCAACAATTAATCAATTGAATCAAAGGCAACAAAGGCTTTAAAACATAGGAAGACAAATGGAACAATTAGTTCATCAAATGCAAATAGAACAATCATCTCAAGCTACTCAAGATTTTAAGGGGTATGATTATGCATCAACTTTGGGGAATGAAGAAGTTGTGTCAAGTTTAAACACTCCAGATGCCGAATCTCCTGAAAAATTTCCAGCATCCCATTTTCCTATTCAAAACAGCCCCGGAGTTGAGTTTAAATCAGTTCAAGGTGACCTTAGTGCATGGCCAAGTCCTTCTTCAAATGATCTTGCAAATTTGGTGGAAGAAGAAGAAGAAAACGTCAAAAATAGGGCACCTACAGCATGCATTCCCCCTGAAGTTCTTGTTCAAAATTCACTTCCAAATTTTTCAGTTCAAGAAGAAGATTTTGAAGCACTACAGGACCCTTCTTATTTTTTATTTTTTGATGATAGTGTTATTGATGGTCCTAATTTTTCTAATATTGTTGTTGCAGATAATACTGAGGAAACATGCATGGGAGATGATTCTACAGGTGTAGGGGATTGCACTAAGCCCTAGGGACCACCAACAGTGATGGATACATTAGAAGATTCAAAGGATAAGCCAGAAAGTGTAGGGACTTGCATGGTGGAAGCAAGAACCCAAGGATCACCTGCTTTAGTTGAGTGTCCACCAGAAGAGGAGATTGCACACTACCAGGAGGAGCCAACAGTTACATCTACTCTTGTAGAACCTCCAGGTATTTCTCAGCATGATCAGGTAAGTATTCCTCTTAATTCTTTTGAAAATTGCATAGAGGTACCTCAAACTGATTTCATTGGTTGTGATACACTTATTAATGCATCTTTTGTAGAATTTGATTGTGAAAAATTGATAGAGGTACCTAGTCTTAAATTGGCTGAATACGAAGCATGTGGTGATACATATCATGAAAACGCTAAATGTGAAAATTTTTTAGAAGTGCCTGAAATTGATGTTGTTTGTTGTGATGAATCTCATGATATATCATGATGTTGTTTGATTGTGAAAGACTGTTAGAGGCACCTCAAATTGATTTCATTGGCTGTAATACATTGCTTGATACATCCTTGGTGGAAAATAAATGTGAAATTTCTATTGAAGTGCCAAAAATTGATTTTATTGTTTGTGATGAGTTTCTGGATGCATTTTGTGTAGAAAATAATTGTGAAAAATTCATTGAGGCACTAAAAATTGATTTCATTGGATATGATGCAATTTTGGATAAATTTCATCCAGAGACTGATATTATTTTATTTCTTTCTTACCCTGTACGCTTGAGAGAGGTATTACATGGTTTTGCAGGGTCTAGAAGACTTCTGGAGTGGGTGCTCCATCTGAACAGACTCCAACCTCCTGGAAGAACTTTCAAAAGGCATCAAGAGGGAGGAGACGATCTTACTATAATTCATAGCACTCCATTCCTTCAATGGATCTTGAACCTAAATCGCCTTCGGCCACCGGAGCATTTTTCTGTAAAGTTCAAGTGTGGGGGAGTCCTAATTCTCTCAGCCACCCAGACTCCTCCGCTACCACGATGGAGGCTACTTCTTGATAGACTCCGTCCACCAGAAATAAAGGGGAGATTGTTCTTTCTTGTATTCTCTTTCATCGCATTTTTCAATTTTATGTTTTTTAGAAGTAGAATTTTCTTTTAAATTGAGTCCTTGCTAATAAATGCATGAATATACCATGTTAATCTTTTTGGAAATTTGTTTATTGCATGACTAGGAATAAATGTATTCCTTTAGGTTATCTTCATGTCATTTTAGAGTCTCTTGAAAATAAATTAAATTCGGTTGTTAAAACTTAAGGTTTGAGCTCATGGATAAATTCTTTGATGCTTGAGTACTACTTAGTTTTAAATCCTTAATTGATGATTTGAGATGAATCGTTTGCCTAGTGAGAATTAGCCTTATTTTTGTGACACATACATGTGATTGTACTTTAGAACTGTAACGCCCGCTTTTTTTTTTTTCATAAAGCGGCGTTACGTTAACATACTTAGGGCATGTAGACATCATAATGCAGCGGAAACCTTTAACTTACACTTACATGTACTTACTACCCTTCCTAACATCATAACATGGGAACTTGGCATATTAACTTTATACTTAGCATCATATCATGTCATACTTGGCATCATGTCATATCTAGCATCATGTCATACTTAGCATCATGTCATACTTAGCATCATGTCATAGAGTCACATTCAAGCCCATAATAGTAAAGGTAAAGTTCTGTCATAAGACGAGCAAACATATTGTTCCTTGGCCAAGTCACTATCACACACATGCTTTAAGGCCCTCCTGCTGCTTCCTTACTATCCCCTTGCGTGATCTGCGGTATAAGGAAATAAAACTATAAGCACACAGGCTTAGTAAGACTCTTTCCTACTCACTAAAACCATTCATCACTTAATCATGAGCACATGAAACATTAACATACTTAGTGCTTTACTTCGATCATAAGCCTTTATGATCACTTAGCATACATTCAACATGACATGAACATAACTTAATCACATTCGTAGCATGGCATAAACATGAACATGAAAACATTCATAGCATGGCATCATACTTGGCATAGACATAAACATCGTAAACATTCATAGCATGGCATCATACTTGGCCTAGACATAACCACAATAAACATAACCTCATAAACATTCTTAGCATGAACCTAAATAAAATCATGACATCCTAACTTAGCACAAACATAATTAAATCATGGCTTCATAAATTAGCATGGACATAAATAAAATCATAGCATCCTAACCTGGCATAAACATAATTAAATCATGGCATCCTAACCTAGCATGAACATAAATAAAATCATGGCATCCTAACTTAGCATAAACATAATTAAATCATGGCATCATGAATTAGCATAAACATAATTAAATCATGGCTTCATAAATTAGCATGGACATAAATAAAATCATAGCATCCTAACCTAGCATAAACATAATTAAATCATGGCATCCTAACCTAGCATGAACATAAATAAAATCATGGCATCATAAATTGGCACAAACATAATTAAATCATGGTATCATAAATTAGCATGAACATAAATAAAATCATTTGCATAACATACCGTGTATAAACTTACTTTGCATACTATTCTTATCATATATATAATGCATAACATGGATGGATGCATGTGGCAATTGTGCATTTATATATATAAGGATGCTTAATCTTAAAACATGCTTTTAAATACTTTAACATAATCATAACATTCATTGGGCCCTGGCTTGTACCACATTCATACATCATATGCGCGCATCCCTAAGTAAATACGAGGTAGCTAATCTCGACCTACTAGGGTAAGGACAGCTTCATCGGTAGTCCCGAACCATAAGGACAGCTTCATCGGTAGTCCCAAACCGTGGACAGCTTCATCGGTAGTCCAGAACCGTGGACCTTACTTAGGTCCGGTACAAGCCCATAAAATAAAATAAAATGCTTTCACATGCTTTTTCATTCATAATCATTCATAGCATATTCTTTCATTCATCATACTTAACATCATCATTATGCCTTGAAGGCATGAACTTTAACTTCATTCATCATTTTTATTCTTAGACATGACATATGTACACATCATTCATAAAGCATGGCATACCTACATATCATTTATAAGACATGGCATACATACATATCATTCATAAAACATGGCATACATACATATCATTCATAAAACATGGCACATGTCCAAACATTCATGACCTAACATATAATTCATGACATATAAACTAAGGGTTTGGTTAACATAGAATTCTTCCACCTTACTTAAACATACATCTTAATAACCTATACCCAAGCATCTTGGTAGGTTTAACCCCACCCTAGCCCTAGGTTAGATCCTTGGCCGAAAGCCCCAAGGAAACCCTAGGTCCATGAAACTTCACCTAACTTCCCAAACAACATCTCCTACATACATACTAGGCCATAGGAAACATTTGATTTCATACTTAAGACCAACCCTAATCCTTTAACCCTAGTCTTGCTCTTGGCCGAAACTTCAAGGCCATGGGGGCATGGAGAAATTCCATTAAAACCCCAAATCAATTGCTTAAACACCAACCATACCCTACCATAGGGCCATTGGGGCCCTTACTTGAAATAAGTCCTAACTTTCCACCCTATTAGGGTACTTGGCCGAAACCTATAGGGTCTCTAGGCCATGGGAAACATTCACATAAACACCCTCCATCTCCCTTATATCATGATAAAACATAAAACACATATTTGAGGTTTTAGACCCAACCCTACCCATGGGTTCTTGATATTGGCCAAAACCCTAGGGTATCCTAGGGTACCCCAAAAATTCCCAAAAATTATATTAAATCCCTAAACATCATGAGAGAACATTTAACAATATTATCAAGATTTTTAGCATCATCATGGACCCTAAAACCTAGTGGCCGAAACCCATAGGGTCTCTAGGGTGCTTGGTTTTGTTTCTTTCAACTTCAAGTCCCAAAAACCAACCAATAACTCATGCTAAAACATAAGGAACTATTATACCACAGGTGAGGGAGTCTTACCTTGGTTGATCTTGATTTTTAAACCTTAAAAGAGAAGGAAATTGTAAAATCTTTGGACCCTTGAACCCCCTTGTCCTTGTATCCTTGGGAAGCCTTTAGATCTTGGAGATGAGACCCTCTTGTGAAGCTTTTCCAAGGACAATTCCTCCCTATGGTGTTCGGCTAGGATGAGGGAAGGAGGAGGAAGAAAATGCAAAGTGATGGAAAGAAAAGGTAACTCCCAAACCCCCCTCTTTATAACCCATCAAGGAGGTAAATGAAGAGTCTCTCCATGACCCTTCATCTTCTTCTAAGCCTTAACCAATATCCACTTCATTCCCTCATAACATTCCCTTGCTAGGTGAGTTGGTTAGAGCATGCATGGTTGTACAACAGGTCCAAGGTTCAATCCTTGGTTCATGCACCTTATTTTTATTTTATTTTTCATTTTATATCCCTAAAATTCCGAAAATCCACTAAAAATTCCCCCATAATTATGTTAATATTTCCCATTAGAATCCTTTATATTTATATAAATTTTCACCTAAAATCCACCAATAATTTTGGTACTAAAAAGCCCATATAAGGCCCATTAGTGCCATTTTTTCCAATTTAAATGAGAAAACATGGATTTTCTAGGCCAAAGTTCGCATTAATATTTCTAGGTTCCTCGGAAAATTATCTAGACATGCTTAATATTTTAAGGAAATATTAAGAGAATTTTCCGGGTCGTTACAAGAACTTGCTTAGGTTCTTTCAAAACTATATTTCAATGATTAGATCACATTTATAGAGATAACTCATTTTGCTTCTCATCTCATATCAATTTTCATAAATTTCCCTTGTGTCACTTCATAGTTCTCATTTTCCCTACCTAACCTCACTTTTTCTATAGACTTGTTTGTTTGAAATGTTTCTTAATGCTACTTTACCCGAGACGGACAAAGGATTAAGTGTGGGGGAGTGACTAGTATTTGGTATCCAAGAGGCATTTCATGTCAAGAAAAAAAATTTATACCAAGAGGCATTTCATGTCAAGAATTTTTTTTTTGTGAGGTTGACTCAAAAGGTGCCAAGTGAGTTGAGTTTGGCATCAAGAACAAATGAAGAATTCAGTTATGAATTGGAGATGAAATTGTTTTTTTCATGGCAAATCCGGCTGAAGGAAATTTCTGTGAACTTAAAGAAAAAAAAAGAAATGAAAAGAAATCAATGTGTCATGTTGAGTTGCAAGAAAGGGAAGCAGTTAAAGAGGAAACCAATTGAAGCATTCATACTCTTGACCATAATGTGATGATCCAAACTGTTGTACCCAAGTTAATTCGGCTGAAGAAAGGATGAATTGCAGCTGTACAGAATTCAAAAGGCTGAGTAAAAGCTGAGAAGAAGCTGAGCTAAAGCTGAGAAATTCAGATATGAAGAAGAAAAGAAAAAAAAAACTGAAGTTGGGAGTTGAAAGAAAAGAGTTGGAAGCAAACCATGCTAAGTCTTAAGCTTAAACGAATACCTTATGCATGTGAAGCTACAAAATGCTTAAGAATCTGTTGGGAGCTGTTGTTGAATCCCCAATGCAGGGACAGAGCAAGAAAAATCAGATTGGAAGTGCTAGGACTGTGGTTGAGTTTTGGCACAGATTAGTATCAAGTAAAAGCTGAATTTGGATGGAATTCAGTAATGCAGTGCTGATCACAGAATCTGCCGAGTGCTGAATCTTAGAGATGATGAATGATACAAGCTAAAGTTGAATTGAAGCTTAGCAGGAGCTGAATTGCAGCTGGAACAAATCTGAGTTCAAGTGCAGAATCTGCGCAGAAATTTTCATACAAGCAATTTAGTCACAAGTTTTGTATCAAGTCAAAACTGAATTCGGGTTTTAGCAATGCATTACTGAATTATTAACAGAAGTTGTAGAATGTTTTCCCTGAAGTCAACCTCTTGGTGAGCAGATTTCAAGTAAAGGCAAATGGATGAGATCAAAGAAAAAAAATGGCAGTGTATCAACTCACCTAAT
Source organism: Boesenbergia rotunda (assembly GCA_024364735.1). Taxonomy (NCBI): domain Eukaryota; kingdom Viridiplantae; phylum Streptophyta; class Magnoliopsida; order Zingiberales; family Zingiberaceae; genus Boesenbergia; species Boesenbergia rotunda. The sequence continues at coordinate 23,874 of JAGFNQ010008422.1, forward strand.
GAAGCATTTAACTTTCCATTACTATGTGATGTATTTGTTTTGAAATCAGAGTTTTGCAATGAAGATGCCGTGGAGCTGATATTGAAACACAGAAAAAAAGGGGGAAAGAAACAAATTATGGAAGTGTGCCAACTTGTAAAGGATAGTGTATCAAAAGGAGTTGCAAGAGGTGTTTAGTGAGGATTGTGTGTGGAGCATCTATGTCACTTGATGTTTTAAGTTTTCTGGTATAAAAACTGATTTGAAATGCTCCATTAGAAGACTTGATAGCAGAAAATGAAAGAGAAAGAAAAAAAAACGGTTCGAAAAAAAAGAGAAGAAGAGAAGGAAGAAGCAAAATGGCACAAAAATTGAAATTTTGGCCTCATGAATTTAGTGAAGATAATCTCATCCAAATCCAAGCCTTGCATCGCTGCCATTCTGACTTTACAAGAGAGAAAGAAAGAAGAGAAAAAAAATATGATGAAAAGAGGAAAAGAAAAACAAGTGGCACACAAAAGGCAAAATTGGCACGCATTGGAACTTATAAAGTTTATTCATCCAAATCAAAGGCATTGTTCAAGATTTACTCCACCACATTTTTGATATCACTAGAGGACTGTAAAGAGACGCAAAGTACATTGGAAACATCCTTGAGCACTCAAATCTTCCAGTCCATCAATTTTCTATTTCCTTGGTTTTTATTTCACTCCTTACCATTTTCTATGTTTTCATTTGTTTTTGTAGATGTTGATCCTAATCATGAATAATGGTGGAGAGTAGATAATAAGCAAGCCTATGGTAGTGCAAGAAGCATGTGTGTTTGAGTGAGCTCCACTTTCATCATGAACTTAGAACTTAAGGAGAGAGCCACCAAAACTTCCTTTGAAAGGCTAGTGAGCTAAATTCATCTCAATAAATCATGAAGGATGAAAATGCTAAGTTGTTGATTTAAGGACGAGATACTAATCCATAGAGCTTAGATTTTTGAGAATTGACAACCTTAGGTAATTCTTTTCACTTGTTTCTAATTATGCTTGGAAAAAGTCTAAGGGATACATACTTAGTAGTTTCGCGAGACGCTCAAGCTTAAGTGTGGGGGAGTTGATAAGTACTATTTTATTGATTATTTTAGTTGCTAAAATCTAAGTTTGACCCATATTTTACTTGCTTAATTGTGAATTTACCCTAGGTTCTAGGACTTATCTTTATTTTGGACTTAATTGTAAATCTTTACATATTTGGATTATTTGGCCACTAAATTTTTGATCTATTTTTGTAGGCATGAAAGGATCATGGACCTAGGGCATACTGGGTTAAACTTGAGTCGGAAGTGGACCCGGATCGAGTTATCAAGCTTCAGATTAATCTGGGTCGTCCGATTCAAAAGCGGCTAGATCTGAGCCATCTGGGACTATCTGAGGCAATCCGAGCTAGGGTTAGGGCTGATCAAGCACTGAGATCAAGATCTGAGACTTTCATCCCAATCAGAGATCATCCGACTGTTGGATCGAGCTCAGAGGGATCTAGAGCGTCCATTCAAAGATTAGGTTGATCTGGACCATCCGTTGCAAATCTGGAGGATCCGAGCTACCCCGAGGCAGATCCTAAACCTTGATCAATATCATCAAAGTTTGGTTCAGATCGGATGAAGATCAGCCATTGGATTTTCTCAAATCAATCTGAGCCGTCCATTGTCAAGTACTTAATCAAAATTTCCTCAGCTTTCCTCCTCATCGCGTCTTCGCCGCACTGTTCTTCGTCTTCGATTTTTCTTCGCATTTTCTTCAAGTTTTCTTTAATCCAAGGGCGCGACCACCTCAATTCCTCCATTAGATCTTGTTCTAGATCCTTGGGAAGCTATTGCCGTGAAGAATCCAGCTTCGAATTGGCCAAGAATAGAGCCGAGAGAGGGTTTCTTCGGTTCTGCCATTGATTGCCTTAATCTCAATTTTGTTCCATCCGTCACCCATCTGAGCCATCTGGAGGGGTTCTCTGTGTTGGATCGAGAGAACCGATAGAGGGGGGGTGAATATCGGAAAACGTTCGGATTTAAGATAGAGAATTTGCACAGCGGAAGATAAAAAATAAAACACGCAGACACAGTGATTTTTACTTGGTTCGGAGCCTAGGTCGATTCCTACTCCAAGGCCCACGATCGTTGATCATTTACTTTGGGCAATTCTATATGAGGCGCAAAAGTAGTTTACAAAGATTGATTACAGGAATAAGTGCAGGAAATTAAAAATCACTCTTCTTTACCGACGTCCGGAGTAGATTGACTTTTTCCGGAGCAGCAGGATGTCGTCGGCTCGAGTTGGGAGGTTTCCGGAGCAAGGCGCGAGAGCAGAAGAGCGTTGAAGCGTTGAATCGAAGTCGTTGCTGAAAGCCTAGGCGTTGGGTGCTATTTATAGCACCTAGGGCGCCCTGGACGTCGGGGGCGCCCCCCCACGTGTCACGTGATCCGAGCTTCACTCGGTCAATCTCTAACCCACTCGAATAGGGATGAGGTTTGACACTGGGGGCGCCCTGGACGCTGGGGGTGCCCTGCTTGACTCCTTCAGCGCGGGCTTCTCGGCTGGATAAGGGTAATCGGCTTCGCTGCAGTAGGCGCGGGGCGCCCTGGGCACTGAGGGCGCCCTGGGCGTTCGGGGCGCCCTGGCTGCTGGGGGTGCCCCGGCCAGTGGTTAGCCGAAGCCTTTGTTGCTTCGCTTGTTTTGTGTTGCCCCTGGGGGCGCCCGGGACACTGAGGGCGCCCTGCTCAGCTACTTGCCTCTCTCCTTTGGGCATTCTGAGCTCCAGACACACGTTCCTTCGGTCCTGCATCCAGGGTTAGTCCAAAACAATATAAAGCATTAGAGTATTATGTTTATACAGCCTTAGCTGTCTTGGTTCTGACTTTGGGCCTCCAAAATGGAGCCCTAGGTCGAACCAACGCCTACTGTTCCCTCGACGGGGAACGCGTCCTCACCTACTCCTCTCGGGAGAATGTACCTGATGCCAACCGCTCCTTTGGTTGGACTTTTGCCTGGCGGTCCTTTGCCAGGTCTTGGATATCGAGCTGTCCTTCACCCGATGCCTAGCAGTCCTTCGCTAGGGCTTCAGTCCCAAGCTGTCCTTCGCCTGATGCCTAGCAGTCCTTCGCTAGGGCTTTGTATCCTGGCATTCCTTCGCCAGGTGCCTAGCAGTCCTTCGCTAGGGCTTTGTTTCCTGGCAGCCCTTCGCCAGGTGCCTAGCAGCCCTTCGCTAGGACTTTGTTTCCTGGCAGCCCTTCGCCAGGTGCCTAGCAGCCCTTCGCTAGGACTTTGTTTCCTGGCAGTCCTTCGCCAGGTGCCTAGCAGCCCTTCGCTAGGACTTTTTCTGCACACTCAGTGAACACTGTTAGATCACCAATAAACTTAACTTTGAATTCTTTGCCAATATCAAAACAATGTTCGATATGGTGCTTCCTGCACCAATAATCTCCCCCTTTTTGATTTATGGCAACACAATTCAAAGTTAAGTTAAAAACTTATAACAGTTAATAACAGAAGATAAAAACACAATGAAGTATGAACGGAGTATGAATAGAATAGATTTAAAAAAATTCTTTATTTCTCATACTCCCCCTAAAACCCTGAATTCTTATGTTAAAACACTTAACTTTGACCTTTCCTCCCCCTTTGACATATATCAAAAACAAAACATGGGTGAACAGGGTAAAATTTTCAGAAGTTTTGCAAACCTAAATTTTGTTAAAAAAAACTTTTACTTACAAGGCTTTGCAAAAAAGAATTTTACTTAGGCAACATTTTGAAGGCTAATTTCCCAAAAAAAATTTGTTTACCAAAAAATTTTTGCACACTTAGAAATATTTGTTTGGAAACACTTTGTGCATTTTGGAAAACAAGATCTGGACAAGTTTTTTTTTTCACCAAAAAACTTTACATAGAAATATTTGCCAAAATTTTTAACCAGTTTTTGCTCAACCAATTTTTGTTTACTAAGAAGAATTTTACTTAGGAAAAAACATGCACTTAAAAATAATTTTGAAACACTTAGAAATGCTTAGAAATTTTTGAATTTTTTTTTTAAAAAATTAAACAAAATTTCCTTTCTCTCCCCCTTAATTTGAAATTCTTTTCCTTATGTTTTAGATCATTTCTAAGTTCAGTTTTGAGATGAATATTTTGAAAAACTTCTGAGTATCACACAGGAAATTCTAAGTTAAGAGCAACTTGAAGTTTTCAATTAAGTTTCTTTGAAAATGGAAAAAGTTTAAGGAAGAATTTAATTTCTACTCTCCCCCTTAGCCATATATCAATAAAGAACTCTTGAAAAATATATTTTGAAAAACATTTAAAATTTATGTATCAGAGCTCATGAGTTTTGAAAACATAAAAATACTTAGTATAATTCTTGAAAGCATAGCAAAAGCTTAAATTGTATCAACAAAACTCTACCAAAATTTTTTTTTGTATTTGTAGGCAAGTCTTTTAGAAACTTCACGCACTTAGAACACTATTACCTTGACAAGTACTTTTGAAAACATTATACTTTGAAAAATAGAAGTACTTTTGAATGATATTATGCATTTTTGAAAATATAAGTACTTTTGAAGATTAAGCATTTTTGAAACATATAAGTACTTTTGAAGATTATGCATTTTTGACAAATATAAGTACTTTTAAATATAATATACATTTTTTTAAAAATAATTTTATTTTGAAAGCATAATACTTGACTTGGTTTTTTTTCCAGTATAACACAATCCTAGGAAACCTTGTTAACTACAAGGATATTTTTCAAAGTGTCCTGGAAATTTTTCAACCCAAGTAAATATTATAAAAATAACTTCATAAGCCATAAGAATTTTCAAAAATAAAATAATAGTATTTTGAAAGAAAAATTATTTAAGTTTTCAAAAGGATTTTAAACTTGCAGTGCATGAAAACATATAATTTAGAAAATGTTCAATAATTCTTTTAATTTGATCTCCCCCTCAACTTGACCCAGTCCTAGGAAGCTTGTTGACTACAAGCGATCTTCCTCTGAGTTTTAGGGCTTGATTTAAATTATAAGAATTATCTAATAACTTCAAAACAAAAAAAACATTTCAGAAATTCTTCTTTTGACTCAAACTCCCCCTAAATTTGACACATCCTAGGAGTCCTTGTAGATCATGAAGTGGACCTTCCTTTGTGTCTTTAGGGTTTATTAAAATCAAAAGAATAATTTTGAATAACTTTCTGAGTATGATAACTTTTAAGGAGATAAATTTTTGAAAGCATAACTTGAAATGAAGATAATTTTTAAAGCATAAGCCTCGAATTTTTTTTTTTTTTGAAATGATAATGGTTTTTCAAAGAGATAGTAATGTACCAAGGTTTTTGAGCCAATTTTTGAAAACCTTATTTTGAGATGATAATAAGTTTTAAAGCATAAAGGTTTTTGAAAAATCTGAATATTTCGAAAAAGATTAATAAGAACTCCCCCTGTATCCGACACAATCTGACTTTTATCCAGGTTCCTTAAGGGATTTCAGTGTTGACCCAGTTTAACTCAGTTGACTATGTTTGACCAATTAATAACTAAATCAAACAAGCCCTAGATTCCATTCAAAATGAGTCTATTGTGATATTTAACATGAAATTCAATAAAAAAATGAAAAAGTAGGGTATTAATTTGAAAAGTAGAGATAATTTTGAATCTTTTTGAAAACATTTTTATTTGAAAGGATAGTGATTTATGTTTTTAGGTCCTAGATGTCTCACCCAGTTCTACGTGGTCAAACATATTAACCTTATGGGTTGTGTGAGACAAATATTTTAATTTTAAAGATAAATGATTGACAATAATTAAATTGAATTTTTAGAATTAATTAAGAATAATTAAGTTTAATTTGAGAATAATTAATCAAGAATAATTAAGTTGAATTTTGAGAAAGTTGGTTGGGTTGGACTCAACTTTTAGGTCCTAAGCATCTCACCCATTTCTAAGTGACAAAACAGGATATCCTTAACTGTTTTGTGAGATGCATTAATTTTATCTTTGATGTTAACACTATGATTTAATTGAAGCTTGTGTTAGATTTGAGTTTAACAAATAATAATTTAAAAGTGAGTTTCGATAATTGGCTTTCAGGTCTTGGCGAGGCACAGAGGCTTTCTTTGGCCGTAGCCTTATTGGATCAACAACCCTTTCCTAGACAAAGCCTTTTAAAGAAAGATCATTTTCAAATCATTGTTTGAGACACTCTGGTCTAACTAGCTTAGGATTCGGAGAGGTAACTTCAGCTAGTTCCACCGGACTAAAAAGACCAAATAAGGTACTCCTTACCCTACTTGATTCCTTAGTCAGGCTTCCCTAATGTACTATCATCAAACCTTGTCCTAATACTAGGTTGTTCAAGTTTCAATTAATCAGGTTAGTCCTTAAACTAACCAATCCTAATTTTTAAGCAAAAATAAATAAAAATAAAATAAAATAAAACAACATACAATTAAAGCAAAAAAAAATTGATCTAAGTTACATCATAATCGAAATAAAACTCTGATTTATTAAAATCAGCATGGTTGTGAATTAAATTTTCTGACATATTAAACTTAACTAATTTGTATGAATTAATTATGTTCTTTGAGGTAAATATTAGATTTTCAAATATCGTAAATTTACCTTTTGATTCCTGGTTGGGAATCTCCCCCTTGATACTTGCTGTTTTTAGCATCTTGTAGTGAGCCATCCGGACCAGCTTCTGATCATCCCCTTCTTCGTCGTTAAATTCTGAGTCTGAGTTGGATTCAGGTATTGGTTGAGGCCTCTTTTGCAATTCTCTTGGAGTTTTTCCTGCAATAGAAACTATACCTTCCTCGACCATTGCAATATCAGCTTGACTATTTAATCTTAATTCAGAAAGTGATTCAAAATTAATTACCGATTTTGTCTCAGAAAACTCGTCGTTTGACTCTGGTTTGATTTCGACGTCGGGTGTCGAGTCTGTCTCAGCTACTTGTTCTTGAGCTTCTAAGATCTCAACATCGGAGCTCACTTCGTGTAGATCGATTAGGTTTTCCCACATCTCCTTGGCACAGTTGAAGGATCCGACCCGCTTCAGTTCTTCTTTGGTCAGGCCGCATTGTAAGATTGTTGTTGCCCTGGCATCAGTCTCGATCTTCCTTAGAGTTGGTTCGTCCAATTTGTCCCAGGCGATCAATGATCCATCTTCTGTGGGGAGGGAGAACCCTGTTTGGATGATCATCCATATGTCCATATGGGCCTTCAGATGGAACTCCATTAGACTTCTCCAGTAATTGAAGTTCTCGCCGGAGAATAGCGGTGGACGGGCACTGTTCCATTCTTGGTTGGCCATTTAGTTTAACCTCGTACAGAAAAGAAGTAACAAAAATATACCAAGACTTGGTCATGGATTAGTAGTGCGGGAGAAGGGAAAAATAGCTCAAAATAAATGTTGTACGAATTTCGAGGCAGAATAATAATAAAATAATAAAAACAATTTATGACAAATTTTGAAAATATTAATTTTGTCAATTCTAATTAATGATGAAAAATTAAAAATTTAATGTTAAAAAATTTGCTCGAATTAAGGTAGCACGAATTTCGAGGAAAATATTAAAATAATAAAAACAAGTTTATGACAAATTTTCAAAAATTGTTCGTTTTATCAATTTTGAGTTATAGTGAAAAAATGAGAATTCAAAATTGAAAAAGACGTATGTGAAATAAATACACCTATAGATCTTATTTATGTGAAATAAAGGTCGAGTGGTGTTGCACCAAGCTCGATTAACGAGAAAGATTAAAAAAAATAAAATAATTACGAAAATCCGAAAAACTCTCAAATTGGTGGTTGCACCAAATTTGAGCTTTCCCGCTCTGATACCACTTGTTGGATTGAGAGAACCGATAGAGGGGGGGTGAATATCGGAAAACGTTCGGATTTAAGATAGAGAATTTGCACAGCGGAAGATAAAAAATAAAACATGCAGACACAGTGATTTTTACTTGGTTCGGAGCCTAGGTTGACTCCTACTCCAAGGCCCACGATCGTTGATCGTTTACTTTGGGCAATTCTATATGAGGCACAAAAGCAGTTTGCAAAGATTGATTACAGGAATAAGTGCAGTAAATTAAAAATCACACTTCTTTACCGACGCCCGGAGTAGATTGACTTTTTCCGGAGCAGCAGGACGTCGTCGGCTCGAGTTGGGAGGTTTCCAGAGCAAGGCGCGAGAGCAGAAGAGCATTGAAGCGTTGAATCGAAGTCGTTGCTGAAAGCCTGGGCGTTGGGTGCTATTTATAGCACCTCGGGGCGCCCTGGACGTCGGGGGTGCCCCCCCACATGTAACGTGATCCGAGCTTCGCTCGGTCAATCTCTATCCCACTCGAATAGGGATGAGGTTTGACACTGGGGGCGCCCTGGACGCTGGGGGTGCCCTGCTTGACACCTTCAGCGCGGGCTTCTCGGCTGGATAAGGGTAATCGGCTTCGCTGCAGTAGGCGCGGGGCGCCCTAGGCACTGAGGGTGCCCTGGGCGTTCGGGGCGCCCTGGCTGCTGGGGGCGCCCCGGCCAGTGGTTAGCCAAAGCCTTTGTTGCTTCGCTTGTTTTGTGTTGCCCCTGGGGGCGCCCGGGACACTGAGGGAGCCCTGCTCAGCTACTTGCCTCTCTCCTTTGGGCATTCTGAGCTCCAGACACACGTTCCTTCGGTCCTGCATCCTGGGTTAGTCCAAAACAATATAAAGCAGTAGAGTATTATGTTTATACAGCCTTAGCTGTCTTGGTTCTGACTTTGGGCCTTCAAAATGGAGCCCTACGTCGAACCGACGCCTACTGTTCCCTCGACGGGGAACGCGTCCTCACCTACTCCTCTCGGGAGAATGTACCTGATGCCAACCGCTCCTTTGGTTGGACTTTTGCCTGGCAGTCCTTTGCCAGGTCTTGGATATCGAGCTGTCCTTCACCCGATGCCTAGCAGTCCTTCGCTAGGGCTTCAGTCCCAAGCTGTCCTTCGCCTGGTGCCTAGCAGTCCTTCGCTAGGGCTTTGTATCCTGGCATTCCTTCGCCAGGTGCCTAGCAGTCCTTCCGCTAGGGCTTTGTTTCCTGGCAGCCCTTCGCCAGGTGCCTAGCAGCCCTTCGCTAGGACTTTGTTTCCTGGCAGCCCTTCGCCAGGTGCCTAGCAGCCCTTCGCCAGGTGCCTAGCAGCCCTTCGCTAGGACTTTGTTTCCTGGCAGTCCTTCGCCAGGTGCCTAGCAGCCCTTCGCTAGGACTTTTTCTGCACACTCAGTGAACACTGTTAGATCACCAATAAACTTAACTTTGAATCCTTTGCCAATATCAAAACAATGTTCGATATGGTGCTTCCTGCACCAACACTCTAGAGAGCTCGGTTCATCCCCACACCATCAGCGCGATTGGACAAGGCTGGATTGAGAAGATCGAATGTATTTCAGCTTGGATCAGAGTGGAAGCTAGATTGATTCACAAAGACTGTTTCTCCATTGATTTGCTGAGCTTAGGGGTTCGAGGCTCACCCTTGTGTGACGAGCAAGGAGTTCTTGAGCTAGGGAAGGATTGAGGATTAGTTTACTTGGTTAATTTTCATTGTATTTAGCTGTAATTTTATTTCTGCACTCAATTTCAGTTCTGAATTTTCTATATCAGCTACTTAGATTTCGTCTCTGAATTGTTCCTGCTGTAATTAGGTTTTAATCTCTCAAGTTAAGTAGTTTGATAGCTTGATTAGTTAACATTTGTTCTTAATTTCAGTTTAATTCATGAAGTAGTTCTTGCGTATCAAGTTTGTAGCTGTGTATCAATTTGGTTCCTAAACATACCTCAAGTTTGGTTTGTTTCTGCATTTTCATTCTTGAAAATTAGACATCATGTTTAGTGTGCTAATGCATTTGGTTTAAGTTTACTTCGCATTCGAATCATTTCGGAATTAAGTTTTATTTCTGCAAATCTTTTCAGCTGTTGCATTGCATTTATCCCTGCGTATCAGTTCCTTTGTCTTTGAGTCCCTGGATTTTGTGTTAGGCTGGCTTAAGTTTTCTCTTCTGAAATTACAGTGTAGTTGTTTCATTTGTTAAGCATGTAACACCCGCCTTTTTCCCACACCTTATGGTGTGGCGAGGAAGGCGTCGTTACGCTTAACATACATGGACTTAGAGAACATCTTAATGCAGCGGAATCATTTTTTTCTTCTAAACATGCTTTTAATCATGCAGCTAACTCGTGAAACATTTATACATGTCTAAACTTGTCATTCATGAATCTAGTGTCATTGAACATAGCATATTATCAACATGCATGGCATCATGATATAATCAATCCATAGCCTATTCATAGTCATCATAAGTAGCACGTAACTTATCCGTAAACATCATAAGTCTTAAGTCATTCATTAGGCATACCCATCATAAACATAGCATAAAATCTATGAAAGCATTTCAAAACCCAAGACATGCGATACGTGTAAATATAAGAATCTTTTGCCATGTCACTGCCCCACACACACATGCTCTTGCCTCTCCTGCTGCTTCCCTTAGTAACCTCGTGCTTGATCTGCGGTACGAGGAAAATAAGACTATAAGCACACAGGCTTAGTAAGACCCTTTCCTACTCACTAAAACCATACGTTACTTAAACATAAACATATCAAGTATCTTGACATAACATAACTCTGAACATAAACTTAAACATGGTCATGGCATAAGTCATAAGCATATGAACAACTACATAGCATGATTCCTAACATAACCATAGATCTACAACATACTTAGCATGACATAAATCTTAACATACATGAACATAAGACATACTTATACATGGCATAATTCTTAGCATACATGAACCTGAGACATACTTATACATGGCATAATTCTTAGCATACATGAACCTGAGACATACTTATCATAGCATAAGGTATAAGCATAAGCATAAGCATAAAACATAAAACGTACTTACCCTGGCGTGATGCATAACATGGATGTATGCATGAGTCAAATGCATTTACTACATAAGGATGCTTAGTTTTAAAATCATACTTTTAAATGCTTAGCATGAACATAACATCATTGGGGTCCCCGGCTTGTACCACATACATACATCATAAGCGCACATCCCTAAGTAAATACGAGGAAGCTAGCCTCGACCTACTAGGGTAAGGACAGCATAGTCGGTAGTCCCAGAACCGGGGCGTTCTTAAGGTGCCCATCCCTGTTGCACAACTTCGGTAGTGCCAGAATCGTGGACAGCTTCGGTAGTCTAGAACCGGGGCGTTCTTAAGGTGCCCATCCCTTGGACCCTTACTTCGACCCGGTACAAGCCCATTCATAAAGTAAAATATATATGCATACTTCATCATTCATACTTGACATATCATAGGAACAACTACGGTAGTTCCAGAACCGTGGACAACTTAGTCGGTAGTCCAGAACTGGGGCGTTCTTAAGGTGCCCATCCCTTAGCATGACATAGACATACTTAACATTTCATCATCATTCTTCATTTTCATTCATAAGATATGTCATGCTTACATCATTTTGTCTTAGGCCATGGTTATCATTTTCGTTCATTATCTTCATTCTTAAACATAGCATACATACATATCATTCATAAAGCATGACATACATACATAGCATTCATGAGACATGACTTACATACATATTGTTCGTAAAACATAGCATACATACATGTCATTCCTAAAGCATGACATATATACATAACATTCATAAAACATGCATGGTTAGGGTACATAGCATACATACATGTCATTCCTAAAGCATGGCATACATACATAACATTCATAAAACATGCATGGTTAGGGTACATAGCATACATAGATGTCATTCCTAAAGCATGGCATACATACATAACATTCATAAAACATACATGGTTAGGGTACATAGCATACATACATGTCATTCCTAAAGCATGGCATACATACATAACATTCATAAAACATGCATGGTTAGGGTACATAGCATACATACATGTCATTCCTAAAGCATGGCATACATACATAACATTCATAAAACATGCATGGTTAGGGTACATAGCATACATACATGTCATTCCTAATTTACATGACATTAAGTTTCTAGGTCACATAAAATTTCTACGACATACTCAATCATATACATACATCTTAGTGATCTATAAACATGCATTCTTGAGAACTTAACCCAAACCAAGCCCTAGATTAGGGACTTGGCCGAAAACCCTAGAGGGCCATAGGTCCTTAGAAAAATTTGCATAACGATGGTTAACCTCCAATACCTTACTTATCATGTCATAGGAACCCACTTGGACCCTTAATTGGTTTTAACCCCAAAGTCCAAGGCCTTATTCATGCTTGGCCGAAACCCTAGGGGAGAAATAACCCCTAGAAAATTCATATAAGTCTCCATTATCATCCATAGTCTATCATTGCAAAACATACCAATCATGCTTGAGGGATTAAAATTAATCCCTAGCCCTATACTTGATGTGGCCGAAACCCTAGATGGGTTTTAGGGCATCAAAAATTTCCCTAGATCATAATCTATGCCTTACATAACATCATGAAACATTTAAGAGTACAAAAGAAAATTTACATCATCCCTAAGCCCAAGCAATAGCCTTGGCCGAAACCTCCATAAGCCCTAACCATGGATTTATTTCCCAACATATCATGCCAATAAAACTTAGATCATGATAAATATCTTGAAAGCTATCATACCACAGGTGAGGGGGTCTTACCTTGAGTTATCTTTGGTTTTTAGACCTTAAAAGAGAAGGAAATTGGAAATCTCTTTGACACTTGAACTCTCCTTGCCCTTGTAGCCTTGGAAGAGAACCTAGATCTTCAAAAGGGAGTCTCCTTGTGGAGTTTTTCCAAGGGAAATGGGGCTTGGGGGGTTTCGGTTAGGAGGGGAGGAAGAAGAAGAGAAAACAAATGACTTCATGGAATGAGAGAAATGAAAGGTAACTTCCCTCTTATGCCTTTAATCCCCATTAAAGGGGGGTAAGTGAAGAGTCATGGTGTCTCTTCCCTTGATGACTCTTCATTTTCCTAAGCCTTAACTAATATCCACTTCATTCCCTCATATCACTCCCTTGCTAGGTGAATTGGTTAGTGCATGCATGGTTGTACAAGAGGTCCAAGGTTCAATCCTTGGTGCATGCATTAATTTTTCTATTTTATTTTTATTTTATTTTCTATTATTTCGAAAATTCCTTAAAAATTCCCCCATAATTATGTTAATATTTCTCATTAAAATCCCCTTTATATTTCTATTAACTTTTACCTAAAATTCACCCATAATCATGGTACTAGAAAGCCCATATAAGGCCCCTTAGTACTTAGTTTCTCAATTTAAATGAGAAAACCATGGGTTTCTAGGCTAAGGTTTGTACTAATATTTCTAGATCCTTTGAAAAATTATCTAGACATGCTTAATATTTTAAAGAAAATATTAAGAAATTTTTCCGGGTCGTTACAAAGCATCCTTTATAAGGTTCTGCATTCAATCTCCATTTCTGTGAGTGCGGTTGTATTTCTGCAAGTTCAGCCAACAACTTCTCTGCATTTCATTTCGGCACAGCAGTTTATTCCTGCTATCGATTTAGTGTCTGCAGTTCAGTGTTCAGTTCTAGATTTCGCATCCATAAACCTAGCTTTTCTGAATCATACCTGATCTTAGTTGTTGTTTGTCTGTGAATTCACTTTGTAGCTGCATTTCTGAGTTCAAATCCTATTTTTTTTCTGCATTGCATTTCTAAAATTGATTCATATTTGCGTATCAGATTGGGCTCAGAATTTTTACTCCGCAATCCTTTGTTTCTGCATTAATTGCTTCTGAATTGTGCAATTGATTTGTTTGTTTCAACTCTATTTGCTTAACTTCAGTCTATAGTGTTGCTTTTAGCATCGTTTTCAATCCATCAGCTTACCTTGTTTGCGTGCCAGATTGATGAACTTTTGCACTTGGTATCAACAGAAACTTTGGCTTTGATTGGTACCAAGTTAATTACAACTTGTAGTGTGTTTTGGAGCTTGAAATCATCTAGTACGTCATTTCTGAACATTCCTTTGCATTTGCTTGCTTCCATCAAAATTGCATCTAGTTTGTGTTGAGTTGTTTGTAGTTTAATTTCTGAATTTCGTGGTTAGCAATTGTATTAAATTGTTTGTTTCCAAAAATTGCCATCACTGCCTTCATTCCTTTGCTTAGCATTTGTTTTGCATTTGAAATCAGATTGGTTTTCCAAAATTGTTTAAGTGCCTTGATTGAGTTGTTTATTGGTTAGGTTCATCAATTGCCTAGTTAAGTTGCGTAGTTAAGTTCCTTTGCTTTGCATTGCGTTTTCATTTCCGAATTGCAACCCAAAACCCAAATATTTATTTGAAACCCAAAATTTATAAACGACACATAAACACGAGCTCGAATCAAACAACCTCAACTAGCCCTAGGAAAAATACGACCTGTGGTCCCTTTACTACGTTTTCATTCTTTGATAGAAAAAAGGGTTTCCAGCTTACACACATCTAAATTTTGAGACCCATACTTTCGTGACAACCTCTTTTGGGTCCATCAGTACTTAGGGATTCCGCATGCTTAAACAACAAGCTAAGGTAAAGACCATAGATTTCTCAAGCATGACAAGTTCTGCTGGTGATACTTAGATTTCAATGGTCAAATTTGAGTCATATGCCAATTTTCATGCTAACAATGTAGTTACGATGCAGTATCACGTTATGATAAGTAACAGAATATCTAACTAGTGAACCAATTTCCAATGGGGAAAGGAACTATTGAGACCAATTTCACAATTCCAAATGTTCTTTAAAAAGCAGAACAATATGGGAGGTTAATAAAATGGGTTACTTAACTCAGTGAGTATAGTTTGAATTTGAAACCTCGCACAACAATGAAAAAAATACCAGTGATGGTCAAATATCTTGGTAAGGTTCAAACTTTGCTTAAGAATTTTGATTATACAATTGAAAAAGTACCTAGGCAAGCTAATGCTTTAGCTGATCATTTGGCTAAATTAGTGGTTTTGTCCAAGTCAAACTATACCTTTGTTGAGTTCAAATCTGTATCGTCAGTTGATGATACCAAGGTGGTAGCTGTTCTAACTAGCAGTAACCAGCTTGATTGGATGACTCCACTAATTGACTGCTTTTGGGGATCTAGATTCTATAGGTTGAGAACTACTCTTATATAGTTGTACATAAGAAATAAAAGGAAAAAATGAGTGATAAAAAAAAGAAAGAATTTATGTTGAAAGTTCTCACTGCCTTATGAGCCTAAGAAGGTAATTATTCCAACTAAAAATCAGATGTAGTTATAAGCCTAAGAAGGTAATCATTCCAACTAAAAATCAGATGTAATTATGAGCCTAAGAAGGTAATCATTCCATAAAGGCATTCTACTTCATAGTTGGAAGAAATACTTGGAAAATCACTAGAAAACAAGACAAAATCATATAAGACAACTATAGAGAGATGTGTATGGACATGATAGAACAATTGATCTCTATACTAGCTTGTTTCATATAGACAAATTCAAGAAACTCACCTGATTATAGTTACCAAATATTTCAGCAAACTTCTCTTTAGTGACCTGAAATACATTTGCCAAAATTAACATTAACATAATTAGCACCGGCTGCATATAACAAAATAATAATATTAATAAAATATACAATAACAAAAATTACACAAACAAATATTAATATTCAAAAATAGTATCATGATCTACATCATCGTCGCCACCATCATCACCATGATCTACATCATCGTCGCCACCATCATCACCTGAATGGGGAGGATTCTGCATTGGAGTGGAGTTTAACTGAAGATGTCTCATGATCATGTCCTTTTGCCAACGTAATTCTCTAATTTCTTGATCCCTTTGCGACATTTCTTCATCTCTTTGGAATATTATACCTTTCAAATGGGATACCACATCTTTCAAGCTAAGTATCTCAGGAGAAACTACTCGTGGGGTAGAAGAGGAAGATATGCCAGCAACTCTTTGGATTCTGCTCAAGGAACCCATTCCTAATATTCTTCCCCCTTTGGCTCCCCCACTAGCCTCCAACCATAAATTCATGCAGTTGCCAACAGAAGGTTCAGAGCCACCAGTGTTTTCACTAGGTTGCGAATTTATCAATGCTAGCTCTAACACATCTTATTTGTCCTGCGTTGTCATAAAAAAAATATAAAACAATGACAATAATAATATTTTAAAATCAAATAAAAATTAATCCTAACCTTTATTAATTTGGCTCTATCCCCACTCCAAGTCTTGTCTTTTTTTGTAAAAGCATGAGTGAAAGTTTCAATGAATACGGGCTCCTTCCCCATTTCCTTAGTCTAAAAAACACCATTAGAAATAATGAAATAATTTGATATAAATTAAAAATTAGTGAGAGAGTTAAATAAATTACCAATCTGCATCTATGCTCATCTATATTAATAGACCCTCCAGCATATATAACAGATGCGTCTCCAGAATTAAAAGATTGATTTATCTTATTCTAATAACTCCTACTTTTGCTCATCCGTTTCCCAAACATTGCAAATTTTGAACCAATTTTCATTAGTGATGCATGGTGGCTTTTTCCCCCGAGTCTTGGCATGATTCAGTACATGCCTAATGTGATCACCACATTTTTTTTAAAATATTCTTTTTATTTCCATTTCTGCACTCGGCTCCCAATTGAATGTCCGCTGAAATGAAAAAGAATAATTAATTACATACTAACTTTAATTTCATAAATAAATAAAAGACAATATACCTTGAACTCATTCCACCATAACTCCGTATTAGCAGATGGAGTGCTTGAATATGACATTGAAGCACCTCCCCAGTGATTATTCACGATTCTATTAATATCGTGAATAAACCTATCATAAAATTTCAAATAATATATATTAAATAATTAAGATAGTTGAAAAAATAAGATATTTTACAATACATACGAATCTCCGATCGGAACTATAAACTCCCGAGTGTCTATTAACTCAGTGGCTTAGTTTCTAGTCGCTTCAGTATTTTGCATAGGTACCGGAGAATGGACTAGCGAAGGTACTGGTGATGGTGAATGAGAAGGTGCGTGTGAAGGTCCTGCACCTGAATGAGAAAGTGCATGTGATAGTACTAGCGATGACAAATGATAAGGTGCATGTGAAGGTCCTGCACCTGATACTGGCGCTGGCGAATGAGAAGGTGCATGTGAAGATCCTGCACCTGACAGTGGTGATGGCGAATGGGAAGGTACTGGTGAAGCTCCTACATTGGGTGCTGAAGTAGAAGGGCCAAGAGAAGACTGTCTACGTCCACGTCCACGACGTCCAAACTGTCAAACAAAAGTATGGTTGATGCATAAATAAGAAGGTGAAAGCATAATGAAAAAACATGAAAAACTTACCATTTTTGCTATCTAATCAGAGAGTGCGCAACAAAATAACTGTATGTTACCTGTAATGACCTATAAAAAAAATATAGTGCATTAACAGATAGAATATATAATTTAAAAAAATATCATATATAAACAATTAAGAATGATTTATAAGTTTTATAAATTTTCATATTAAACTAAATTAATTCATATCATTTTATAAAATATTACCTATCATTCAACATCAAAATCCTCGTTATCATTCTTAGCCACATGCTCATCCTGATCGTCGTCGTCGTCGTCCTCATCCTCATCCTCATCCTCTTCCACTTCCTCTTCCTCCTCTTCCTCTTCCTCTTCCTCTTCCTCTTCCTCATTAATTTCACTTGCATCCACGTTTATGACTATACCACTGGGATCTCGTAAAGTTGGAATAATATATTCCTCTGTTTGAAATGTGTTTGCAACTTCCTCCTGTTGGTATGCAATATTTTCCCAATGTTCCTCAATTTTTTTCCTTGCTTTGGTTTTACAAACATCCCACCAATCAATCTTATCACGTTTCAAACTAGGATATGAAGAATAGAAAACTTGAATTGCTTGTTGTGCCAACACAAATGGTTCAATCTTTTATAGAATCTCTTATGATTTATTTCAACCAAATTATAGTGTGGATGCACCTTCATACCTCTAACAGGGTCAATCCAATGACACATAAATAAGATAACTCGCATTTATGGGCCAGGGTATTCTATTTCTAGAATTTCTTCCAACAAACCATAAAAATCACTATTTGGACTTTCGTCATTGGATGACTGAACGCAAACCCCACTATTCATTGCACTCTTCTCCATTCCATATTCTTGAGTATGAAAATTATATCCATTTATAAAGTATGTTCGCTAAGTGCGTACAAGCGCTTTTGGACCCCATGACAGATTGATCAACATCTCATGTTCAAGGTGAGCTTGATTAAAAGTCTGCATATGTATAAACCAAATTTAGATTGTCTACTTACATATGATTTAAACCATGGTGCAAATTCTTCATTGCATAAGCAATCAAACTGTTGTGGCGTCAATCCTGAATATAAGTTTTAAAAAATCCTTCAAAAGAATAATAAAAAACTTATCACACAAACAATTTACAACATTAGAAATATAAATAAATATTTATACTAACTCATAATATGACGATACTTCTGGATAATTCAATAAAATATATGTTTGGGCTGCCTGCCATTCTTGGCCAGTTAAGTATGTTTCCTTACATGGTCCACTTGGTCGACCAAGATAATTAAAAATTGAGAAGGATTTTAGATTGGGATCAATAAGACCCTCATCATTTCATCCCGCTCTTTGCCTTTTGCTATGAACATGAGACTCAAAATAATATGATGCAAAAGTTGTAACTTCCTCCACAATGTATGCATTAACAATTGAGGCTTCAACTCGTGCCTTATTTTTCACTTTTTTCTTCAAATGATATAAGAATCTGATGGTAATGAAACACATTGTATTAGATATTAATATATAATAACTTGTATAATGGACACATTGTATAAATTGTATAGATGAAAATTTTACCTTTCAAATGGATACATCCATCGAAAATGGACAGGTCCTCCAACATTGGCCTCGTATGGCAAGTGAACCAAAATATGTTCCATAGAATCAAAAAATGATGGTGGAAATATTCTCTCTAAATTACATAAAATAATTGGAATGTCTCTCTCTAACTTTTCCATGTGTGAATGTCTCAAAACTGTTGAGCATATATCACGTAAAAAAATGCTCAACTCTGTAATGACACGCCATATAAAATTTGGTAAAAGTTCCTTAAAAGCAATAGGAATGAGCCTTTGCATAATTATATGGCAATCATGACTTTTTAAACCAATCAATTTGTATTCCTTCATATCAACACATCTTGCAAGATTAGAGACATATCCATCTGGAAATTTCAATGATTTCAACCATTCACAAACAACACGTCTCTGATCCTTATTCAATGTATAAACTGCTTTTGGCTTTGGTCCCCTACTATTTTCATCGACATCAAGAGTGGGTCTTTTACAAATAAGTCGCATATCTTTTCTAGCATTCAAATTGTCTTTAGTTTTCCCATTGATATCCATCACTGTATTTATCAAATTATCTAAATCATTCTTCTCAATATGCATTACATCAAGATTATGATGAATCAAATAATTTTGCCAATACGGTAAGTCCCAAAATATACTCCGTTTAGTTCATTTATGTGTACTTCCATATACATATGGTGTACCATATGGCTCTTCAATAACTGATGAAAAGTCACAAATTCTGAACCAAATCTGTTCACCTGTTAATCTCAATGGCGGAAGTGTTCTTTCAATTCTATTCTTTGTGAATTCATCTTTATTTTTTTTGAAATTATGATTTGGTGGCAAAAATTGTCTATGACAATCAAAATAACTTGGTTTCTTCCCGTGTTTCAATATGATTGACTTAGATCTCTCCATACATATTGGGCATCCAAAGATCCCAGCGGTACTCCAACTCGTATACCATAAGCTGGAAAGTCATTTATCGTCCAAAGAAGAGCAGCCTTCATTACAAACATCTGATTAGTATGAACATCATAAGTAGGAAAACCTTCATCCCATAGTTGTTTCAACTCTACAATCAAGGGTTGCATATAAACATCTATTAACTTCTTCATGATTTTGAGGGCCAGGCACCACTAATGTTAAAATCATATAAGGAGTTTTCATACACATCCCAGGTGGAAGATTATACGGAGTTAAGATAACTNGTTTGCACTAACGGTCAAACTCGGGTTTTGATGTATGACAAAGTGGTTAAAGTTAGGGTTGTGTGTGTTTAACCTCTTTACCAAGTGTGCAGGGTTGAAAGACTTAGGACCAGACACCAGGCTGAAGTCCAGGATGGTTGAGTCCTGGCGGGAAGTCCAGTTGGGTCCGCGGGACCTGACAACTGGCTGAAGACCAAGTTGGTTGAGACTTGGCAGGAAGACCAAGGTGGTTGAGCCTTGGCAGGAAGTCCTGGTAAGGTCAAGAAGTCAAGTAGAGCTGCAAAATGGGTAAGTAAGGTAAGTCACTGGAGGAGCGACCCAGTGAGGACGAGTCCAATCTTGGACTTTAGGCGCGGTCCAACTTAGACCCATTTAGGTGATCTAAGTTGAGTCCTGGTTAGATCCTGGTCTGGGAGACAGGATCTAATTAACTTAGAATTGTATCTTATTTTAGTACTAGCCTTGTTTTGGACTAACCCTGGATGCAGGACCGAAGGACTGTGTTTCTGCAGCTCAGAGAGCCTCAAAGGAGTGAGGCCGAAGCTGAGCAGGGCGCCCCGGGTGTGTCGGGCGCCCCAGAGTCAACCCAAGTCCGCGGAGAGGTAAACGCCCCGACAGCAGCGCTATTCGGGGCGCCCCGCTTGAATCGGGCGCCCCCTGTGCCACCTCACTGCCAGCTGCCGAAGCTCGCCCTCGCGAAGCCAGAAGATGGGATTTTGACCGGTCAAACGGGCGCCCCGCGCGCGTCGGGCGCCCCAGTCAAAAGCAATCCCGAAGTAGACGAGATTAGCTCTGACCGGAGCATCGCCGGATCTACAGCCACGTGGGGGCGCCCCGAGCATGTCGGGCGCCCCCTGCCCTATATAAAGAGGGCCTCGACCCTCTTCAAACAACAACACTTTTTTCAACGCTCCAAGTTCTTCTACGCTCGCGCCCTGCTCCGGAAACGCTACACTTCGAGCCGACGACGTCCCGCTGCCCCGAAAGAGTCGACCTAATCCGGACGTCGGTAAAAAGAAGAATTTCTTTTAATACTTTATTGCACTTAATTACTTGAAAGTGTGGGGTTGTCACACTTTCATTTCATTTGTACTCGCCTACTCTATCGGGGTTGACCGATAGAGAGTTTTAGTAGATTGCCCAACGGAAAGGTCCGAGGGACCTGGGCCTTCGAGTAGGAGTCGCCGAAGGCTCCGAACGAAGTAAAAATCGTTCGTGTTTGCGTGTTTGTTTTTCGTCTCTTTCATTTCCGCTGTGCACGCTCTTTAAAGCACTCTGATTTAATTTTTTAAAAGTCACGTGATTCACCCCCCTCTCACGTGCATCGATCTTACAAGTGGTATCAGAGCCAGGTTCGCTCTCTATCGGTGCAACCACCGTAAGAGCCGGGGGAAATCCAGTTTTTATCGTTGTCTGTGATTTTTTTTTTGCTCACAGTCTAAATCTGATATTATTATCAATATTTATATATTAGTTTTTTTTTCGATCAATTTTTCACGAATTTGGTGCAACACCATTCGACTTGGCCATTTTATTTTTATATATTTATATCTGCCGGCACTACTAATCCAAGACCTAGTCTTGGGACTTTGTTTGGTCTATTTTTTGTGTGCAAGATTTCTAAATGGCGCAAAATAAGATGCAAAGGCGAAATGTCAACGAGCCCCCACACTACTATCCAGAAGATTTCGACTATTGGAGACGATCAATGGAGATCTTCTTGGGCAGTCAAGACTTCGACTACGTGTTAGCCCTGAGATACCAATCTCAAAATGATGAACTGAACAAGCAGGTAAATAAATTAATTTGTGCAGTTTTGCCTAACAAAATTTCCTGCAGACTGGAAAAGTATAACAACGCATATGACCTATGGACTCGGCTGAATGAATTGCACGAGAATTTGAAGGAGCTGGATGAGCCTAACCTTAAAGCTGAAGATGAGTCTACTAAATCGATCGCAGAACCAAATTTAAAGATGGAAGATCAAGTCCAATTTGCAACTAAGGTCGAGCCTGAACCAACGGTAAAGCCTACTAAATTAGGGGATGCGATTGAGGTAAATTACAAGAATACCCCTAGTATTATTAATACAAATGTCTTGCATGATTCTGAGCAAATCTCTGAAATATCTGACTGTGTAGAAGGTTCTTGTAATAAATTAGATATCTCTATAAATCCTCCCGAAATGCACATTTTGTTAAAAACTTCCTGCAATATTTTAGACTTTTCAGACCAGAACAAACTCAACTCTGACTTGGTTAAACAAAACATTGACCAAGTTAATTCAGATTGTGAAAATCTAACCCTCGATAAAATCAATGTTTATCTAAATAAAGTTTTTAACTCAGTTAATAGTTCAATTATTTTCGAAAATTCAAAAACCATTAAACTTGAAAATAAACCCAAGTTAATTAACAATTCTTCAAAACTGAAAATTACAAACTTGGGTAATTCGAGATTAAAACCCAACAATAATTTAAGCATTACAAAAATTCCTAATAAAGACAAATTAAAAAATTTAACTAATTCAAAATTCAAAGAAAATTTAAGAGTCCACTTTAACAACCCAAAGCACTCAACCTATAATCCAAGGGGAGGCACCAAACTAGTTGGCACCTCAAAATCAGCCTTTGCCCAGGTGGGCACTTAGGATTAGCTTCAAAGTTAATTTGAATCTTGTACTATTTAGTACCAAGGTTTTCAATGAGTAAGTTAAAAGTTCAACTTCTTTAAGCGGCTTTGCCTAGAAAATGGTTGTTGCTCCAATAAGGCTTCGGCCAAAGAAGGCCACTGTGCCTCGCCATGGCCTGGAAGCCAATTATTGAAGTGTACTTTTAAATTACTACTTGTTAAACTTGGATCTAACACAAGGTCAAATTAACTTTTCTAATCAAACTCAAAACCATCTCACAAAATCATAGGACTCCCTTGATTGATAACTTAGACCGAGTGAGATGAATAAGGATAACCAAATTTAAATTATTGATAATTCAAATTAAAATTCAAATTCAAATTCAAATTCAAATTAAAATTCAAATTAAATCAAATTCAAGCTCATCTCACACAAACTATAGGATCCCTTTGATTGACAATATTAGACTGAGTGAGATGATTAGAGACAATAAAATTTGAAACTTGGGTATTTTAACCTAACCGTTACTTAATTAAATTTTAACCGATAAAATTTTACCTTCTTTTCACCAAATTAAATATTAATTAAAATTTTAACCGTATCTATAAATTTGAATCTTATTTAAATGTTAAAATCAAACTTTAAAATTCTTAATTAAATCATATTTTAATTTAATCTAAATCTTAATTTTTCACCTAATTAAATCCTTAATTAAAAATTCATCTAATTAAATTTCAACATAAATTAAAAATTAACCTTAATTAAATTCTACTTTAACTTTAACTAAAATTTGCATAATCAAACTTTACTTAAATTAACTTTAATTTTATATAATTAAAAATCTAACTCTTTACATAATCAAATTTTAATTCTTAATTAATTAAACTTGAATCCTTAATAAACTTTAATCCTTAATCAACTTTAATCCTTAATTAATTAGAATTTCAATCTTTATTCAGACTCCAATGAATTAACCTTGAATCTTTAATTAAATCTTAACTAACTTTAATTTATTTAAAATTCAACCAAATTAAATTTTAACCCCAAAAATTTTACCTAATTGAACTTCAACCCTTTATTAAAACTTCATTTAAATACCTCTAACTTTAATCCCCAAATAACTCTGATCAAACCACCTACCAACCAATTGACTTTGTTAGATCCAGTACTGACCCTGATGAAAGGCCAATTGAGGACCAAAACGATGATCTAACTGAACCCACACCTGAAACTGAACCTAACCAACCCAGAACTGTACGAGTTAACTCAGACCACCCAACTAATCAAATCTTAGGTAATCCAGAACTAAGGGTTCAGACTAGATCAGCTTTTAGGAACCTTAGTCAAATTGCATTGATTTCAAAAATTGAACCCAAGTCTATAGAAGAGTCCTTACTTGACCCTGATTGGATCATAGCCATGCAGGAAGAGTTAGCCCAATTTGAACGTAGTCAAGTCTGGGACTTAGTACCCTTACCTAAAGGCAAGAAATTTATTGAAACTAAATGGGTCTTTAGGAATAAACTTAACGAACAAGGAGAAACAATAAGGAATAAGGCTAGGCTAGTAGCTAAGGGGTTTAGCCAAGTAGAAGGTCTTGATTATGATGAAACCTATGCCCCTGTAGCCAGACTTGAATCCATTAGAATGCTCTTAAGTTATGCAGCCCATAAGGGATTTAAGCTTTATCAAATGGATGTTAAGTCAGCCTTCCTGAATGGCCTAATTAAAGAAGAGGTTTATGTAGGTCAACCTCCTGGTTTTGAAAGCTTAGAACACCCTGACTATGTCTTTAGACTTAAGAAAGCCTTATATGGACTTAAGCAAGCCCCTAGGGCCTGGTATGAAAGACTGTCTAACTACTTAGTTTCTAAAGGCTTTAACCAAGGCAAAATTGACCCAACACTATTTGTTAAAACCCTAAAAAATGATATTTTTGTAGCCCAAGTATATGTAGATGATATAGTATTTGGCTCAACCAACTCTGACTTTTTACAAGATTTCACAAAGATAATGGAAACTGAATTTGAAATGAGTTTAGTAGGTAAATTAACTTTCTTTTTAGGGCTACAAATAAAACAGACTAGTGAGGGTACTTTTGTCTATCAACAAAAATACACTAAAGAATTACTTAGAAAATTTGGAATGGATAGTGCTAAAGAAATTAAGACACCTATGGCTACCAATCAAACTATAGATAGTGACACAAATGGCAAACCTGTTGACCTTAAGTATTATAGAAGTGCTATAGGTAGCTTACTTTACCTAACTGCAAGTCGACCTAATATTCTCTTTGCAGTTAGTATGTGTGCTAGGTATCAAACATGTGCTAAAGAATCACATCTAACCCTAGTTAAAAGGATATTTAGGTATCTCAAAGGGACAGAAAGTTTAGGAATTTGGTACCCTAGAACAGCCCAGTTTGAACTTATTGGATATTCTGACTCAGATTATGCTGGCTGTAAATTAGACAGAAAAAGTACCAGTGGTGGATGCCAACTTCTAGGACCCTCACTAGTTAGTTGGTTTAGTAGAAAACAACACTGTGTTGCCCTATCCACCACTGAAGCTGAGTATATAGCAATGGGTGAATGCGTAGCCCAACTACTCTGGATGATGCATACCTTAAAAGATTTTAACTTAGATTTTAAGAAAGTCAAAATTTTTATAGATAACCTAAGTTCAATCAATTTAACCAAAAATCCAATCCACCACTCTAGGACCAAACATATAGAAATCAAACACCATTTTGTCAGAGATCATGTAAATAAAGGAGAAATTGAACTTAACCATGTTGAATCTAAGTCTAATCTAGCTGATATATTTACCAAACCACTTCCTGAATCTGAATTTAGCAACTTGAGAAGGTTAATAGGAATGTGTGTCATAGACTAGGACTGACCTGATAAGCTTAAGTTCACTTTTTCAGTTTGTGAGTTTAAAAAAATGGACTTTTTCATACTTGTTTTTCAAAATTTATTATATTTCAAACTTTAACTTAAACACGGACTTTTCAAATGTGGTTTTCAAGAACTTTTATTGTCTTTCAAAATCTGATTTTCAAAACTGGCAGACTTAGCCTAAGCTTGACCCCTAGAATTGCATGAACCTATAGTATTAGGTAGTCGCATCTCACAAAACACATAAGATTAACTTGTTTGTGTTTGCAAAAATATAGAACGGTTGTGAGGTGCATAGGACTCTGCCTGGACTTCCGAATGCTTAAAGTCAGTGCATCACAGTAAGTCTGGGCGTAAAACACCAACATTACAGTGATCAAGTCAAGTAGTCTTGCACTAAAATCTGAGCCAGACATTATTACTTGACTTGACTAACTCAGTGAACACTACTATCATCTAGATAGTTAGTCAGTAACTAGAGTTAGACATATGAAAAGGACCACAATCATTACTTGGTCCAGGGGGAGCTAAGGTCAAAACACTTTTTCAAAATGTCATTTGAAAATTTTGATAAATATTGATCCCTAAAATTTTTTTAAGATTGATATTATATTTTCTGAAAAAAAACAAAAAAAAAAAAATTTTTTTTCTAACACTTAGCCTATATTTCTACTCCCTTAAAAGTTATTATGCTTATAAATAGTTCCTTTTTAGCATTGAAAAATCCGTATTTTTGGGTCTTGCATCCTTTTTCAAATTAACTTTAAAATAAAAACACTTATGTTTTTTGAAAATCCACTATTAGCTTGTTCTTATACTAGAAAGTATCAAAATATTTTGATTGATTTACTTCCAAAAATGATTCTTTTGAAATATTTTTATTTGTAGTTTGGATATCCCTAGGACATAATAGAATGTTTACCTTGAAATTGACAAGGAATTCTAAGGGCTTGTCAAGTTAAGGGGGAGTTCAAACTAACTTGGAAAATTAATTTTAAGAATAGTTTGATTAAGTCTATGATATTACTTTTAAAGTATAACTATTTTCAAAAGAATCTAAGGCATATTCTTGAAAAATTAGTTTTAAAAATTGAATAATGGTCTTGAAACTTTTAAATCTTATTCTTAAAATATCTTCCTTCTTCTAAGTTAAAGCACAGTAGCAAAGTTTCTTTTGACTTTGAAAAATATGTATTATTTGGGAAATTTTTATATATTTTCTTTTAAAAAGATTGTCAAGCTTAACTTTGAAAATATTTCTAATTAATGTTGTTGAAAACTATTTGTTAGTTTTGAAAAGCTAAGTTAATGAAAGCTAAGTTAATTGATTTAGAGGGAGTTTTTTTTAGGCTATTTATCTGACTTAATCTATTTTGCCTAAGTCTAGTTTTCCCTATCACTTAGCTTCGGATCCTACTCTCCGTAACTTAATATACGTATGTTTTTTTTGATGAATGACAAAGGGGGAGAGTAGGGTTAAAGCTTAGAAAATTCTATTTGCTACTTAATCTTGCACCATGTACTTTCATGCTTATCTTTTTTTTACTTGCATGTATCTGCTAGTTTTTCTCTAACTTTAACCTGAGTTGTCAATACATCAAAAAGGGGGAGATTGTTGGTGCAGTTTGCACTAACGGTCAAACTCGGGTTTTGATGTATGACAAAGTGGTTAAAGTTAGGGTTGTGTGTGTTTAACCTCTTTACCAAGTGTGCAGGGTTGAAAGACTTAGGACCAGACACCAGGCTGAAGTCCAGGATGGTTGAGTCCTGGCGGGAAGTCCAGTTGGGTCCGCGGGACCTGACAACTGGCTGAAGACCAAGTTGGTTGAGACTTGGCAGGAAGACCAAGGTGGTTGAGCCTTGGCAGGAAGTCCTGGTAAGGTCAAGAAGTCAAGTAGAGCTGCAAAATGGGTAAGTAAGGTAAGTCACTGGAGGAGCGACCCAGTGAGGACGAGTCCAATCTTGGACTTTAGGCGCGGTCCAACTTAGACCCATTTAGGTGATCTAAGTTGAGTCCTGGTTAGATCCTGGTCTGGGAGACAGGATCTAATTAACTTAGAATTGTATCTTATTTTAGTACTAGCCTTGTTTTGGACTAACCCTGGATGCAGGACCGAAGGACTGTGTTTCTGCAGCTCAGAGAGCCTCAAAGGAGTGAGGCCGAAGCTGAGCAGGGCGCCCCGGGTGTGTCGGGCGCCCCAGAGTCAACCCAAGTCCGCGGAGAGGTAAACGCCCCGACAGCAGCGCTATTCGGGGCGCCCCGCTTGAATCGGGCGCCCCCTGTGCCACCTCACTGCCAGCTGCCGAAGCTCGCCCTCGCGAAGCCAGAAGATGGGATTTTGACCGGTCAAACGGGCGCCCCGCGCGCGTCGGGCACCCCAGTCAAAAGCAATCCCGAAGTAGACGAGATTAGCTCTGACCGGAGCATCGCCGGATCTACAGCCACGTGGGGGGCGCCCCGAGCATGTCGGGCGCCCCCTGCCCTATATAAAGAGGGCCTCGACCCTCTTCAAACAACAACACTTTTTTCAACGCTCCAAGTTCTTCTACGCTCGCGCCCTGCTCCGGAAACGCTACACTTCGAGCCGACGACGTCCCGCTGCCCCGAAAGAGTCGACCTAATCCGGACGTCGGTAAAAAGAAGAATTTCTTTTAATACTTTATTGCACTTAATTACTTGAAAGTGTGGGGTTGTCACACTTTCATTTCATTTGTACTCGCCTACTCTATCGGGGTTGACCGATAGAGAGTTTTAGTAGATTGCCCAACGGAAAGGTCCGAGGGACCTGGGCCTTCGAGTAGGAGTCGCCGAAGGCTCCGAACGAAGTAAAAATCGTTCGTGTTTGCGTGTTTGTTTTTCGTCTCTTTCATTTCCGCTGTGCACGCTCTTTAAAGCACTCTGATTTAATTTTTTAAAAGTCACGTGATTCACCCCCCTCTCACGTGCATCGATCTTACAGATACAACCTGAAGGTTTCACATCGGTTGATAAAACCAAAGTATGCAAGCTTCGACGGTCCATATATGGACTGAAGCAAGCATCTAGGAGCTGGAACATCCGTTTTGATGAGACAGAACGGTTGCTTGGTCTTTCGCAGTCTACATATATAGACCGAGTGCTAAAAGGGTTTAGCATGTCGGAATCCAAGAAAGGTTACCTTCCCATCAGGCATGGGATCAACCTTTCAAAGTCTATGTTTCCGCGCACAGAAGACGAGAGGATTTGCATGAATAAGATTCCCTATGCATCCGCGATAGGATCTATCATGTATGCTATGTTATGTACAAGGCCCGATGTATCGTATGCTCTGAGCATCACGAGCAGATACCAATCTGATCCAGGAATGGATCATTGGGCAGCTGTCAAGACAATCCTTAAGTACTTAAGAAGAACTAAGGATGTGTTCCTAATATATGGAGAAGGAGATATGGTAATACGTGGGTATACGTGGATACGTATTTACTTTGAATGGAGGCGCAATAAGTTGGAAGAGTTCCAAATAAGACACCGTAGCGGATTCTACCACGGAAGTAGTCTGGATCAAGAAGTTTGTCTCAAAACATGGTGAGGTTCCAACCATTGATGAAGCAATATCGGTTTATTGCGACAACAATGGAGCTATTGCACAAGCAAAGGAACCAAGGTCTCATCAGCGATCCAAACACGTGCTTCGCCGCTATCATCTAATCAGAGAGATCATAAGTAGGAATGATATACAAATTGAGAAAATCCCCACTGAAAGGAATTTAGCGGATCCTTTAACTAAGGCCTTGCCTCAAAACAAGTTTGAGGGTCATGTTAGAGCCTGTGGTATAGGATACCGTAGCGATTGACATTAGGCCAAGTGGGAGTTTGTTAGTGATATGAGAGAAGTGTCTTAAGGCAATCGCCTTATGATTGTAAACATTTATTTTAATAAATGATAATTCACTATTTGAGTATACATGTTTGTGTATTTGATTGGGATCTTAAACTCATCTACTGAATGTCCGCAATACAATTCACAGCATAAGAGAATTTGTGATGGGATCACAACTAGTGATTATCTCTAAATGTGCAATTGTGAAGTATTGAAAATATCCCTAGTCGATGAATTGATAAAAATGGACACTATCAATTCTGTTGAGACTAGCATGGGATATTCTCTAATCAGCTGATTCTCACTGGCTGGTGGCATTGGGATGTACGGAGATAAACATGGATGCTAGTTAAGGGAACTAGTTCATTGGAGTGACTAGCTGTAAAACTTCATATGGTAATCTATATAGATATGTCAATGAAGTTCTTACTGCAGCTTAAGTGCGATGTTCCTTTGACTTACGGTGTTCAAGTCATCTTGGTCATGGAGACTTATACTTTAACATCTTAAGCAAGCATCTCCTAGGAGGTGTGGACCCAGGATGATTGAGTATAAGCCGAAGTGCCCGAAGATGTTTGAGCAGCCTACAAAGGATTCACCACTCTTTGCGAGGAGATGTATACCCAGGCCTATCGTCGGATTGTTACTCAAAGCCTCTGGCCAGAGCATATCATGTTTAGAGTGTGAGTCTCTTAAATACATGAGAGTAATTAGAAATCCAAAGGACGAGAAAGACACTACTTGGGCTAGGTGTGACGTAGTCAGCCTAGTGGGGACTGACACAAATAGACCGTGTCCTGAACCAAGTGGGTATAAGATGGTGAAGGGAATGGGGCACGATTCATTAGAGCTGCTGAAGGGTTTCAGAATTACTTCTGAGGTCAAACCGTTGATCTTTCGATTAATTGGGGGTCATGATGTACTACTAGGTGCCACTCATGATCGTTCTATAATTAGTTGATTATAGACGGCCAACATAAATCGAAAGCCTATGTAGTCACACGCACTACGAGTAATCCGAGGGATTTAAAATGAGTTGAAAATTGGATTTTCCAATCAAGAGAAATAAGTCGAATCTGAGTTAATTAGAGGCGCAACGGAAACTTAAAATGGCTAAGTCATTTGAAGGCTTATTGGGCGAATTAAATGAGTTTAATTCGCGATCGGTTCGGTTTGGTTTGGCCGGCCAAAGAGGGTGCTAACCCCCTTTGGTTTGGCCGGCCACAACAAGGGGAAGAAACCAATTTATTTGGTTTAATTAATAAAATAAATCTAGCGCGATTTGTTTTATAAATTATGGATAAATAAATTTATAGAAATTTATTCTTTCATGGAAATTAAAATGATCCATGGAATGGTTTATTTTAATTTTATAAAATCAATTATAAATTGATTTTTTCATAATAAGAAAGTTTATAAATTTCTTATAAAATTTATTCCATAACAAAAGGAGAGAAGGTATTTGTTTTATTATAAAGTTAGTTATAATAAATCTTAGCTTAAACGGAATAATTAATAAGAGAATTTATAGGATAAATTTCTTATGAAAATTCCGTTAAGAGGGATACTTGGCAAGGGAGAGGTTACTATATAAAGGAACCAAGGCTAGACTTGAATTCCTTAATCAATAGAGTAATCAAGAGATTAATTCTCTCCCTCTCTCTCTCTTATTCTCTTCCTCCCCTTCTCCTTCCCACCTAGGGCCGGCGCCCCTTAGCTTACCCTAGGGCCGGTGCCTCCTCCTCCTAGGGCCGGCGCACCCTCTTCTCCAAGAATTGGCGTGAGCAACCTCCATCAAGAAGGAGCCAAAGAAGAAGAAGAAGAAGCGGAACGCAACTCCTTCCTTCCCGAAATTTAGATTTCGTTTCTTGGTGGTTAGTTTCCTTTCTTCTCTCTTGATCTTCTAGTTGTGCCTTCCGAGAATCTAGTAGTTCTCATCGGCACAAAACTCGTGACTTTGCAAAGTCATCCCGAAGAGAACTCGGCATGGACGCGAATAGAGGCGGAGCTTCCAAGGGACGCTACGGTTGGATCTCGTCCCTTTCATCGAGTTACGCGAGGTACAAAGTAAATTAGTTTACTTTTCCGCAATGTTTTAATTTATGATTACGTCCACACATCATAAGGTCGCATGCTAGATACGTGGTTAAAATAATTTGTGAAATTATTTTATGCTAATTCTTCCGCTGAACGTAAAATTTTAAAATATTACGAACCCGTATCCTTGTCAACATGCACCCGGTCCCAACACCCAAGTCTTAGGTCTATCATGATGCATGCTTTTCTTAGGGTTATGATCTACCTTGTTACCCTTAGTCCTATCATTGTACTTAAATCCATGATTATGTGCAAATAAACAATTCTCATGAGTTCTAGCATGCATGGGTGGGTAATTAACATGATTCTTGAAATGTAAAGAAGAACTTGAAATTGAATTTCTTTTTAAACTAGGGTTAGAGGATACCTCCCTTACCCTTGTAGTCCTTCCTTGTTGTGTGCTTCTTCTCTTCCTTCTTTCTTCTTTTTCCCATCTTCTTAGATTTTCCATCTTCTTTAGCTCACCTTTTCTAGGGCATTTAGTGTGATAATGCCCTAGTTCTCTACATGTGAAGTATCGAATCTTCTTCCTTTTAGCTTGATCTTCACCAATTCTACAACCCACATTAGCTTTAAAGGAATTTACAATGGGTTTAGGGTGTACCTCCTTTTTCTTACCTAGTGGGCACTTATCCTTGTAGTGCCCCTTTTCATTGCACCCAAAGCATACAATGTGATCTTTAGTCCTTGCTTTGGTGGAGGTTGAGGCTTGGTTGACTTCCTCTTCACCCTTGGATGAAGTGGAGACTTCCTCTTGATCATGTGTAGGTGAGGGTCTCTCCTCCCCCTCAATCCTTGAGGTGGTGGCCTCCTCCTCTTCTCTATATGAGGTGGATGACCTCTCACTTTCTTCTCCACTTGAGGATGTGGACACTTCTTCCTCCTCTTGAGCTATTGAGCTCACTTCCTCGGGTTCATCTACTCCTTGAGTTTGTGTAGGGTTCTTGTGATATTCCACCAACTTGGTCCATAATTCGTGTGCATTTTTATAATTCCATACAATACTCAAAAAATTGTTAAGCAAAACATCAATTAATACATCTATTACCTTCTTGTTTGCCCTAGAGTAGTCTTGTTGCTCTTGAGTCCAATATCTAGGACGAAGCTTCTTTCCATGCTTGTCCTTTGGAACTTCGAAGGGCTTTTCTAGCATGACCATGGACTCCCACTCCATGTTAACCCAATTCTTCATCCTCGCCCACCAATAGTCGAAATCCTCATTGTCGTAGGGCGGTGGGGTGTAGATGTTGTCCCCCAACTTATCTTCCATTGTTTCTTCTCCTCTAGCGTGTGCTCCCTCGACGGTTAGTCCGATCAAGAGCAGTCCTCACTCTGATACCAATTGTAAGGATCGTTTAGTACGCTAGAGGGGGGGGTGAATAGCTTTTCGCCAAATTCTTGTTCCTACACGGTTAGTTTGCACAGCGGAAATAATAGTAAAACAATAATAAGATCACTAACCAATGCTAACACGGCGATTTTAGTTGGTATCCACCCCAATCGGGTGACTAATCTAATAATCCGTCGGTGGATCAATCCCCGGATAACCTCCGGCTAGAACTCGTCGCACCTTGTGGGTGGAGAAACCTCGCCACAACACCAAGGACACTTCCTGAGTATACAAGACTACTAACTTTCCCTATCCAAGCAAGTTTCGTCCAAAATCCCAGCCCAACCCGAGTTCTCTTTAAATAGAACTCAGGCTGAAAACCTCGCTACCAGTCGACTGCCCCCAGGGCAGTCGACTGGTGCCAGCCAAATTCGATCGTTGCACCCCAACGTTCGAATTTTAGTCAACTCACCAGCCACCTACCAGTCGACTGCCCCCTAGGGCAGTCGATTGGTCCCAAGGCTGAGACCTTTCTGTGAGTTCCATCAGTCGACTGCCCCCAGGCCAGTCGACTGGTCTACTCACCTACCTAAGGTTACCCATCTTGATACTTCTTGTAAGCATCCTTCTCAGCACGGGTGGCAGTAGCAACGGGTGCTTCTAGAAGGGGTTGCTCTAGAACGTACAGTTTACATTCTTGTTTGAGGACTATCCTCAAGTTCCTGTACCAGACCAGGAAATTAGCTCCGTTGAGCTTGTCCTTCTCAAGGACAGATCACAGAGAGAGAGTATTCGACGTATTAGACGACATGGTGATCTACAACGATACAACATGCAGAAATAAGTATCATATCTAAATCACTTAATTATGCCTTTAATTAAATAATACTCCCACTAAATTGTAGAGCTTTTGTAGGGGCTAGTCATGGATGTAGGCAAACTCAATTTGCTCACACTACTAGCTCCAAATGAAATATCGACTACATTTATGTGGGACAAGATCCAAATTATACTTCATCTTGAGTTAGCTTTGGCTAATCACTCAAGACTTAGCTTTGGCTAATCGCCCAAGACTCGGTACAATTAGGTAGGTAACTTTTACCAATTACATCGTATGCAACTCTTGAAAAGGGTTAAGATTCACATTAAACATCATCTTGAGTTAGCTTTGGCTAATCGCCCAAGACTTAGTATAATTTTTCTCTTACCCAATTTTCCCAACTTTTGGGATATGCCTCTAAGATTCTCAATCCAATTGAGGTGACTTAGTTAAGTCTCACCCAAAGTTCGATAGCGGGACATCACAATTGTCCTCTCGCACTCTACCAAGATAAAATGCGTTGCTTTTCTTTGGCAAACTGATAAGTGCTATTTTATTTATTATTTTAGATGTTAAAATCCATGTTTGACCCATATTTTACATGCGTAACATTGAATTTACCCTCGGTTCCATAGATTACTTTTATTTTAGGCTTTATTGCAAATCTTTATACATTTGAAATGTTTTTGAACTTAATTGTCAATCGATTTTTTGTAGGCATGAAAGGATCATAGACCGAGTTCAAGAATGGTCAGGATTAGGCTCAGATCAAGGCGATCAAGCTCTGGAGAACTGTGAGCCGTCCATTCAGAAGTTAAGCAGATCTCGATCATCCAGGGCAAATCAGATGGATCCAAGCTGAGGCAAGGTAGATCTGATCATCATAATGAGATTTGGAGGTTTAGGGGCGAATTGGAGAAGATCCAGCCGTTGGATCAAGACAAGGGGATCTAGACCATCCATTTGAGTAAAAGAGAAGATCTGGACCATCTGCCACTGATCTAGTGAATCCGAGCTAGGGTTAGGGTTAATCAAGCACTTTGATCAAGATCTGAAGGTTTCATCTAAATCAGAGATCATTCGGCCGTTGGATCAAGATCAGAGGGATCTAGAGCGTCCATTCAAAGATCAGGTTGATCTGAGCCATCCGATGCAAATCTGGAGGATCCGAGCTACCACGAGGCAGATCCTGACCCCTGATCAACATCATCAAAATTTGGATTAAATGAGAGCAGTTTCAACCGTTGGATTCATCCAAATCAATCTGGGTCGTTCACTCCTAAGTACTTAATCAAATTTCTGCACAGGGCTTCGTCGTCGCGTCTTCGCCGCAACAGCTTTCTTCCTCATTTTGTTCTTAGTGTTCTTCATCAATTTGCTTCATCCGAGGACGTGACCGCATCACTCTATTCTCTAGATCAAGTTTCAGATCAATGGAAAAGTGTTTCCGTGAAGATGCTGGCTCTAAATTGCCCAAGAACAGGGCTGATCGAGGTTTCGTCAGTTCTACCATCGCTTTCCTGGATTTCAGCCGTGCACCATTTCATCCACCTGAGTAGTTCAAAGGGGTTCCCTGAAAGTGCTTGGATCAATCCCAAATCATCATCGCAATCGGGCGTAGCTGGGTTGAAGGAATTGGATGGGTTTTCGTATTTGAGCAGAGCTGAGCTAGATTTGATTCGCAGAGGCAGTTTTCCGGCGATGTGTTGACCTTACGGGTTCGAGGCTCATATCTTGTGTGACGGCAAGAAGAATTTGAGCTCAGAGAAGGGATAGATGCTAGTTTACTTAGTGAACTTTCAATTCTTTTGCTGTAATTTCCATTTCTGCAGTTCATTGTCAGATTTGATTTCGTGTCAACTGTTGTAGTGTTTCTGTTCTGAATAGTTTTGGTTAATTAGAGTTTCGATTGTGCAAATTGCTTAGATAGGTTATTTGTTAGTGAGCAATTGAATTTAGTTTTAGTTTGCTTCGCATTAGTTCATCTCTGCAATTTCCGTTCAGTTTACAGCTCGCGTATCAGTCTGTCTTCAGCGTATTAACCCATTTCTGAACTTTTAGTTACTTCAACTTAGTTGGTGCCAGTTTAATTCTTGAAAGTAGAGATAGTTATTAATGTGCTAATGCACTTAGATCGGCTTATTTAGTATCTGAATTGTTTCTAAAGTCAGTTTCATTTCATTGCTCTTGCTCAGTTGCGTATCAAACTCTTGTCCTGTTTTTTCTGCATTTCATTTCTGAAATTGGTCCATTTGTGCGCATCAGTTTGGGGATCTGAATTGTTGTTTCACATTAAATTGTTTTGGAATTCAGCTTTTGATTGCTTGCTTCAATTTCATTTCATTTATATCAGTTTACAGTGTAGCATTGCGCATCATTTTCAGTTTTTGTATGCGTGCCAAGTTGCTGAAGTTTGTATCAAGTGAAAGATTGATTTGCTAAACCTTGTCCGAGCCTTAGATCAGTGATTCGATTTCTGCTTGCAATTGTAGTTTCAGCATTCAAATTGTTACGCATGCATGCATTCGATTATTAAGTCTTGCATTTCATTTCTGCATTGCATCTCATTTAATTTCTGCATTGCCATCTGAATTTGTGTCTCAATTCTGCACTCAGTATTTCTGAATTCTGCCTTCCAGTTGTTTGCTTCACAGTTGTTTGCTTTCGGCACATGAGTTCCCTTCATTTGGTATCAAGTGGAGTTTGAGTTTTAGGTGGAAATTCCTGAAGTTCAAAACAATTCAAACTTGGCTTTTGCATTTGAAATCAGATTTGCTTTTCTAATTTTAGTTAAGTTCCTTTGGTTGAGTCGATTTCCCTTTGATTGAGTTATCACTTGCTATCGCTCGTTTAATTCATTTGTTTAGTTTTCCTTTATTTTTATTGCTATTTCATTTCATGCTTGCAACCCCAAAACCCAATTTTATTTGAAACCCAAAATTCACAAACGACACATAAACTCGAGCTCGAATCAAACAACCTCAACTAGCCCTAGGAAAAATACGACCTGTGGTCCCTTTACTACGTTTTTATCTTTGATTGCAAAAAGGGTTTCCAGCTTTCACACATCTAAATTTTGAGACCCACATTTGTGACACCTAGTTCGGGTCCATCACAAACCCAACAACAAATGATCGAGGTAGTTTATGAGTACCGAACTTTGGTAGGCATATTGAGTTGACTTAATTAAGATTAACATCTAAGCATGCATCACATACACACACATAACATATATCAACATATAAGCATTAAAACCGTGACATGGTTATGGCCCGTATGCTACGATCTTCTCAAGCCAATGAGAGGATCGATGGTCAACCTAGGGATAACATCTTCTCCAAGAGCATCCTCCGGTCATCATGTGTGGTTGGCATCCTCCTTGTCACTTCATTCTTCAATGGATACTCCATTCCTCTTTTGTACATTACAATGTAGGAAAACTCGAGTTACATTCGAGTCTAAATCTAATTTTACAATTAGGAAGAATAGACACAAGGCACGACACACAGGTCGTATTATGAATTACAACATGCACACACACATATACATCCAATCACATTGGGGTTAAGGCCATAACCATTCACCATGTCATCATTTATACACAATAGATCTAGGACACTAATTTTATTATGAGTGCAAAAACAAAATTAGCTGCTTGAGCAGAAACTCACGGCGGTCCCATTACAAAATTTCTTTTGTTAATCCCCGAGTGAGCCGCTGCCCAGATTCATCAACATGAATCCGAGACCCATATAGCTACGGTATGATCACTCGGACTCCCCTTTCCCGAGACATTCTCGGGGTTTCCTTTCTCGGGACGACCCGAGCGTCTATCTTCCCGAGTGGCCTCGGGAAGTTGTCTGCTCGGTATGACCTCAGAGGTCAGTCTTCCTGAGTGGGAGGTCGGGAGCCCGACTATTATATCATACAGTATATGTAACTCATAAAAAAAACTTGTCCTACTTCTATATCTCATATAAAAGCATAAAACTTTGTACAATCTTTCGCAAGTGGCTCTGATACCACTGTTGGGATCTTCAGGCGACATAAACATAAAAACGCAGCGAAAACAAGATCCCTCAAGCGATCCATGCGAAAGAAAAACTCGTATGAAATCATCTATCTAATAGATCTATCTAAAGCGTATACCTTTGGAGCGTGCCCTTACGTTTATCCCGCTCGTCCAAGCGCCGCCGGATCTCTTGCACGTTCAAGTGTCCGTGCCTCTATTCATATCCACACGAACACGATATCTCTACTTTGGAGAAGAACTACCTTAGTTGTGCTAGCAACTTGAGGTAGTTCACAAAACACCAAGAACCCAAGATGTGGGTTTCGACCAAGATGGAGAAGAGAAGGAAGAGGGGAAAGAAAATGAGAAGTTGTCATCCAAATGACAAGGGAAAAACTCTTTTATACTCATATCATGAGGAGTTTTTGCCTTTTAAACTTCCCTTCATTAAACATTTTAATGTAACTCTCTAACTTTTCATGTAACACCCTAATGGTGAGAAACTCTCCATCTTCCTCTCTTATTAATTCATTAAACATTTTAATGAATTAATATTTCATCCAAATGTGGTTGAGTCTAATCTAAATGAGTTTAACTCAAATTAGATCTCAATCCATAATCCAATTGGATTCACTTGAGTCTAACTCAATTAATCCAATTCCAATTAAATCTTAGCCAAATCAAGATCAATTAATCTCCAAAGCATCGTGTCCTTAGTGTGTGACCCAATAGACTCTCGTAACGTTGGCAATGTGTCTAAACCAATTTAGACACAAAAGCAATGAGCGACATCTAGTAATGCATCAATGCTACCCAAGTAACAAGAAAGTCGAGATCCGACTTAACCTCCGTGACTATGGCAATGTATGACCTTGTCCTTCTATCCTTGATATCTAGATTGACCAATGAGGCATAGACCGTGTCATCCTCAATCAATCTTGTGTTTCTTGATCCCCGAGTAGACTCACTCAAACAAATGAGCTCAATATCTCATATTGACTCATTTGAGCATGGTCATGCGTTTTAGCAGTCCTACTCGATCAAGGGGCCCACAGATATCACTCCTATCATATGGGAGGGATAGATCCCATCTACATCACTCACATCCCTCCGCATAATTCATTACATACCCAGTGATCGCCTTTATAGTCCACCTTGTTACGGGTAACGTTTGACGATACCAAAGTACATAACTCCTTATGTAGGGAACCGTAGTGAATTTAGGTCTAAGGACTATTCATACCAATAATCACATGAGAAAGATTATGACACTCATATGACAATCTATGAAACTTTCTCATGGCGGGTCATTCAGTACACATTCTCCAATGTATACCCATGTGTCAACTTGATATCACATATCCATGACTTGTGAGCTCAAGTCATCAGTTGACATACATGCTAGTCTCCATGTATTAATATTGTCCTTGAATATTAATACTTGACTAGGAATGATTTAGAGTAGTGTTCTCTTCATTATCTCACTATCGATTCAACCAATCGATATAATGTAGATAAGAACCTACTACCCAAGGGCATTATTATACTTAGTTATTTGGCACAAATACAAAGTAAGTATAATAACCAAACATGCCTTTTTTAATGATAGAATATGATACAAAAATGTCCCCAGTTAATCATCACATAATTGGCTCTAGGGCTCCTACTAACACTCAGAACATTAGAATTCAATTTGGTTCTTCTAGTTGGGTTAGGCTATTTGGTAATTATAAATAGAAGGGGATAACTTAGCAGATTTGTATATTGTAAATTAGCTAAGTTGAATTTGTTTGATGTAGGACACTGATTCGTTGCGGATATTATTTCTGACGGGGTTTCTCTTCGCACACGAGCACCTACATTGGAGGCGGGTATCTCTGACTCTTCTTTTAGATTTGTCACAGATATATATATATATATATATATATATATATATATATATATATATATATATATATACATGATATGCTGGTTTAGCAATAGAGTAATATATTGTGACATGACTCTTATATTTGTTTTGCTGATGTTGTTTGTGCCACAACTGACATGTGATACCTATACTGTTGGATCGAGAAACACGATAGAGGGGGTGGTGAATATTGTGAAAACATTTTCGGATAAGATTAAGAGAAAGTACACAGCGGAATTAAAAAGAAACACGAGGAACACAAGTATTTTTTACTTGGTTCGGAGTCGCGGTCGGCTCCTACTCCAAGGCCCACGATCCTTGACCGTTTACTGCGGGCAATTCTATAATAGCGCAAAGATTTACAAAATTTGATACAATAGTAGTGCAGTAAATAAACGAATACACTTTTCGTTACCGACGCCCGGTGTGGATCGCACTTCGGAGCAGAGGGTCGTCGTCGGTGCTGGAATGTCGAGATCAGAGTTTGCCGGAGCAGCGTGCTTGATCGAAAAGCTTAGGGGCGTTGGAAAATTATTGTATTGAAGCCTTGGGGTCGAGCCCCTTTTATAGTGCTCCTGGGGGCGCCTAGGACGTCGGGGCCGCCTGACACATGCCTTCGGATCCGAGAACCTCTATCCGAAGCTTGGTCAGCGCTTATCCCCTTCGAATCGGCTCTGGAGCTGACTGGGGCGCCCGGGACCTCTCGGGTGCCCAACTTGACTGGGTTCGCTGGCTTCGTGGCTGATTTTGCTTCGACTCATCTTTGGCTTTGACCTTGGGTGCTCGGGACCTCCCGGGCGCCTAGCCCAATGTTGTTTCGAAGTGATTCTTGCTTAACTGCTTGTTTGGCTTTGACCTTGGGCACCCGAGACCTCCCGGGCGCCTAGCCCAGCTGCTTGACCCTCTCCTTTGGGGCGTTCTGAGCTGTAGAAACACACTCCTTCAGTCCCTGCATTCAAGGTTAGTACCAAAACAAACAAGGCAAGAATATTAGTTGGTTTTTACAACCGTAGTTGTCATGGTTCTGACTTTGGATCTCCCAAATGGAACCCTAGGTCGAACCGACGCCTACTGTTCTCTCGACGGGGAACGCGTCCTCACCTACTCCTCTCAGGAGAGTTTACCTTTTGCCAACCAGCTCCTCCGGTTGGACTTGCCCAGCAGCCCTTCGCCAGGTCTTCAATGCCTAGCAACCCGTCGCCAGGTGCCTAGCAGCCCTTCGCCAGGTCTTTGATGCCTAGCAGTCCTTCGCCAGGTGCCTAACACCCCTTCGCCAGGTCTTTGATGCCTAGCAGTCCTTCGCTAGGTGGCTAGCAGCCCTTCGCTAGGTCTTAGGGTTTCGAACTCCTAGCAGCCCTTCGCCAGTGCCCAGCAGCCCTTCCCAGGACTGCTTTCTAC
>JAGFNQ010008423.1:0-60026 GCA_024364735.1 Boesenbergia rotunda
ACTCGGTTTTGCAATGGATCATGAACTAAGTATTGACTTAATTCTGAGTTGTTTGTCCAAGAGTTGTTCACAATTTGTGATGAACTATCGGATGAACAAACTGGAGACTTCAATTCCTGAGTTGATCAACATGCTGAAGACTGTGGAGCCTTCTGTAAAGCCAGATCAAAAAGCGGTACTGTTAGTTGGTTCCTCGAAGAAAGGTTCTAAGAGGAAGGCCAAAGAACAGAACAAAGGGAAGAAGAAAAAGGCCAAGAAAACTGAAAAGAAACCAAAAGGAACTTGCCATCACTGTGGCAAGGAAGGTCACTGGCGAAGAAACTGCAAGATTTATCTTGAGTCCGTGAAGAAGAAGGCATCCGATGCCCCATCCTCTTCAGGTATCTTCGTTATTGAATGTCACTCTATTTCCTCAGATACCTGGGTACTTGATACTGGGTGTAGCTCACATATATGTAATGACATACAGGGGCTAAGGAATAGAAGAAGGCTCGTCAAG
Source organism: Boesenbergia rotunda (assembly GCA_024364735.1). NCBI lineage: Eukaryota > Viridiplantae > Streptophyta > Magnoliopsida > Zingiberales > Zingiberaceae > Boesenbergia > Boesenbergia rotunda. The sequence goes on from JAGFNQ010008423.1 coordinate 500, forward strand.
GGAGAAGCGAATTTGCGGGTTGGAAATGGAGCAAGGATTGCTGCTATTGCCATCGGAACATATTTGCTAAAGCTCCCAACTGGACGTGTCTTAGAATTGGATAATTGTTATTTCGTTCCTTCGTTAATAAAGAACATTGTATCTATTTCATGTTTGAATGAAAAAGGTTATCATTTAACTTTCAGTAACAACTGTTGTTACATAACTTTAAATGGCGTTCTTTATGGGAATGGAACTTTGTGCAATGGCATCTACACGTTAGATTTATCCAATGACGTTTTCAATATCGAAGTAAGCAACAAACGTGCTCGAATAGATAATCAAATAGACTCCTACACGTGGCACTGTCGTCTTGGCCATATAAGTAAGAAACGCATGACCGAATTACACCGATGTGGAATTTTGGAATCATTTGAACCCGGTTCATTTGATACATGCGAATCGTGCTTAAAAGGCAAGATGACCAAATTACCCTTTCCCGGAAAAGGTAATCCAGTGGGAGAATTGCTTGGTCTAATACATACCGATGTATGTGGACCAATGTCAACTCTTTCACAAGGAGGCTATAGCTACTTCATCACCTTCATCGATGATCACTCACGATTCGGGTATGTGTTCTTGATGAAACACAAATCTGAAGCCTTTGAGAAATTCAAAGAGTTCAGAAATGAAGTAGAGAAACAGCTTGGCAAAAGTATTAAGATACTTCGATCCGATCGAGGTGGTGAATACTTAAGTCAAGAGTTTCAAGATTATCTAAGGGACAATGGGATATTGTCCCAATGGACTCCGCCGTATACACCACAGCATAATGGTGTATCTGAGAGGCGCAACCGAACCTTGATGGACATGGTTAGGTCTATGATGAATCATGCAACTCTTCCAAAATCCTTTTGGGGCTATGCACTTAAGACAGCTGTTTACTTGCTAAACAGAGTCCCGACCAAGGTAGTCTCTACTACTCCATATGAGATTTGGAATAGTAAGAAACCTCACTTAACTCACCTTAAGATATGGGGTTGTCCTGCTTATGTGAAGCGGGTTGTATCAGACAAATTGGATGCTAAGTCTGATAAATGTCTATTTATTGGATACCCTAAGGAAACGAAGGGTTACCAATTCTATCATCCCTTGGAACAAAAGGTGTTTGTTTCAAGGCATGCTGTATTTCTAGAGAAAGAGTTTCTTTTGCAAGAAAACAGTGGGAGTGGGATTGAACTTGATGAAGTTCAAGAAACTCCAATAGACATCACAGAGACACCTAGTCTAGGCCCACAACCGATAATTCATAGTGATGAGCTATCAGTTGAACCTAAAACTACACCTCCTCTTCGTAGGTCTGATAGGACACGCAACATTCCAGAGAGATACGGATTTCTCGTAAGTGAATCGAACGACGTGTTGCTCATTGGCGATGACGAACCTATCAGTTATGAAGATGTTCTGAAAAATTCAGAAAGGGACAAATGGCTTGAGGCCATGAAGTCGGAAATGGATTCCATGTATGAAAATCAAGTATGGGACTTGGTTAACCCACCTGAAGGGATTAACCCATAGGGTGCAAGTGGGTTTTCAAGAAGAAAACCGACATGGAAGGTAATGTTGTTACCTTTAAGGCTAGATTAGTGGCAAAAGGGTATCGTCAAAAACAAGGAGTTGATTATGACGAAACCTATTCGCCAGTAGCTATGCTTAAATCCATTCGGATGCTCCTAGCCATAGCAGCTCATTATGATTATGAGATATGGCAAATGGATGTGAAAACAGCTTTCCTTAATGGAAACCTACTTGAGGATGTATACATGGTACAACCTGAAGGTTTCACATCGGTTGATAAAACCAAGGTATGCAAGCTTCGACGATCCATATATGGATTGAAGCAAGCATCAAGGAGCTGGAATATCCGTTTTGATGAGACAATCAAAGAGTTTGATTTCTCACAAAATCCTGACGAACCTTGTGTGTACAAGAAGGTTAGTGGGAGTGCAGTCGTATTCCTAGTATTATATGTCGATGACATCTTACTTATAGGAAACGATATATCAGTTTTACAGACAGTTAAGATTTGGTTGTCCAAAACTTTCTCCATGAAAGACCTGGGAGAAGCAACCTATATCCTTGGGATTAGAATCTATAGAGATAGATCAAAACGGTTGCTTGGTCTTTCGCAGTCTACATATATAGACCGAGTGCTAAAAAGGTTTAGCATGTCGGAATCCAAGAAAGGTTACCTTCCCATCAGGCATGGGATCAACCTTTCGAAGTCTATGTGTCCGCGCACAGAAGACGAGAGGATTAGCATGAATAAGATTCCCTATGCATCCGCAATAGGATCTATCATGTATGCTATGTTATGTACTAGGCCCGATGTATCGTATGCTCTGAGCGTCACGAGCAGATACCAATCTGATCCAGGAATGGATCATTGGGCGGCTGTTAAGACAATCCTTAAGTACTTAAGAAGAACTAAGGATGTATTTCTAATATATGGAGAAGGAGATTTGATAATACGTGGGTATACTGATGCCAGTTTCCAGACAGATAAGGATGACTCCAAATCGCAGTCTGGATACGTATTTACTTTGAATGGAGGCGCAGTAAGTTGGAAGAGTTCCAAACAAGACACTGTAGCGGATTCTACCACGGAAGCGGAATATATCGCAGCTTCGGAAGCAGCAAAGGAAGCAGTCTGGATCAAGAAGTTTGTCTCCGAACTTGGCGTGGTTCCAACCATTGATGAAGCAGTGCCGGTATACTGCGACAACAATGGAGCTATTGCACAAGCAAAGGAACCAAGGTCTCATCAGCGATCCAAACACGTGCTTCGACGCTATCATCTGATCAGAGAGATTATAAGTAGGAATGACATACAAATTGAGAGAGTTCCCACTGAAAGGAATATAGCGGATCCTTTAACTAAGGCCTTGCCTCAAAACAAGTTTGAGGGTCATGTTAGAGCCTATGGTATTGGATACCGTAGCGATTGGCATTAGGCCAAGTGGGAGTTTGTTAGTAATATGAGAGAAGTGTCCTAAGGCAATCGCCTTATGATGTAAACATTTATTTTAATAAATGATAATTCACTATTTGAGTATACATGTTTTGTGTATTTGATTGGGATCTTAAACTCATCTACTGAATGTCCGCAATACAACTCACAGCATAAGAGAATTTGTGATGGGATCACAACTAGTGATTATCTCTAATGTGCAATTGTGAAGTATTGAAATTATCCCTAGTCGATGAATTGATAAAAATGGACACTATCAATTCTGTTGAGACTAGCATGGGTTATTCTCTAATCAGCTGATTCTCACTAGCTGGTGACATTGGGATGTCCGGAGATAAACATGGATGCTAGTTAAGGGAACTAGTTCATTGGAGTGACTGGCTGTAAGACTTCATATGGGAATCTACATGTAGATATGTCAATGAAGATCTTACTGCGGCTTAAGTGCGATGTTCCTTTGACTTGCGGTGTTCAAGTCATCTTGGTCATGGAGACTTATACTTTAACATCTTAAGCAAGCATCTCCAAGGAGGTGTGGACCCGGGATGGTTGGGTATAAGCCGAAGTGCCCGAAGATGTTTGAACAGCCTACAAAGGATTCACCACTCCTTGCGAGGAGATGTATACCCAGGCCTATCGTCGGATTGTTACTCAAAGCCTCTGGCCAGAGCATATCATGTTAAGAGTGCGAGTCTCTTAAATACATGAGAGTAATTAGAAATCCAAAGGACGAGGAAGACACTACTTGGGCTAGGTGTGACGTAGTCAGCCTAGTGGGGACTGACACCATAGACCGTGTCCTGAACCAAGTGGGTATAAGGTGGTGAAGGGAATGAGGCACGATTCATTAGAGCTGCTGAAGGGTTTCAGAATAATTTCTTCTGGGGTCAAACCGTTGATCTTTCGATTAATTGGGGATCATGATGTACTACTAGGTGCCACTCATGATCGTTCTATAATTAATGGGTTAATTATAGACGGCCAACATAAATCGAAAGCCTATTTAGTCACACGCAATACGAGTAATCCGAGGGATTTAAAACGAGTTGAAAATTGGATTTTCCGATCAAGAGAAACAAGTCGAATCTGAGTTAGTCAGAGGCGCAATGGAAGCTAAAAATGGCTAAGTCTTTTGAAGGCTTTTTGGGTGAATTAAATGAGTTTAATTCGCGACCGGTTCGGGTCGATTTGGGCCGGCCAAAGAGGGTATTATCCCTCTTTGGGTGGCCGGCCAAGAGAGAGAATAAAACCAATTTATTTTGGTTTAATTAATAAAATAAATCTAGTATGATTTGTTTTATAAATTATGGATAAATAAATTTGTATAAAGAAATTTATATAAATAAAATTTATAGAAATTTATTCTTTTATGGAAGATTAAAATAATCCATGAATTGGTTTATTTTAATTTTATAAAATCAATTATGAATTAATTTTTCCATAATAAGAAAGTTTATAAATTTCTTATAAAATTTATTCCATAATTTAAAGAGAAGAAGAATTAGTTTTATTATAAATTAGTTTATAATAAAACTTGGTTTAAACGGAATAATTAGTTAAGAAAATTTATAGGATAAATTTCTTATAACTAATTCCGTTTAGAGGGAGACTTAGCAAAGAGTTGCTACTATATAAAGGACCCAAAGGCTAGCCCTTTATTAACAACATCAATCAATTAATCAAGAGATTAATTAGATCTCTCCCTCTCTCTCTTAATCTCTCCTCTCCTCTTCTTCTTCTTCCCTTAGGGCCGGCGCACCCTAGCTCCTCTAGGGCCGGCGCCCAACCAAATCCAAGAAGGTGAAGTTGCCGTGAGCATTGAAGAAGAAGAAGGAGAACCCGAACGCGAAGTAGAAGAAGCGGATAGCGACTCCTCTCTTCCGGAATACGATTCCGTTACTTCATTGGTTAGTTTTCCTAATTTTTCTCTTGTCCTTCTAGTTGTGCCTTCCGAGAATCTAGTAGTTCTCGTCGGCACAAAACTCGTGACTTTGCGAAGTCATCCCGAAGAGAACTCGGCGTGGACGCGAATAGAGGCGAAGCTTCCAAGGGACGCTACGGTTGGATCTCGTCCCTTTCTTCAAGTTACGCGAGGTATAAAAGTAAATTAGTTTACTTTTCCGCAAACTTTTATTTCATGATTATGTCGATACACTATAAGGTTGCATGCTAGATACGAAGTTAAAATAATTTAGGAAATTATTTTATGCAAACTCTTCCGCTGCACGTAAAAATTTTAAATTTTACGAACTCGTATCCTTGTCGACATGCACCCGGTCCCAACAGAGGGAATGGCCGGCCGGCGGCTGAGAGGTTGAGGGAGGAACCGCCGGCCCTTGGTGGTGATGGATGGAGAAGAGGGGCGTCGGGTCAGAGATGCGATGGCGTGAGATGAGATCCCCTTCTTTGGCTCCCTCATCCCCTTTTCTACTCCTCCTTTCCACCCTTAATTTCCACTGATGAGTGGCTGAGATCATTTGCAATGAAGCTCCATCAATCGGCATTGTCAGATTCAAGTGGAGGGTTGTGATGACCCGCGCATCCGATCGCATCTGGATAGCTACTGATCGGACTGAATGGCTTTGGATCGGTCTGGATGCTCCCTGATCGGTCTGGCGATCGATCAGGAACCTCCCTGATCGGTGACCGATCAGGAACCTCCCTGATCGGTCTGGGGACCGATCAGGACTTGATCAGTAGCTAAAATTCTGAGTTCTTTTGTGCCATCTCCTCCTGATCGATCGCTGGACCGATCAGGCATTCCCTGATCGGTCACTGAACCGATCAGGCCTTCCCTGATTGGTCTGGTGACCAATCAGGCCTTCCCTGATTGGTCTGGTGACCAATCAGGGCTCCAACAGAATGAAATTTGAGTCTGATATCGTTCTTTATAGATTCATCTTTGCCCCGGATGTGCCCCTTTTGAGTCGATGATGCACAAGTATCCCAAAAATTCAATAGAATGAAATGTAAGTGAGAAAATGCAGAAAAATTAATTAACCAATAAAAATACATTCTATTCATAATTATGCATCATTTCATAAACAAATACACCCCAAAGCCTCAAATTCCCTCACTAATTGCACACAATTTATCCGTCAAAATGATAGTTATCACCACCCCATGCTGTTGGGGGCGTACTGGGTGCTGTTAGCTGGGACTGAATCTCAGCCTCTGATAGGAAGGTTCTAAACTCTCCAAAGAGGTACTCGCCACCACGATTAGATTGTAGTGTCTTGATATTTTACCTCGATGTTTCTCTATATCAGCCTTGAATTCTTTAAACTTATCAAAGCATTCAGACTTCTGGTGCATCAGGTAAATGTATCCATACCTTGAATAATCATCAATAAAAGTGACGAAGTATTCAAAGCCACCTCTAGCCTGGATGGACATAGGACCACACAAATCAGAATGAATTAGTTCTAGCACATCTTTGGCCCTGTACCCCTTAGCCTTGAATGACCTCTTGGTCATCTTACCATCCAAGCATGACTCATAGGTTGGGAAGTCTCCACCACCAATGAACCCAAGGGCCCATCGGCTATCATCCTCTGAATCCTACTGAGGTTAATATGACCATACCTAAGGTGCCAAAGATATGTTTGATTCATCTTAGAAGGTTCCTTTCTCTTATTTAGGTTAAATGATTAGCTATTAACTTCTGTTTGCATCTTGGGAGACTTTGGTTCTAGAGTGTACAGATTGCCAACTATAGTACCCGAATAGATAATCTCTCTATTTCTCTTTATAACAACTCTGTTATTAAAAGCAATAGAATATCCATCCTTTATTAACTTAGAAACTGAAATTAAATTCTTTCTAGAAGAGGGTACATATAAGCAATATCTTAAAACCAATTCTTTATTTCTCTCAAAAGACAAATAAAAATCTCTCACTACAACTGCTGCCACTTCCGTAGCATTGCCCAGTAGACCACGATTTCCCATCAGCTAGCCGTCGAGTTTCCTGGAACCCCTGCAGAGTATTGCAGAGATGATCAGTGGCTCCCGTATCTACACACCAGGTACTGGTAGATAGCACCGCTAAACATGTTTCAACGACTAGACATGAAGAAATACCTTTGTCTTGACGACGAGGACAATTCGCCTTCGAGTGTCCAGTTTGCATACACGTGAAGCACTTACCTTTCGGCTTCTTCACGCCAGTCTGAGGTCCTTGCGATGCTGCCGCTGCTGCCTTTTTGAACCCACCTTGTTTCTTCTTCTTCCTGCCATTCAGCACAGAAGTAGAATGTAACGACCTGGAAAATTCTATTAATATTTTCTTTAAAATAATGAGCATGTCTAGATAATTTTCGAGGGACCTAGAAATATTAGTACGAATCTTAGTCTAGAAATCCATGATTTTCTCATTTAAATTGAGAAACTAAGTACTAATGAGCCTTATATGGGCTTTTTAGTACCATGGTTATTGGTAGATTTTGGGCAAAATTTAATATAAATATAAATGGATTTTAATTGGGAATACTAGCATGATTATGGGTGAATTTTAGGGGAATTTTTGGAAATAATGGAAAATAAAATAAAAATAAAATGCATGCACCAAGGATTGAACCTTGGACCTATGGTATCACCATGCATGTACTAACCAATTCACCTAGCAAGGGAGTGCTAGTAGAGGATGAAGTGGATTTTGGTTAAGGCTTAGGGGAAAATGAAGAGTCATGAAGGGAAGAGACACCATGACTCTTCACTTGCCTCCTTAATGTAGTATAAAGGAATGAGGGAGGTGACATGGGAGTTACTTTTCTTCCTTCATCTACAAGCCACTCTTCTTCCACCTCCTTCCTCCCTCTAGCCGAAACCCACAAGTGGGGTTTTTCCTTGGAAAAGCTCCACAAGAAGGCCTCATCTTCAAGATCTAAAGGTTTCACAAGGCTACAAGGGCTAGGGGTGACCTAAGGTCTAAGGAGTTCTTTTGGTTCTCTATATTCAATGTGAAAAATCAAGAAAACCTAAGGTAAGACTCCCTCACCTGTGGTATGATAGTTCACATTGATGTTTATCATATTATGAAGTTTTGTTTAGGTTTTATGTTGAGAAAAACCCATGATCTTGGCCCTTGAACTTTCGGCCACCATGTGTTTGGGTTCAAAAATGATGTTAAAAATATCTCTCATGTTTTCTAATGTATTCTCATGATGAATATAGAGTAGAAGATAATTTTGGAAATTTGTAGGGTACCCTAAGACCCTTTAGGGTTTGGGACCTTCACCATGATTCCATGGTTAGGATTGGACCTAACCCTTCAAGCATGTATTTTGTGTACCTTCATGATACAAGAGAGGTTGAGGGTGATTTATGTGAATTTTCACAAGGTTTTATAACCCTAAGGGTTTCGGCCAAGAAGGGTTCTAGGGCAAGGAGTTAAGGTTTTCTTCAAGTATGGGTTCCAAAGGCCCCTATGGTATGGTATGGTTAGTGTTTAATGTTTGATTGGGAATTTTATGAATTTTTCCATGCACCCATGGCCTTGTAAGGTTTCGGCCAACCCTAAGAAGTAGGGCTAAAGGTTAGGGTTAACCCTAATCATGAGCTCTAATGGCTTCCTATGGCCTTATAGGTAATGTATGGTTGTTTCTTTACCCTATGCTACCTTACATGTTATTTGAATGATGGAACCCTTCCTTGCATGTTTCGGCCAGGCAATGTAAATAGGGTTTAGGTGGAGTTAGGGTTTGAAGGATGATGGTTTATGGCTCATTATGATGTATATATATAGGTTCAAGCATTTGGTAGAAATTATGTTACCTATAACTCTATCCTTAGGTACTATGTTACATGTTTGTATGTTCATGTTAGATGCCATACTTAATAGGGTTTATTCATGAATGTCTCATGTTCTATGCCATGCGCTTAGATAGTATGTAACAGGTTTATAGAAGTCCCACCTATGCATGCTTGTGATAGATACTATACTTATGTATGAAATGCAATGCTTACCTTATGTATCATGATCATGCAAGCTCTATGGAATAGGATGATGGTCTAAGTAGACATGTCATGTTTAATGAATATAATGCAATGCTTACCTTATATGCCATGATCATGCAAGCACTATGAACAAGAATGATATTTTATGTAAGCATGCCATGTTTATGAATGAAGTTACTACAAGCACTATGAAAAAGAATGATGTTTTATGTAAGCATGCCATGTTTTATGAATGAAGATGCATGCCATGTTTTATGAATGAAGATAATGCTCATGCCTTTAAGGCATCATGATGCTATGCATTAAGTATGAACAATGAAAGGTCAAGCATGCTCTATGTCATGCTTCATGCAACAAAGCTATGCTATGTCTAAGTATGCTATGAATGTCTCATGAATGATGAAGCATGTAAAGTTATTTTACTTTATGAATGGGCTTGTACCGGACCGAAGTATGGGTCCAAGGGATGGGCACCTTAAGAACGCCCCGGTTTTGGACTACCGACTATGCTGTCCACGGTTCTGGCACTACCGAAGTTGTGCAACAGGGATGGGAACCTTAAGAACGCCCCGGTTCTGGGACTACCGACTATGCTGTCCTTACCCTAGTAGGTCGGGGCTCGCTACCTCGTATTTACTTAGGGATGCGCGCTTATGATGTATGTATGTGGTACAAGCCGGGGACCCCAATGATGTTATGATTATGTTAAGTATTTAAAAGTATGATTTTAAAAGTTAAGTATCCTTATGTATATGCATTTGACTCATGCATTCATTCATGTTATGTATTATGTCATGTTAAGTAGATTTATGTTTAAGTTTATGTTATGTATTATGCCATGTTAAGTAGATTTATGTTTAAGTTTATGTTATGTATTATGCCATGATAAGTAGATTCATGTTTAAGTTTATGTCATGTATTATGCCATGTTAAGTAGATTTATGTTTAAGTTTATGTCATGTATTATGCCATGTTAAGTAGATTTATGTTAAGTTTATGTCATGTATTATGCCATGTTAAGTAGATTCATGTTTAAGTTTATGTTATGTATTATGCCATGTTAAGTAGATTTATATTGAAGTTTATGTTATGTATTATGCCATGTTAAGTAGATTTATATTTAAGTTTATGTTATGTATTATGTCATGTTAAGTAGATTCATGTTTATGTTTATGCCATGTATCATGCCATGATAAATATATTTATATTTAGGTTTATGCCATGTCTCATGCTATGTTAGGTGTACTTTATGTTCATGTACTATGCAAGAACTATGTCATGCTAAGTGATGTTAGATGCTTATGTCCTATACAAAGCACCAAGTTATGTTCATGTTTCGTGTGCTTATGATTACTTTGAAGAATGGTTTTAGTGAGTAGGAATGAGTCTTACTAAGCCTATGTGCTTATAGTCTTATTTTCCTCATACCGCAGATCAAGCAAGAGGACAATAAGGAAGCAGCAGGAGGGGCAAGAATGCATGTGTGTGGTAGTGACTTGGCCAAGGAAATACATAATTACAAGTTTTATGCAAATTTTATAATGGTGTTGTCTAAACAACTTACACTTGCTACTTGTGTGCTTGATGGATGACTATGTGACTTTATGATATGATGTTAAGTATGATGTTAAAATGCTAAGTTCCCATGTCACCAAGTTAGCAAGGATAGTTAGGTGCATGTATGTGTAAGTTTAAATTATCCCGCTGCCTTATGATGTTCACATGCCCCTATGTATGTTAACGTAACGCCGCTTTAGGGAAAAAAAAGCGGGCGTTACATAGAATCCTTCTGAGTAACCAAGGCCTGCGAGCTCTGACGAAATAGACTCTTTGCCGCCTGAAGTTCTCCTAACAGTTCCCCCAACATATACACATGTTTGTTCATGTTATAGTTGAGTCAGAACTGCTCAAAACTCCTAGGCAGAAACTGGACTATAATATCGACTTGGGTTTCCCCGTCGATTTGTGCTCCTAGTACATCAATCTCATTGAGGTGAGCCATCATTTTCAGGACATGATCCCTAACGGGTGTCCCTTCGACCATAGTAGTCGTCATCAGGTTCTTCATCGCAACCTGCCTAGCGGCCCGACCCTGGTGCCTAAAGAGCTCCTTGAGGTTTAGCATCATTGCATAAGCAGTGGACATGACCTAATGCTGATGTTATAATACATTCGACATAGATGCCAGAATGTAGCACCGTGCCATCTCATCTGCCTTGACCCACTTCTTAACGTGCTCCCTCTGCTCTTCACTAGAGTTCTCACTAGGCCTTTTAGGACAGTCCTCAAAGAACACATATTTGTACTCTTCAGTAGTAAGGACAATGTCAAGATTTTTTTTCCAGTCAATATAATTGGGTCCAGTAAGTTTGTTCTCCTTAAGTATGGTCACTAGTGGGTTAAAGGCCATTTTGAAAATCCTGAGAATCACAACATACACTACTTTTGAATTCGAAAATAAATTGATTCCTCAAAATAATAAATTTTTTTAAATCAACCAACACCTCTACACACCGAGAAATTCGCATGCCGCGATGGTGTTGACGTATACGAATTTTAACATTTGTAAGAGGAGGTTTTACCCATTAATCTTACTATCTTGTCAACCTAACTTTTTGACAAGTAAGATTAATAGTTGGTTCACTTCGGCATTGCAGAATAATAGCAGTGACTCCGATGGAGAGGATACTATTATTCGCATCTAAGTGTTTACCATTACACGACACAAAGAAAATTATTTTCGATTATGTGCCTTCCGATGGGGAAGTACACACGCTCTTCAATAATTTCGTATAGTCTTTTCCGACCTAGTGATCCACACAACAAGCCCATCCAATGGGGAGGAAGACACTGAGAGCCGACGCACAGACTTGTTCGCATCACTTATCAGATTATAATGGAGGCCACGAGACCCTTAGGGTCCTTCTCCCACTTAAGAATTTAGTTTGAGGAATTTTAACAAGCACGCATACACGAAAAGCACATAACCAACATAATGAAAATAGAAAATCCTAGATTTTCCAACCTCTCATGGCCTTGGTCTCCAATGCGCCTCCAGTCGTGTCGTTACCTCGTCCGCTCCTCCCTTCCTTATGCACAAGCTACCTTGAGGGATCTCCGAGCCGAAATGACTAGATAATTATTTATATCATCGATCCTATACACTATTGGATCGAGAAAAATGATAGAGGGGGGGGGGGTGAATATCGTTAAAACTTTTCGGATAGAATAAAGAGCGAAAAAGAGGAAATAATTAAGTGCACACAAGAACACAAGATTTTTACTTAGTTCGGAGTCGCGGTCGGCTCCCACTCCAAGGCCCACGGTCCTTGACCATTTACATTGGGCAATACTATAATTGTGCAAAACAGTTTACAAATTGAGTACAGGAATATAGCAGAAATGAAACTAGTTACACTTTTCGTTACCGACGCCCGGTGTGGATCGTATTTCGGAGTAGAGGGTCGTTGTCGACGCTGGAATCTCGAAGTCGGAGTTTGCCGAGGCGTTGCGCTTGAACGAAAAGCTTTGGAATGTTTGAAAACTGTGTTGTTGAAGCCTTGGAGTCGAGCCCCTTTTATAGTCCTCTATCGGGAGCCTGATAGGTCGAGGGCGCCTGACAAGTGCCCTTCGATCCAGGAATCCTTATCCGCGAGCTTGGTCAGCGCTTATCCTCCCCTCTTGGGCGCCTGAGCTGATGGGGGGCCCATGAACTCACGGGCGCCTGATCCGCCTTGGTTCAGTGGCTTCACAGCTGGTTTTTGGATTTTTCCTTCACCCTTGGGCTCCCATATTCTTACGGGCGCCTGAGCCCAATCGGGTGCCTGACTCCATTCGGGCGCCTAGGCCCAGTGAAGAACCTTCACTTGCAGACGATCAGTCCTTCGACCCTGCAACTAAGGTTAGTCCCCAAAACATAATAAGTAGTAATTACAGCCGTAGCTGTCTTGGTTCTGACTTCGGGTCTCCCAAATGGAACCCTAGGTCGAACCGACGCCTACTGTTCCCTCGACGGGGAACGCGTCCTCACCTACTCCTCTCAGGAGAGTTTACCTTTTTTCAAACGGCTCCTCCGGTTGGACTTTTACCCGATCCACCTGACCAGGTCTTCGTGCCCAACATTCGGTCAGGTCTTCGATGCCCAGCCCCTTGCCAGGACTTCGTGCCCAGTCCTTGACCAGGACTTCTTTGCTCGACTTCCAGTCATGTCTTCTTGCCCAGTCTTTGACCAGGACTTCTTGCCTAGTGTACCTAGGTCTTCTTCCTGCACAGTTAGTAAGCACATTAGAACACAATAACATCTTAACTCTTGAATCCTTTGCCATTATCAAAACCCAGGTTTGACTTAGGTGATGGCTGCACCAACATACTCCACGAAGGAGTGTACATGAAATCTAGATCGAAAGTAAAATAATGAGCTCGGCTAAACATGTGCCGTATTTAATTACAAAAATTAAATACTACCTAGCCTCGTCAACCCCGAGGATTAATTAATTTTCAAAAATAGCACAACCATCACATACATCAATTATTTGGTCATGATAAGATGGAATCTAGTGCCTGCAACACAAAGTTAGGCTACGCACATCCACATATCATCCAGCTGTAGGGTATGGCTTGACGGGTTTCCATAGCAAATACCTAGTCGATCCGAGAGACCTCTCCACGTCTACGGATTAAAAATTAATCCGAGTGGAGACCCATCTCCCATCGACCGTCTCGTGCCGTATCGAACGATCCTAATCACAACTTAGCTAATTACCAAAATTGACCTTGTAATTTGCTCGACCATTCGACCGTGGAAAAGGCAACGATTTGATCGCCGGCTTTTGTGTTTATGGTCGGGGTCCAGTGAAGAATTTATTCATCATATTTCGAGATCAAAACAATAAATTCTCAAACATAAAATGACGTCGCATATGATCATGGCACAATATCAACATAAGGAAATACAAAGGAGCGTATGGAAAGTTATACCTTTCCGATCACCTCGCGGTCTTCTACCTTATGTCCCTCCCTTCGCAGACGTCATGTGGGCGATGATCTACCTCGATCCGAGATCTCCAAGAGCTCCAACCGAACCCCTTCTCACAGCCGACCAAAACCCTAGTCCCTAGGGTTTGTGCCGCCGACCCTTCTCTTCCTCTTCCCTTGTGCCGCCGACCGTCGGAGCTGCTCCAAGCCCTCCGACCAGCAGCAGACTTAGAGAGGAAGGAGAAGGAGATGAAGAAGGAGAAAATTCTCCTTCTTCCGCATCCAAACAACCCACGCAACCCTATCTCCCTTTCCTTTGCGCCGCCGCCGCAAGGTGGCTTTGCGCCGCCTTCTCCCAGCCGCCGTCCGCCTCTCCACCACTTGTGAGCACCACAAAAGGGAGAGGACAACCCTCCCTATCTCTGTGATCTCCCACCGAAGCTTGGTAGAGAAGGGAAGAAGAACCGAGGAGTCTCTCCTCTTCTTCTTTGTGCGCCGCCGAGCACTAGGAGAGAAGGAAGAGAGGGAGAGGAGAGGGGAGGGTTTTGGGTGTTGGCTCTTGGATTAATTCTCTCTTAGTTTCTTGATCTCATAGGGTATTTATAGGGCTAAGGTAGGGACCAAGAGGAGGAGTTGGTTCTTGGCCCACTAATGGATCTAAACCCGATCTATTAATTAAGATCCATTCCACTATAGGATCTTAATTGAACTTCCTCACCAACCCCCATATTTTCATATGGGCTCCACATGTTACGAATCGTCCATCCCCCCGTGTTTAAGATCTCGTATGCCCGTTAATTAATTAAATTACTGACAATTTAAATTAATTAACTTCTGGATCCTTGATTAGTACCACTCAACCTTATCAACGTGCCGGATCAAATCCACCTGCAGGGTTTAGCATGATGAACCTTTTGAGCTCATCAAGGGGGCATCATCATCCTGACTCACTAGGACATGGATTCCATCAATAATCATCGGCACATCATATTATTAATATTATCTCCCAACTTACCGGGTCTATCGATCTAACAGAATAGATCTCGTCCATTAGTAAATTGAAGAAATAATAATTAATAATATATGCTCGATATTATTTCGGGATTAAGGGATCGTCCTCCATAATATCATCTGAGGTCCTATTCAATTATCTAGTCAGTACAAATCAGATAACCTCGGGTTTCGGTCATGCTTAATGTACTCATAGTACACTAGTGTAGTTCTATGGTCAAGACCAACCACACCTAACTACATTACAACCATCCCGATGGGTTGTCCAATTTCATCTCAGTTGTGGGCCTCTTATTCATGCTAAGCAGGGAACTAATAACATGATCTTCCGTGTGACACCACACACCATGTTATCTACAATGCAAAGCAATTGGACTTCGTGTATGTACTATTATAAACAAACACCTAGTGTAGTCGTGATTCTCTTTTCATAATAAAGATGCTCATATAATAAAAGTCATGTCTTTCAGTATACACATTTTACACCAGCAAAATTAAATATACGAAAAAACTGTAAAAATTAACCAATCCTAAACACACAAATCCAGAAACCTCAGCTCTGATACCAATTGTTGGGTATGGCTTGGCGGGTTCCCTAGCGAATACTTGGTCGACCTTGAAAGACCTCTCCATGTCTACGGATTAAAAATTAATCCAAATGGAGACCCATCTCCCAACGACCATCTCATCATCGTATCGTTCGATACGAATTACAACTTGGCCAATCACAAAGATCGTGCCTTGTAATTCTTCTAAGCGAACGGCCGCAGAAGAGACGACGAGTGGATCGCCGATTCTTGTGTTTATGGTCGGGGTGAAATTAATTAATTATTTACTATGATACAACAACAAAATAATTAACTAATTTACATGAAATGACGAAGCTAATCCATAAGGCACAATAAGAACAATAGGACCCAAAGGAGGAGATTTATACCTTCCCTTTACCTCGTAGCCTTCTACCATATGTCCCTCCCCTCCCCGACATCGTGTGGGCGACGAGCTACCAGGAACTGAGATCACCAAGGCCTCCAATTACTCCTTTCTTATCAAACCGATCAAACCCTAGCTCCTAGGGTTTACCCGCCGGCACCTCTTTCATCATCCCTTGCGCCGCCGGCCGCCGGAGCCTCCAAAGCCTCCTCGGCCTAACTGCAGTATTCGAGAGGAAAGCAAAGAAGAGGAAGAAGGAGTAGAGACTCCTTCCTCCTGACCCAAACCGCCTGAACAAGCCCTTCTTTCGTTTCCTTTCGCCACCACCGTCGTAAGCTCCACCGCCGCCTCTCTTCGCCGGCAGCCACTCCTCCCTCGCTGTACACCACAAAAGGAACTAGAGAGGAGTCCCTTTATCTAGTGATGACCTCCTACCAAGAGGATGAAGGAGGAAGAAGAAGAGGAGAAGGGGAGAACCCTTTCCTCTTTGCCATGACCTAGGAGAGAGAAGGGAGAGAGAAGAAGAGAGAGAGCTTTGGGTTGATTAATTGGATTAATTCTCCTTGGTTTCATGATCTCATGGGGTTGGATCTTGGCCCGTTAATGGATCTAAACCCAATCCATTAATTAACATCCATTCCACTAAAGGATCATAATTGAACTTCCTCACCAACCTCCATATTTTCATATGAGCTCCACATATTATGAGTCGTCCATCCCCCCATGTTTAAGATATGGAATGCCCATCAATTAATTTAAATTACTAACAATATAAATTAATTAACTTCTGGATCCTTGATTAGTACCACTCAACCTTAACATCATGTAAATTAATTAACTTCTGGATCCCTGATTAGTACCACTCAACCTTAACATCATGTTGGATCAAATCCACCTGCAGGGTGTAACACCCCAATTTTTACAATTTGAATACCTGGGGAATTGTTTAAAGTTCGGGACGAACATCCTATAAGAGGGGGAGGATTGTAACACCCCAAAAATTTGTCAATGTAAAATCATGACAATGTATGAAAATGGTTATAATGAAATGATATAAATTTCATGCAATCGCATGTTATGAAATGTCATGAAATACATGAAATATCATATTCATGAAATATTATTATCATGAAATGTTATGTGAATAATATTTATAAAATATTATGAATTCATAAACATGAAATATTATGAAATTTCATGATGGACTTGGCTTAATAGGCTTTGATATGGATTAGTGCAAAAGGTGATAAAAAGGAGAGAGCAAGGATTGAACCTTGAACCTCCTAGTTGCACTCTCCATGTCTTAACCACTACACCAAGCATTGTTTCTTGTTGAGAGAATAAGAAACATGCTTGTTAAGTGTGTAAGAGTGAAGAGACATGTCTTTTCATGAGAGAAGTATAAATAAGGGAGTTGGGATAACTTCCTCTTTTTTTTATCTTCTTCCTCACTCTCCCAAAACCGAAACCCCATTGCCCTCTTCCTTGCATTTTCGAAATTTCCAACCCTAGGATTCTAAACCTAAGGCAATTTCAAGAAGGAAAGTTTAAGAGCCATTACTCCCTACCAAGACCAAGGAATACTAGAGAGAAGTTTTGGAAGAAAAGGATCTTCGCATACCCTCCAAGTGTAGGGTACCCTACGATTTAAAGAAGGCGAAATTTCCAGCGCTAGGATGTAAGTATCCTCTCGCCTGTGGCATAATTGTTATTGAAAGTATGTTTGTTTCATCCTTTTGAAAATTCACAAGAACTTCCCTAGTGGAAGTTTCGGCCAACTCTTGTAAGGGGTCCAAGAGAAGGTTTTTGATCCAACTTTGATGCATGGGAAGACCTTAAGACTTAGGGTATACATGTAGATGGATTTTCTTCATGGTGTCAAGAACAAAACCTAGGGTTTTGTCCTTTAATGGGTTTCGGCCACACCCTAAAGGATGTGCTTGGCAAATTTTCATTACATGAAAATAACCCTTAAGACCTAGGGTATACTCATATGTGATGTTTCCAAATTTTTGGAAGGGCAAAATTAGGGTTTGGTACCCTACAAGGTTTCGGCCAGACCCTTGTAAATTAGGGTTAGTGGATGCTAACCCCACTTGGAGGATTAAACCATGTTTAAATTGTTACATGAAATGTACTTGAGGTGTTTGTAGAAATGCTTGAATGAATGCTTGCTTGGAAAACCAAATCCCCTTACTTGTATGTTTCGGCCAACCTTAATTCTAGGGTTGGGAAGTACCTAATGAGATCATGAAGCATGCTACTACATATGTGATGTGTGTATAATTTATGTGACCTATCTTGTTAGGTATAAAAGCATGCCTTATAGCCCATGGGGCACTCTTATGACATGAACATGATGTGGTTAATAATATGCATAAAAAGGATACTCTATTGAAACTGGGATCAAGAGCACCCGAATGCGTGGTGTGTCCCTAGGGGATCAAGAGCACCCGAATGCGTGGTGTGTCCCTTTGAGAAGTGATTAGGAGTACCTTTAGGCATATACATATATGAGTAATTGCATGATAAATTACTTTACTTTGGAAAGTTGTGTACCCGACTCGGAAGGGGGTCGTTAAACAAATCCAATGAGCATGTTAAGGTCATGGCATTGGTAGGACGGAAGGGTCCTGCTCTAATTAGATTGGTGGCTCGCTACCCCAATTTATTAGGGAACGCGCATGATGTGGTACTACAACTGGGCCCTGGATGATGATATGATATTTTGAAGTACTTACCATTATGGAACCTTTTGAAAAGCATACTTTTCTCATCATGTGATAATATTGTTCCGTAAAGTACTTAGAGATAAATTGATGTGATGTTTATGATGCTTGATGAGATGCTTATGATGCTTAATCTTGTTCTATCTTGATTACTGAGTACATGATATGATGTATCGATATGGATTTTGCGAGTAGGCCCGGATTCTTACTAAGCATGTTTTGCTTACTAGTTCATGTTGTTTTCTTATGCTGCAGATAGCGGTAAGAAATACTTGAATTAAAGGAAGAGGCAGAGGGAAGGCTAGAGGATGTGTGTGGTGATGGCTCGGGAAAGGATGAAAGATTCTATCTACCTTAGTTTGTCTAGAATCTAACTGCTTCCGATAAAAGATTGAAATTGTATTACTATACTCTGAATATATGATGATTGTGACTACTCTACTGTTAGAGATATGGAACCTAAGTCATGTTAGATAATACTATTATCAATGTCTAATTCCTATAGTATGCATGCTCAGTAAAATGCTAGATGTTTACTATTTTCGGTTGCTTATGAATGCTTCTTTTGTATATGCTTCTTTTGCATGCATCTAAGATTAGATAACTCTTGCTATATCCTTACTTGAGATTTCATGCTATAGTGTGTTAAATGATTTTCCATATTAGGTTGTAAATGCATGTAGATATAAAAGAAATGAAAAACCTTGCTTGGTAAATTAGTTTTCAATAAGCATGCTTATTACTAGTACATGTATTGTAACTGTTTTGTTTGGATATACATGCTTAACATGATTGTATGATATGAGTGTATGGACCCGTAACCCCGCCTTTAGGGTAGATATAAGGTCGGGCGTTACACAGGGTTTAACATAATGAACCTTTCGAGCTCATCAATGGGGCATCATCATCCTGACTCACCAGGACACGAATTCCGTCAATAATCAACTACACACCCTATAATTAATATTATTTCCCAACTTACCGGGTCTGTCGATTTAACTGAATAGATCTCTCCCATTGGTAAATCAAAGAAATAATAATTAATCATATGTGCCCATTATTATATCGGGATTTAGGATCATATTCCATAATAAAATTTGAGGTCCTATCAAATTATCAATCCAGTACAAATTGGATGACCTCCACACCTAATTACACTAGTGTAATTCTATGGTCCTGCTCAATGTACTCAAAGCACACTAGTGTAATTCTATGGTCAAGACCAACCACACCTAATTACACTACAACCATCTCGATGGTTTGTCCAATTCCATCTCGGCTCACAACCGAGATGGAATTGGACAAACCATCGGGATGGTTGTAGTGTAATTAGGTGTGGTTGGTCTTGACCATAGAATTACACTAGTGTACTTTGTGTGCATTGAACAGAACCAAAACTAGAGGTCATCGAATTTGTACTGACTTGATAATTGGATTAGACGTCAGATTTATTATGGAGTACAATCCCTAAATCCCGATATAATAACGGGCACATATAGTTAATAATTATTTCTTTGATTTACCAATGGGCGAGATTTATTCTGTTAAATCAATAGGCCTGGTAAGTTTGGAAATAATATTACTTATATTGTGTGTCATTGATTATTGACAGAATCTGTGTCCTGGTGAGTCGGGATGATGATGCCCCATTGATGAGCTCAAAAGGTTCATCATATTAAACCTTGCAGGTGAATTTGATCCGACATGATGATAAGGTTGAGTGGTACTAGTCAAGGAGTTAGAAGTCAATTAATTAAAATTGTCAGTAATTTAAATTAATTGATGGGCATTCGATATCTTAAACATAGAGGGATGGATGACTCATAATAGGTGGAGCCCATATGAAAATATGGGGGTTGGTGAAGTAATTCAATGAGGATCCTTTAGTGGAATGAATCTTCATTAATGGATCGGGTTTAGATCCATTAGCAGGCCAAGATCCAACTCCTCCTCTTGGTCCCTACCTTAGCCCTATAAATACCCCATGAGATCATGAAACCATGGCTTAATCCAATTAATCACAACCCAAGGCTCTCTCCTCTCCTCTCTCTCTCCCTCTCTCTCCTAGGGCATCAGGTCGGCGCAAGTGAAGAGGAGAGGCTCTCCTCTTCTCTTCTTCCTTCCTCCTTCACCATCTCTTGGCTGAGGCTAGAATAGACAAGGGAGAGACCCTCTGTTCATTTTGTGGTGTCGACGGTGAGAGGGAGGCAACCGGCGGCCGGTGGGAGGCGGCGCAAGGAGACCTTGTGGCGGCGCCGCAAGGTTAGAGGAGAAGGACTTTTCGGCCAGCTTTGGGTGAGAAAGGAAGCTACTTCTTCCTTTCTTCTTCTTCTTCATTGCCCTCTCGAGGACTATTGGTACCCAGCGGGGCTATGGTGGCTGTTTTGGCGGTGCAAGGGAGAGTGAGCAAGTGGCCGGCGGTTCCTAACCCTAGGGTTAGGGTTTCGGCTAGGGAAAGAAGAAGAGGGCATTTGGAGCACTTTGGTGATCTCGTTTCTCGGTAGCTCGTCACCCACACGATGTTCGGGAGGGGAGGGACGTAAGGTAGAAGGCTACAAGGTAAAGGAAGGTATAACCCTCTTCTTTTGGTTCCTTAATTCTAGTCTCATCATTTCATGTAATTGATTAATTATTTGTGTTGTGATTATTAGTTAATCATTATAATAATTAATTAATTGGACCCCGATTATAAACACAAAAATAAGCGATCCACTCGTTATCTTTTCCGCGGTCGTTCGATTAGAAGAATTACAAGGCTCGATTTTTGTAATTAACCAAGTTGTAATTCGTACCGAATGATACGATGACGAGATGGTCGTTGGGAGACGTGTCTCGATTCGGATTACTTTTTTAATCCGTAGACATGGAGAAGTCTCTCAAGGACGACAAGTATTCGCTAGGGAAACCCGCCAAGCCATATCCAACAGGATTATCATGTAAATTCTGCATGTGGGCATTGTCCAACATGATGATAAGGTTGATTGGTACTACTCATGGAGTTAGATATTAATTAATTAAATTATCAGAAATTTAATTAATTAACGGACATGTGATATCTTAAATACAGGGAGATAATGTACACATAATAAGAAGGAACCCATATATTAATATGAGGTTGGTGCGGTAGTTCAATAATAACCCATTAGTGGAGCGGGTTATTATTAACGGGTCGGGTTGAGGATCCATTAGGAGACCNTGTGTGAAAGTCTCCTATGCCAGAGCCAAGTCTCATCCTTATGGGTTAAGAGGCAGTTTTCTAAGGGACAGGTTAGCTTAATTTCATAAATGTTATTGTGCCTAAGTCCTCTAAGTGTGATGTTTGGGTTGTCATTGTGTTTGATCAGACATTCATTGGATAGGAACCTAACCTTATAACCAGTGTCACACAATTGGCTAATGCTTAGTAAATTGAAGTTGAAATTTTCAACAAGTAATACATTTGTTATTATGAAATCAGACTCAAGTTCAATATTGCCTAGGCCAATTACCTTAAGTTTACCGTTGTTTCCAAAAGCAACGGTCCCTAGTCTTTTGTACTTGAGTTCTGTAAATTTGGTGGGATCCCCAGTCATGTGTCTGGAGTATCCACTGTCAATGATCCATTTGTTTTCCTACAGTTAAGTAAAAGGTTTAGACCTTAGGTTAAGTTTTTGAATTTAAAAAAAATTTAAGAAGATTTAAAAACTTGAGTTTGAATTTTAAATTTGAGTTATGTTAATTTTGATTTTGAATTTGATTTGAATTTGAATTTTATTTTTTGAATTTTAATTTGAATTTTAATTTTTGAATTTGAATTTTGTTTTTTGAATTTGAATTTGAATTTTAATTTTAATTTTTGAATTTGAATTTTATTTATTTTTTTTTGAATTTGAATTTGAATTTTAATTTTTGACTTTGTATTTTATTTTTTGAATTTGAATTTGAATTTTAATTTTTGACTTTGAATTTTATTTTCTTTTTGAATTTTAATTTTTGAATTTGAATTTTAATTTTAATTTTTTGAATTTGAATTTGAATTTAAGTTTGAAAGTTGAGTTATCAATCAATAATTTGAATTTGGTTATCCTTATTCATCTCACTTGGTCTAAGTCATCAATCAAGGGAGTCCTATGATTTTGTGAGATGATTTTGAGTTTAATTAGAAAAGTTAACTTGACCTTGTGTTAGATCCAAGTTTAACAAGTAGTAATTTAAAAGTACACTTCAATAATTGGCTTCCAGGCCATGGCGAGGCACAGTGACCTTCTTTGGCCGAAGCCTTATTGGAGCAACAACCATTTTCTAGGCAAAGCCGCTTAAAGAAGTTGGACTTTTAACTTACTCATTGAAAACCCTGGTACTAAATAGTACAAGAGTCAAATTAACTTTGAAGCTAGTCCTAAGTGCCCACCTGGGCAAAGGCTGATTTTAAGGTGCCAACTAGTTTGGAGCCTCCCCCTAAATTGTAGACTAGGTGTCTAGGGTCAATGTAATGGATGTCCCTTTTTGGGACATAAAATTGATTCTGACCTACTTTCTTTGTTAGATATGCTTTCGGAACCCACGTTTTTCGTTGATTTTTGCGGGGGTGGATAAAGGAGATAAAGGATCTTTGGGTCGATCTTGATTTATATCCTATCCCAGCTTTGTTGTACATGCCCTTTTGTGATCCAAGAATAAGGTCAAGGTTCTTGGATCGGGTTGTGAAAGTTGCTAGTAGATCCTTAAGTTTTAGGACTTCGCCCTTTAGGGTTGAGTTTTCAGTTTCAAGCTCAATTAATTTTTGATTTTGAGTTTGTTCAGTTGATGTTCTGGTATTAATTAATTGCTCCTTAAGGTCTTGATTTTTCTTAAGGAACTGGTCATTTCTAGATTCAGATGCAAGCAATTTTTTATTTAAAGCAGAGATAATCTTAAAAAAAATTTGATTAACTGAATCTAAATATACCTTAGTCGAGTCGTCCGAAAAGAGTCCGATCTCTTGACTCGACTCGTATTCGGAATCTTCGTCGTGCTCTGAGTCTGACCCGGGTCCGGTTGCCATTAGTGCGAGATAATTTGAGTTCCTTGGTGGTTCATCGTCGGAGTTGTCTGTGCTGTCGTCCCAAGTGGCTTGAAGAGCCTTCTTCTTCTTATTCTTCTTGGGTTGATTCTCCTTTTTGTAGAGGCATTCGTGTTTGAAGTGTCCTTTTCTGTTGCAGCCGAAGCAGGTTATTTTACTTTTGTCTTCACTGCTAGTGGGCTTCATTATCCTCTGGAGGTCCTTTCTTGAGAACTGACTTTTTTTTTTGGCGAAGACCTTTCTTACTAGGTTGACCATTTGTTCCTCATCATCTGAGTCTGAGTCTGACTCTTCTTCTGATTCTTGAATTTTCTTCTTTGACTTGCCTACTTTTGAGGAACCTGCAAATAAGGCAAACCCTTTCTCGGCCTTGGCGTTAGTCTGTTCGTGCAGCTCTAATTCACAAAACAATTCATCTAAATTAATTTTAGAAAGGTTCCTAGAAATTTTATAAGCATCTATAATAGATGCCCATAGTGAATTTCTAGGGAACGCATTTAAAGCATACCTTATGATGTCTCTGTTTTCTTGTTTGTGCCCGATTAGGTGGAGTCCATTTAGTATGTCCTTGATCCGGGCATGAAGTTGGCTTGCAGATTCACCTTCCTGCATTTTTATGTTAAATAACTTATTTAAAAGTAAATCCCTTTTTGTTACCTTTGCATCAGAGGTGCCTTCATGTAGTTTAATCAGTTTGCCCCAGAGCTCTTTGGCAGATTCAGTTGGGCCGATACGGTCGCACTGGAGGGTGTTCTGCGCCTTGTACTCAGTCTGGGCCTTTCTCTTCATATCAAGGTTCCATCTGTCAGGCTTCAGTGGTGCATTGTTTCCCTCGTCCATTGGTGGTTCGTAGCCAGATTGCACCGCGAACCATTGATCCATGTCTGTCTTTAGGTACACCTCCATTCTTCGTTTCCAGTAAGGGAAGTCTTCCCCATTGAAGAGTGGAGGATGGGCAGTGCTAAACCCTTTACCTTGAGCCATCTGAAATAGACCACACAAAAACTTGTCCCAAGACTAGGTCTTGGATTAGTAGTATGGTAGGAAAAGGAGAAGAAAGAGAAAGAGCGACTCGAAATGGTGTTGCACCAAATTCGAGTAAAATCAAACGAACGAAAAAAAAATAATCCAAATCTAGGCAACAATACCTAATTTAGTTCATGTGTAGCGAAAAAACCAAAAATCGAAAAAAGAACTGGATTTCCCCCGGCTCTTATGGTGGTTGCACCGATACAGAGCGTACCAAGCTCTGATACCACTTGTAGGATCGATGCACGTGAGAGGGGGGTGAATCACGTGACTTTTTAAAAAATCAGAGCGCTTTAAAAAGCGTGCACAGCGGAAAAGATAAAACACGAACGAAAAACCAATACAAACGACACAGGTAGTTTTACTTCGTTCGGAGCCTTCGGCGACTCCTACTCGAAGGCCCAGGTCCCTCGGACCTTTCCGTTGGGCAATCCACTAAAACTCTCTACCGGTAAACCCCGATAGAGTAGGTGAGTACAAAAGAATTGAAAGTGTGACAACCCCACACTTTCAAGTAATTAAATGCAATAAAGTATTAAAAAAAATACGCTCTTCTTTTTACCGACGTTCGGAGTAGGTCGACTCTTTCGGGGCAGCAGGACGTCGTCGGCTCGAGGTGAAGCGTTTCCGGAGCAAGGCGCGAGCGTAGAAGAACTTTGAGGCGTTGGAAGAATTGTTGTCGGAAGCATGGGGTCGAGGGCCCTTTATATAGGGCCTGGGGGCGCCCGGGACGTCGGGGGCGCCCCCCACGTGGCCTCTGATCCGCAGAGCTCTCGGTCGCGTCTGATCCTCTGGATCCGCTTTGACCGGGGCGCCCGGAGCGCTCGGGGCGCCCGGAGCGCTCGGGGCGCCCGGATTGACCGGGTCAAAGTCCTATCCCCCTTGGCTTCGAGGGGTTCGGTTTGAGGTATGCGCATGGGGGCGCCCGCAGAGCAGCGGGGGCGCCCGGAAGCACCGGGGCGCCCGGCCCAACATGTATTCGAACCCTCTTTTGCTTTACCTGTTTTGTATGGCCCTTGGGGGCGCCCGGGACACTCCGGGCGCCCTACTCAGCTACTACCTCATTCCTTTGAGGCTATCTGAGCTGCAGACACTCCTTCCTTTGGTCCTGCATCCAGGGTTAGTCCAAAACACAATAAAACACAGTGTTAGATTATACAGCCTTAGCTGTCTTGGTTCTGACTTTGGTCTCCGAAATAGAGCCCTAGGTAGAACCGACGCCTACTGTTCCCTCGACGGGGAACGCGTCCTCTCCTACTCCTCCAGTGACTTACCTCACTTACCCTTTGTGCAGCTTTACTTGACTTCTTGACCCACCAGGACTTCCTGCCAAGGCTCAACCACCCTGGTCTTCCTGCCAAGTCTCAACCAACTTGGTCTTCAGCCAGTTGTCAGGTCCCGCGGACCCAACTGGACTTCCCGCCAGGACTCAACCATCCTGGACTTCAGCCTGGTGTCTGGTCCTAAGTCTTTCAACCCTGGACACTTAGTAAAGAGGTTAAAAACCAACAACCCTAACTTTAACCACTTTGTCATACATCAAAACCCGAGTTTGACCGTTAGTGCAAACTGCACCAACAATATGCAATTAATTCAGCTAATTCAGCTTTTGAATTGATGGATCGCTTGGCGTGCTAGAGGGGGGGTGAATAACACTTTTTCGTCGTTTTCTCTATAAGATTGTTAGCACAGCGGAAATACAAATAAAAATAAACTAATCAAGAGAGAACAATGCTAACAAACCGATTTATTTGTTATCCACCCCGGACGGGTTACTAATCCAAGAATCCGTAGGTGGATCAACCCCAGGATAACCTCCGGCTAGCACTCGTCCCTCCTTGTGGGTGGAGAAACCTCACCACAACACCTTCAGAAGATCTGAGCACAAAGACTACTATCTTGCCTTTAACCAAGACAAGATTCGTCAAGAATCTCAGCCACCACGAAGTCCTCTTTAAATAGAACTCGGGCTGAAACCCTCGCTACCAGTCGACTGGTGTCACTGAAATTCGACCGTTACACCCCAACGTTCGAATTCTCAACCAACTCACCAGCCACCTACCAGTCGACTGCCCCCAGGGCAGTCGACTGGTCTAGGGCTGAGACCCTTCTGTGAGTTTCATCAGTCGACTACCCCCAAGCCAGTCTACTCACACACCTAAGGTTACCCTTCCTGAGTACATTCCACTCCGTACTCAAACCCTAGGATTTCCCGAGTACAATCACACAGCACTCGTACCCTCACGACTCGACTGACTCCTCGTCCGCAGCCTCGACTATTGCCTTCGCGCCCTCTTCATCTTTGGCTCCCGTCCCTCGGTTGCACGCAAGCCTCCAGCTTGCCTCCATGCCATCCTTCACGCATGCCTCAAAGTCCGCGCCCATCAGCTCATCGTCCCTGCTCTCCAAGGTCCCTCGGATGCGCACGCAAGTCTCCAGCTTGCCTCCATGCCACCCTTCACCGTACTGAGACCGTCCAGTCAAGTCCATATGTGTAACCTGTACATCCTGCACACTCAACATACACATATGAGAACACAAGGGAAAACCTAACTTAAACCCTTTGCCCAAACATCAAAACACTTGGTCACTCCAGACCACAGATTGCCTTAACAATTTCCCCCTTTTTTATGCTTGGCAATACGTTTAAATTAGGGAAAGCAAAATAGTAGTCAATAGCAAAAACCATGCTAAACAAATGCATATGCAATGCAAAAATGGATCCTATCCCAAGGCATCCCCCACTTAACCCTCCAAGTTAGGAATTTTCAACACCTAACCCTCCAAGTTAGGATTTTCCACACCTAACCCTCCAAGTTAGGATTTTTTCACACCTAACCCTCCAAGTTAGGATTTTTCACACACCTAGCCCTCCAAGCTAGGACTTTTCACCAAAACGGGCTTTTTAAAGCTTCTCCCAAGCTCCCCCTATATTGGACTTACAAAGACTTTTAAAGAACCTCTCTAAGATTCCCCTTACGCCAACAATGGAGCAACCATGCTCCCCCTTAATCTTAACTCCCCCTAAACCTAGGGTTTCTAGCAAAGGTGTGTTTGGTTTCCCAACTTAAACCTAACACTTCTCCCCCTTTGCCTAACATCAAAAAGACCCCGATAATATCTCAATTATCGGTTCTTTCGATCTCCAATGATCCTAAACATAGTGTACTAGACCCTCATACACTCATTTTCCATCATTTGGACCTAAGGCAGCTGCTGGATCCCCACACCAGCCCTGACCAGTCGACTACCCCTGTTGGCAATGGACTGATACTCTGAAATTCAGTTTTTTCAGGCTACATTCAGAAATGTGCCAAAAATTTCATAATTCTCCAAAAATTCCCATATTTCGTGGAGAACTTTATGGTACCATACCTACTTGGGAAAAATACATTTCACCATGTATCTATCACCATTCCCAAGTTTGACACAAAACCTAAAAAAAATCTCTTATGAAAATTTAGGCAATTAGGAGGCAACCTCCCCCTTAACCTATGCCTTCTCCTAATTTTCATTTTACCAAGGTCAAGTTTTACCTAACTTAACACCATAGACTCAAATTAGGTTCTACCCAACCTAACAACCAAGTTCTTCCCCCTTGGCCACCATTAAAGGATTGCTCCCAAGCAACCTTTTCTCTAGTGCCAATAAGAACTCATCAACACTTAAAAAAAATCTAAAAGGTTTGCAAGCACACTTGCTAGGATATACCCTATCCTAGAAAAATATGATTTTGTGAAATGTATTAAATGTGCTTGACTTTGGTACAATATCCAATTTCCTTAGACATGGCCATGTAGTATCAACTTTGAAATTTAACCAAAATGTCATGTGTTTACCAATTCCATTCATTGTCATTTCACACACGAAATTATCCTCAATACTTTCCTTTTCCATAGGTATTCTTAATATGATGAAATTTTCCTTCTTCCTATCACTTATTAAACTTCCTTGATTTTCAAAATACCTTATTGAGTCATGGGATAACACTCTAGTCAAGGAATATTAAATTATAATTAAGACTTTTAACCCAAAGTCATATCCTATAATCCACATTTGAATTCTCAACATTCAAAATGGCTTTTATCCTTAAACGTACTGACCAGTCGACTGCCTATGGGGCAGTCGACTGGCAAACCTTACAGAATGGTCTCAGGGCTGAAATTCACTCGGATCAGTCGACTGCCCCCAGGGCAGTCGACTGATACCTGATTTTCAGGTTTTCAGCCCAATTTCAGTAATGCCTAAATAATTCTACAAATCTCCAAAAATTATGAAATTTCGTGGGGAGATTTGTGAGGTCAATGTCTACTTGGTAAAATACGTTTCCAAACAAATATACTCCGAATCCCAAGATTGGCATGAAACTCAACTTTCTCTAAAATGTGTCATTTAAACTCATCCCAAAAGTTCTAATTTCAACTTCTCCTTAATGTATCCTCTTATCCTTGATCATAAGTCATTTCTACCATTGAATTATATGGTATTTACACATTAAACCTCAATTTTCTCTAATATAACCTTATTTTCACCATGCTCTCCCTAAAACTCCATCTAATGTGTCAAAACCTAGGATTAAGACTTACCCAAGTCTTTCAACCCTTTTTGGCACAATTTATCTAATTTCCTAGGAGAGAAACTTTTGAGATCCATTTACCATGGACCCCAAAGGCTCCTAGAGCTCCCCCTTGAGCTCTTGGCCTTAGCCACCTCCCTAGGTGACTCAATCCACACTAGACCACACCGGTGTGCCACCGGTGATTCTTGGCCTACAAGCTGAACCCTCTTCCCATTCTTGGACTTACCCTCCTTGCCATTATATGCTTCCCCAGCATATTTCTTTTCATTTTCCTTGGAGGTCTTAGATCGGTATCCCAAACCTGATCTATCATAGTTGGGTTTTAAACTACCCAACACCGTCTAAGCCTTAGATCCAACCGTGAATCTTTCTAGGGCATTTTCTAATGTATCAAGCCTTGCCCTCAAGGCTTGATTTTTCCTTTCTAGAGTTCTAACCCTAGAACCCATATGTCCATCTTGGACATTCCTAGGCCTAACCTCCTTTCTTGGCACATTCCTTCCCTTCTTGGAAGTAGTGTCATGATCCTGAATTACAAAGGTCCTAGGTCTATCATGATGCATGCTTTTCTTAGGGTTATGATCTACCTTGTTAACCCTAGTTCTATCATTATATCTGAATCCAAAATTATGCACCATTAGGCATTTTTCATGAATGTTAGCATGCATGGATGAATGATTAATTATGTTTCTATCATGCATTGAGGAACTTGAATTTAAATTGAACTTTGGCTTAAGGTTAGGAGTTACCTTCCTTACCTTTGGAGTTCCTCCTTGATGTAGGCTTTGCTTTCTCCTTTCTTCTTTCTCCCATCTCCTCAAGTGTCCCATTTTCTTGAGCTCTTTCTTCCTTGGACACTTGGTGTGATAGTGTCCTAGCTCACCACACGTGAAGCATTGAATCCTCCTCTTCTTCTCTTGGGATTCTCCACTCGTACAATTCATGTTAGATTTAAATTGAATAGACCCGGGTTTAGAGAGTACCTCCTTCATACCATTTGGACACTTATCCTTGTAGTGTCCCTTTTCGTTGCACCCAAAGCATGTAATATGGTCCTTTTTCTTTGCTTTGGTGGAGGTAGAGGCTAGGTTGACTTCTTCTTCAACCTTGGATGATGTGGAGGCCTCCTCTTGTTCTTGTGTAGATGAGAGTCTTTCCTCCCACTCAATCCTTGAGGTGGTGACCTCCTCCTCTTCTCTAGATGAGGTGGATGACCTCTCACTTCCTTCTTCCACTTCTTGAACCAACGAATTGATTTCTTTGGGCTCTTGAATTTGTGTAGGATTTTCATGATATTATTTGACATTACTCCATAATTCATGTGCATCTCTATATTCACCTACACAACTCAAAATGTTATTAGGCAAAACATTTACCAAAATGCTAATTACCTTCTCATTCGCTTTCGCTTGATCTTGTTGTTCTTGACTCCAATATCTAGGCCTAAGCTTCATCCCGTGCTTATCCCTTGGAATCTCGAATGGCTCTTCAAGTGCAATTCTTAGTTCCCACTCCATTCCAAACTAAGTTTCGATCCTCGCCCTTCAAAAGTCGAAATCTTGATGATCGTAGGGCGGTGGAGTGTAGATGTCTTCACCCAACTTGTCTTCCATTGTTTTCTCCTCTAGCGTGTGCTCCCTTGGCGGTTAGTCCAATCGAGAGCGGTCCTTCGCTCTGATACCAACTGATGGATCGCTTGGCGTGCTAGAGGGGGGGTGAATAACACTTTTTCATCGTTTTCTCTATAAGGTTGTTAGCGCAGCGGAAATACAAATAAAAATAAACAAATCAAGAGAGAACAATGCTAACAAACCGATTTACTTGGTATCCACCCCGGACGGGTGACTAATCCAAGAATCCGTCGGTGGATCAACCCCCGAATAACCTCCGGTTAGCTCTCGTCGCTCCTTGTGGGTGGAGAAACCTCACCACAACACCTTGAGAAGATCTGAGCACAAAGACTACTATCTTGCCTTTAACCAAGACAAGATTCGTCAAGAATCTCAGCCACCACGAAGTCCTCTTTAAATAGAACTCGGGCTGAAACCCTCGCTACCAGTCGACTGCCCCCAGGACAGTCGACTGGTGCCACTGAAATTCGACCGTTACACCCCAACGTTCGAATTCTCAGCCAACTCACCAGCCACCTACCAGTTGACTGCCCCCAGGGCAGTCGACTGGTCCAGGGCTGAGACCCTTCTGTGAGTTTCATCAGTCGACTGTCCCCAGGCCAGTCGACTGGTCTACTCACACACCTAAGGTTACCCTTCCTGAGTACATTCCACTCCGCACTCAAACCCTAGGATTTTCCGAGTACAATCACATAACACTCGTACCCTCACGACTCGACTGACTCCTCGTCTGCAGCCTCGACTATTGCTTTCGTGCCCTCTTCATCTTCGGCTCCCGTCCCTCGGATGCACGCAAGCCTCCAGCTTGCCTCCATGCCATCCTTCACGTATGCCTCGAAGTCCGTGCCAATCAGCTCATCGTCCCTGCTCTCTAAGGTCCCTCGGATGCGCGTGCACGCAAGCCTCCAGCTTGCCTTCATGCCACCCTTCACCGTACTGAGGCCATCCAGTCAAGTCCATATGTGTAACCTGTACATCCTGCACACTCAACATACACATATGAGAATATAAGGGAAAACCTAACTTAAACCTTTTGCCCAAACATCAAAACACTTGGTCACTCCGGATCACAGATTGCCTCAACACTTGGTCTTCCGAAATGGTGAGCTTTTCGTCGTCCGGTTCCGATTCTGATCCGGTGTCGATTTCTTCCGAAGCAGTCAGGGCGAGTAGGTTCGATTGTGGGGCCTCTTCTTCTTCTTCGGATGAAGACTCGTCCCATGTTGCTTGAAGGCCTTCTTCCTTCTTGTCTTCTTGGCTTCTTTCAGATTAAGGCACTCCGATTTGAAGTGTCCATTCTTGTTGCATTCGAAGCAGGTCACACTTGATTTGTTCTTAGATGGTTCAGCCAGATCCTCCTTCTTCCGGCTGGTTTTTCTTCTGTTGGTCTGATTCTTCAATTCTTTGTAGTAGTCCCAGGGTAGCCGAACAAGATTGGGTCGATCCCCTTCGTTGTCTTCTAAGTCTGAGTCCGAGTCAGACTCGGGTGCAGGTTGAGGCTTCTTCTTGACCACCTTTCCTGTTTTGCCTGCAACAAAAGCAATGTCTTTCTCGGCTATGGTGCAGTTAGTCTGCTCATGTAATTCAAGTTCAGAAAATAACTCGTCTAATTTAATTTTGGAAAGATCCCTTGAAACTTTGTACGCATCGACCATAGATGCCCACAAAGTATTTCTCGGGAAGGCGTTAAGGGTATACCTGATCAGGTCACGGTTTTCTATCTGTGACCGATTGTATGTAGACCGTTCATCAACTCCTAGATTCTGGCGTGGAGCTGGGCTGCTGATTCGCCGTCGTTCATTTTGATGGTGTACAGTTTGTTTAGCAGTAGGTCCCTCTTGCTGATTCGGGTGTCGGAGGTACCTTCATGCAATTCAATTAACTTACCCCAGAGTTCCTTTGCACTGTTGAATGGTCCCACCCGATTCAGCTCTTCTTTGGTTAGACCGCATTGGAAAGTCTGGGTCGCTTTAGCATCAGCCTCGATTTTCTTTTTCAGCGAGGCGTCCCATTCGGTGTAAGGTTGTGCCACTCCTTCAGCATTTTTCGGGATTTCCAGACCAGATTGGATTATGATCCACATGTCCACCTAAGTTTTCAGGTGAACGTCCATCCGACTCTTCCAGTAGGAGAAGTCCTCCCCACTGAAGAGTGGTGGTCTGACTGTACTGAAACCCTCTTGCATGACCATTTAGAAATCACTGAGATAACAAAAAAAAAACAAAAACTGTCCCAAGACTTGGTCTTGGATTAGTAGTGTGGGATTAAAATAGTTAAAACGAAACGATCGAGTGGTGTTGCACCAGCCTCGATTAACGATAAAAATTCGATAGAAAAAGAAAAAAAACTTCGTAAAAATTCGAAAAACTCCCAAATTGATGGTTGCACCAAATTTGAGCTACCCCACTCTGATACCACTTGTTGGATCAAGAAAAACGATAGAAGGGGGGTGAATATCGTTAAAATCTTTTTCGTATTAAGGAAAGAGAAAACACAGCGGAAAACACAACAATCACACAAACAACACAAGTCTTTTAATTGGTTCGGAGTCGCGGTCGGCTTCTACTCCAAGGCCACGGTCCTTGACCGTTTACTGCGGGCAATTCTATAATCGCGCAAAGGTTTACAGATTTTAATACAAGAATATTGTAGTAAATAAAGGAATTACACTTTTCGTTACCAACGCCCTGATGTGGATCATACATCGGAGCAGAGGGTCGTCGTCGGTGCTGGAATGTCGAGATCGGAGTTCCCGGAGCAAAGCGCTTGAACGAAAAGCATAGAGGCGTTAGAAAGTTGTGTTTTTGAAGCCTCAGGGTCGATCCCCTTTTATAGTGCTCCTGGGGGCGCCTAACACGTGCCTTCAGATCGGAGAAACTTCATCCGCAGCTCGGTCAGCGCTTATCCCCTTCGAATCGGCCTCTGGAGCTGACTGGGGCGCCCGGACCTCCTGAGCGCCCAGCTTGACTTAGTCCGCTGGCTTCGTGACTGATTTTGCTTCGACTATCTCTTTGGATTTGACCTTGGGCGTCTAGGACCTCTCGGGCGCCTAACCCAGTGTGATTTCGAAACGTTCTTGCTTCTTTGCTTGTTTGGCTTTGACATTGGGCGCCCGGGACCTCCCGGGCGCCTAGCCCAGCTGCCTACCCCTCTCCTTTGGGGCGTTCTGAGCTGCAGAAATACACTCCTTCGGTCCCTGCATCCAAGGTTAGCTCTAAAACAACCAAAGCAAGAATATTAGTCAATATTTACAGTCGTAGCTGTCTTGGTTCTGACTTTGGGTCTCCCAAATGGAACCCTAAGTCGAACCGATGCCTACTGTTCCCTCGACGGGGAACGCGTCCTCACCTACTCCTCTCAGGAGAGTTTACCTTTTGTCAACCGGCTCCTCCGGTTGGACTTTTGCCCGATCCACCTGACCAGGTCTTCGTGCCCAGTCCTCGACCAGGACTTCATGCCCACCTTCCGAGCAGGTTTTCGGTGCCCAGCCCCTTACCAGGACTTCGTGCCCAGTCCTCGACCAAGACTTCGTGCCCACCTTCCGAGCAGGTCTTTGGTGCCCAGCCCCTTGACCAGGTCTTCTTTGCCCAGCCCTTTGCCAGGACTTCTTACCTAGTGTACCTAGGACTTCTTCCTGCACACTTAGTAAACACATTATACAACAATAACATCTTAACTCTTGAACCCTTTACCATTATCAAAATCCAGGTTTGACTTAGGTGTTGCCTGCACCAACATTATATCCATCATTGGTTTTCATAGTGACTATAAATGTTGTGTCGTAATAATGGCGACAACTATTAAGTCATAACATATTATTCCTTTTCACTGCACATCCATTAACATTTACACTTGCCGCCAAAATATTGTTCACTACCTTAATTATGCTCTATGACTCAGATTCAGATTGCTAAACCTTCAGCCCCAAGCCCGGAAAACTAAAATCGCAGTATTCAGAATTAACCCCCCCCCCCCAATGTCTTGCCCCCAATCTGGGCTAACTAAATTTTTTTTTAATGATTTAGCAATGAAATTTTATGGCAAAAATATTTCATTGCGAATCTATAATAAAACTAGCAACAAACTTAGAAATCATCGTTAATCAATAATGAAATTAGCAACAAAAAAAATTCGTCGCAAATTAGTAATAAAAATAATTTTATCACAATGAATCCTTAATTCCTCGCAAATTTTTGCCCCTAAAATTAAAATTTTTGATTGCAAAATTTTACGATGAATTAATATTTCATTGTAAAATTTTACCCTAAAAAATAAAA
Organism: Boesenbergia rotunda; assembly: GCA_024364735.1. NCBI lineage: Eukaryota > Viridiplantae > Streptophyta > Magnoliopsida > Zingiberales > Zingiberaceae > Boesenbergia > Boesenbergia rotunda. The sequence continues at coordinate 35,671 of JAGFNQ010008423.1, forward strand.
TTCCTTGTCAAGGAGACTCCTAGCGAAAAGTAGCGCGAAGTGGCAATTTTTGGGGAAAACTTTGCGACGGATTCAGATTCGTTACAAAGTTTTCAACGAATCCGAAATTTGTCGCAAAATTTTGTAACGAATAGGGAGTTCGTCGCAAATTTTTGTGACAAATCTAAAATTTGTCACAAAATTTTGCCTCAAAATTTACCACTTCGCAATCGTCCCCTCCTTTGTCGATAAATATGCTTCTTGACTACCCTCGCGCCATGTCCTCGATCCGCCCTCATGTATGTTGGGGCAATCTATGGTCCGTAGTGACCATGTGTTTCGATGATTAGGCAAAGGGTTTAAGTTAGGTTCACCCTTGTATTTGATTTGTGTATTGGAGTGTGCAGGGTTGTAGGAAACACATGGACTTAGCTGGACGACTTCGGGTACAGTGAAGGGTGGCATGGAGGCAAGCCGTGGGCTTGTGTGCGCATCCGAGGGACCATGGATATAGCAGGGACGATGAGTCGAGGGAAGTAGACTTCGAAGCATACGTGAAGGATGGCATGGAGGCAAGCCGTGAGCTTGTGTGCGCATCTGAGGGACGAGGGTCATAGTGGAAGAGGGCTTAAAGGCAACAGATCGAGGCTGCTGGATGGAGAGTCAGCTGAGTCGTGAGGGTTCGAGTGCTGAGTGAAGTGTACTCGGAAAATCCTAGGGTTCGAGTGCTGAGGGAAATGTACTCGGGAAGAGAAAACCTTAGGTTTAGGAGTGGACTAGTCGATTGACACTTGGGCAGTCGACTGATAAAGTCCACAGAAAGATCAGTCGACTGCCCTTGGATCAGTCAACTGATGGCACTTGGAAATTCGAACGTTAAGCTGTAACGGTCGAATCTAAGTGGGACCAGTCGACTGGTGGCGGTCTTCTCAGCCTTGAGCACTATTTAAGGGGCTCGATTTTGGCTGAGAGTCTTGACGAAATTGGCTTTGGTAAAAGGCCAATTAATAGTCTTTGTGCTTAGAAGTGTTGTTCGGATTGTGGCGAGATTTCTCCACCCACAAGGAGCTACACGAGCTAGCCGGAGGTCTTCCGGGGAGTCATTTACCGACGGATCGGGATCGTCCACCTTACGGACAGCCGTGGAGTAGGAGCTTTATCTCCAAACCAAGTAAAGGTGACGTGTTAGCATTGGTTTTAGTTTTGTTATTCTGCTTACGCACTAACCATTGTAGGAAAACAAGATTGAAAAAGTCCTATAAAACCCCCCCTCCCCCTCAAGCAAACGGTAAGATCCTAACAAGTGGTATCAGAGCCGGGGTCGCTCGTCTACGGACTAACCGCCAGGAGAGCAAAGGTGCTAGAGGAAGATGAACTCGGAAGGTCTACTAGGATGGGATATTCGGATTCCACCTTCATACGACCGAGATGACTTCGATTATTGGAGGAAGCAATTGGAGACATGGTTCCAAATGGATTGGGATCATTGGACCGCATTGAAGTTCCATTTGAAGCTCCAATGGACAAGAAGGAAAAACGCATTCGACCATGGTATTGGACAAGGGATCAAACGGAGGAAGCGGAGGCGGATAAGGAGGTCACTAAAATTGTATTAAATCTATTACCTTCATACATTGTGTCAAATGTAGGAGAATACAAGAATGCATATGAGCTATGGAAAAAGGTGATAGCTCTGCATGAGAATTCGACACAAAGACAAGGAGAAGAGGAGCCTAAGGAAAAGGGGTCATTGGTCCAACAAAAGGAGAAGGACCAATTGGAAGTGAGTCAAGTTCAACATCCAAAAAGGAGGAGAAGGTTGAACCGTCTACATCTTCAAGTGAGGAAGAAATAGAAGAAATCTCCACTTCAAGGATTGAGAGGGAGGAGAGACGATCCTCAATACCGGAGCAATAAGAAACTTCCACCTCCGTCAATGCAAAGTCAAAGGATCACATAATTTGCTTCGGATGCAATCAAAAGGCACACTACAAGGACAAGTGTCTATTGGGTAATAAAAAGGAGGTAAACCCTAAACTCAATTCAAATAGTTTAAAAACTAACATGAGTTATAGGGATGGAGCAAAGAAGGATAAGAAGCATATAATTTGCTTCACGTGTGGTGGGCATGGACACTACCACACCAAGTGTCCAAAGAAAGGAGAAATCAAGAAATTGACGCACTTGAAGAAATTGAAAAAGGAGAGGAGCTCAGGTTAAGGGGGAGCTTCAAAGGTAAAAGGGGAGGTAATCCCTTATTTAAAATTAAATCCAATTTCAAATTCTTATATGCTTGTTAAGAATAATCATAGATTTAAGTATAATGATAGGAATAGGGTTAACAAGATAAATAATTCTATGAAATCATTACCCAAGGCTAGACCAAGAAAGGCCCAAACTACCAATCCTAAGGGAAGGAAGGTGGTTAATGATCAAGGCACAAATCCCAAGAAGGAGAGACATATGTCTAGAAAGGTGGGTAGGTCTAGGAATATCCAAGGTGGACATGTTGACTATAGGGTTAGGGCTCTAGAGTTAGAAAATCAAGTCTTGAGGGCAAGACTTGAAGAAATGGAGAAACCCCTGGGTAGATTTACTATTGGATCTAAGGGTTTAGGTATGAGATTGAGTGGTCAAAAACCCAACAATGATAGATCGGGGTTAGGATACCGATCTAAGTTCTCCGATGCCAATGAAAAGAAATATGCTAGGGTAGCATATAACTATGGCAAGGAGGGGAAGTCCATTAATGGCAAGGGGATGCTAGTTAAAAGCAAGAAGAAAAGATTAACCAAGGATAAGGGGTCCAAGGTTAAGAATGTTAGGGTTGTAGACCAAGAGTCACCGGAGGAACACCGGTGTGGTCTAGCTTTTGTTGAGTCGCCTAGAGAGGTGGCCAAGGCTAAGAGCTCCAGGGGGAGCTTTAGGAGCCAAGTTGGGACCCATGGTTTATGGATCCCGAGAGGATTTCTCTCGGAAGTCTAGATGAGTCATTATGTGTGCCAAATGATGTGAAGACGGATTTGAGTCTCAATCCTAAGGATTTGGCACAATGGATTTGAGTTTCATGTATGAAAATATGACATTGGGGTCATAGGGCATGAAAGTTGATTTTTGATGTGTAAATGTCATGTAAACAAATGCTAGGGATGCATTGTGGTTTGGTATGGGCAGAGACATCAAGAGGAGGTCAAAACTAGATATAGGTACCACAAACCTCTCCATAAAATTTGAGAATTTTTAGAAATGTGTGGAATTTCTGGTGTATTTCTGAATTTGGGTCAGAAATGCTGAAATTTGGGTTTTCAGGGTGCCAGTCGACTGATCCAGGGGCAGTCGACTGGTAAAGGTTGGAATTGGTGTTTCAACAGTCAAAAGGTGTCCAAATTATATAAAATAAGTGTGTGATCTTATGGGGGTTAGTACACTGTGTTTATGATCATTAGAGATTAAAAGATCCAATGAAAGGGAAATTATTAGAGTCTTTTTGATGTATGGCAAAATGGGAGAAGTGTTGGGTTTAAGTGGGAAACCAAACACACCTTTGCAAGAAATCCTAGGTTAAGGAGGAGCATTGTTGCTCATTTGGTGGCGTAAGGGGAACCTTGGAGAGGTTCTAATTAAAAAGCCTTTGTAAGTCCAATGTAAGGGGAGCCTTGGAGAGGCTTTAAAAAGCCTGTTTTGGTAAAAGTCCTAAATTCTTGGGGAGGTTAGGTGTGGGGATGCCTTGTGATAGGATCCATGCATGTTTGCAGTGCATTGGTGGTGTAAGTCCAAGCTGAGGTCTTGACAACGTAAGCCCAAATGGTTATTAGCTTTGTTGTTATTTGTTTTCCCTAACTTAAACGTATTATCAAAGATCAAAAAGGGGGAGATTGTTGGGGCAATCTATGGTTCAGAGTGACAATGTGTTTGATGTTTGGGCAAAAGGTTTAAGTTAGGTTCACCCTTGTATTTGATATGTGCATTGAAGTGTGCAGGGTTGCAGGATACACATGGACTTAGCTGGACGGCTTTGGGTACGGTAAAGGGTGGCATAGAGGCAAGTCGCGGGCTTGTGTGCGCATCCGAAGGACCATGGATATAGTAGGGACGATGAGTCGAGGGAAGCAGATTTCGAGGCGTACATGAAGGATGACATGGAGGCAAGCCGAGGGCTTGTGTGTGCATCTGAGGGACGAGGGTCAAAGTCGAAGAGGATTTGAAGGCAACAGATCGAGATTGCTAGATGGAGAGTCAGCTGAGTCGTGAGGGTTCGAGTGCTGAGTGAAGTGTACTCGGGAAATCCTAAGGTTCGAGTGCTGAGGGAAATGTACTCGGGAAGGGGAAACCTTGGGTTTAAGAGTGGACCAGTCGACTGACACTTGGGCAGTCGACTGATAAAGTCCACAGAAAGATCAGTCGACTGCCCTTGGATCAGTCAACTAATGGCACTTGGAAATTCGAACGTTAAGCTGTAACGGTCAAATCTAAGTGGCACCAGTCGACTAGTAATGGACCAGTCGACTGGTGGCGGTCTTCTCAGCCTTGAGCACTATTTAAAGGAGCTCGGTTTTGACTAAGAATCTTGACGAAATTGGCTTTGGTAAAAGGCCAATTAGTAGTCTTTGTGCTCAGGAGTGTTGTCCGGATTGTGGCGAGGTTTCTCCGCCTACAAGGAGCTACACGAGCTAGCCGAAGGTCTTTCGGGGAGTTATCCACCGATGGATCGGGATCGTCCACCTTACGGACAGTCGTGGAGTAGGAGCTTTATCTCTGAACCACGTAAAGGTGACGTGTTAGCGTTGGTTTTAGTTTTGTTATTTCGCTTGCGCACTAACTATTGTAGGAAGACAAGATCGAAAAAGTATTATTCACCCCCCCCCCCCAAACAAACGGTAAGATCCTAACAATGTAGTCGTCGTCTCTTTCCCCGTCCCTGCCAACTCAACCCCACCCTCGACCTGACCAACCTCCTCCACCTCCAAGGCTTCCTCGACGCATTTGTCAACACCAGCTTCGGTCGCCAGTAGAACCTCTGGACCTCTCGAGCTTTCCCGTACGAGTCTGACCTCCTCCTCTTCGAGACCATCCCCGATGGCTACTCCCTTGACTTCATCGACGCTCTCTCAACTCGGCGGGTGCTCCAAAATGGATCCATAAGTGGTGACCTGCACGATAGAGACAACCATCATTTGAGGACATAGATCGCGAACAACCATTTCAAGATGTGATCTCTTCGTGTTGCATTGATGGTGATATTGTTGGTTGTTTGGCTCGTGATTATGTTGTTGCCAAGGGTTGCGGATCCTCTGGTCCAGGGACTCCTGGTCCCTCCCTGGACCACAGCCATCCTATAAAATGAATGTCACGTGCTGCGCACGTGACACTAATCAACCCGAAAAAAAAACTCGCGACCTCTCTCTCTCTCGCGTGAATCTCTCTCTCGCGAAAACCTCACGCGCTCCTTCGCCTGCGCCGCCGTCGCAGACGCAAAACCTCACGCTCCTTCGCCCGCTTGCGCCGCCGACGCCCGACGCCCGACGCCATCCATCGCCCGACCCGTCGACGCCCGACGCTCTCTCTCGCGCGAAAACCTCACGCCTCATTCGCCCGCTTGCGCCGCCGTCGCCGACGCCCGACGCCTCCATCGCCCGACCCCTGCCGCCGTCGTCCGCCCGACGCTCTCTCTCGCGCGAAGATATCATGATCTTCAATGGCAGCTCAATGGAATTGCGCAACCCGATGGCATGGACGGCTGTGCAGGGGTCGGGCGATGGATGGCGTCGGGCGTCGGGCGTCGGCGGCGCAAGCGGGCGAAGGAGCGTGAGGTTTTGCGTCTGCGACGGCGGCGCAGGCGAAGGAGCGTCGGGCGTCGGGCGTTGGCGGCGCAAGCGGGCGAAGGAGCGTGAGCGTCGACGGGTCGGGCGATGGATGGCGTCGGGCGTCGGGCGTCGGCGGCGCAAGCGGGCGAAGGAGCGTGAGGTTTTGCGTCTGCGACGGCGGCGCAGGCGAAGGAGCGCGTGAGGTTTTCGCGAGAGAGAGATTCGCGCGGGAGAGAGAGAGGTCGCGAGTTTTTTTTTCGGGTTGATTAGTGTCACGTGCGCAGCACGTGACATTCATTTTATAGGATGGCTGTGGTCCAGGGAGGGACCAGGAGTCCCTGGACCAGAGGATCCGCGCCGGTTGCCAAGTGGCTATAGGATAAAACAGAGTTTTTTCTTCTAAGCCGTAATCACCTCATTGTAACAAATCAGCCATCTCAGATTTTACTCTCATTGAATTTACATTATATTCTTAAATAACCTAACATTTCCTAACCAAAAAAATATTAATTTGTATTATTTACCTCTATCAAAGAAAACTAAATAAATTGTCAACATCTTTTACTACATTAAGTTAATTAATTAAAAATATTTAATTATTTAATTTCAAATGCATATTATCTTTTTATAATCTATCGCGTAGTGAGAGGACTACTTCAGGATTTAATTACCGGGAAGACCATTAGTTCTTATCATCGATTTTTAGTAATATTTTTAAGAAAAATAAAAACACATTTATAATAGACTTGTATATTGATCCAGTAGACAAGCGGAGAGGACTCTCGCTTAGATGACACAGTAAAATAGATGAATCATAGTTGCGCTTAAGGTCAAACCCAAGACCAACGGAAAGAACAAACGGACAAGAGGCAAAGTAGGGTTTAGAGTGAAATCGCGAGAGGGTTGTGTGATGCCTTGAAGCCAATCCCCCTTTTTTGAAGCATTGGGGGGAGGGGGGGACTTATATAGGGGAAGGAGAATGATTCCTGTCTTGTCTTGACTGTCTAGTCTCATAAGAGTCAATCTTCTGACAGAATCTTGTGGCAGCTTTACTTTCTCGAGGGTCTGACGCGGCCACCAAAAAGTCATTCGTCCATCCTTACTGTCATTTCTCCATCAGACATTAATGTTTGATGTCCAAGGCAAACCTGATTATGACAGAGGTCTCTTGTTCATAATGAGAGGATCTGCAATATTTTTCTATATCTGAAGGAGTCTAATCGTAATTAAATGACTCTGATCGTGCGGTCACCTTGGCCTGTCTTATTATGTAACTCTGCAAATCTATGGGGACCTGGCCGATCGGCTGCAAGGAGTCATTCGGAGGGGCTCGGTCATTCGACCATCAACGACTTTTGGGTGGGCAAGCCGCCTATGAGTGGGTTCAGTTGCTCCTGGTGCCCGCCCGTCCGACTGGCCGGCTGGGTATGCCCGACCGAACAGCTGGTCACAAGCCACGAGTTGCTTCCTAGAGTGGGGCGGGTAATTTCAATGGCAGGACGAGCAAATCGTCTGGTCGGGCATGGCCGACCGAGACCGTCCGCCTGGAGCCCAAATACATGCTTGGTACCCCTATTTTAATGGAGTTCTAGATGCGTGTTTTTCCATCCACCCGGCTGAACACTTCTGATCGAATATTGTCGACCGGGCTTATCCGGTCGGCTACCGCCGACCGGATCATATCCCTGTGGCCCCGAGCGCATTTATCTGGCTAGGTCAACAGATATCCTATGTCTCCGAACGTCTCTTCCCGACCGGCCCACTTACCCGATCGAACTTCCTATCCGGTCGGATTACATACCCGACTGTATCATATATTTTTGATATTTTTTTATATTTTTAGTTTTTAATTTCTCAAATGCTTTGATTTCCTGAAAACAAAGAATGGCAAATTTGTTCTTATTGTGCGCGTTCTTCGCTGATCGCGAACACTAATGGGTTGACCATTGTCGGCCCAACATTGATCTCCTCCTGTCAACTCAATCTTACGCCGCAGTGGAGTGGTCGAACTATTGAGATAGTTATATTGTCACGCAGGGTTGTTAAGTAACTAAACATTTTTGAATAGGTTTGATATTCGATTTCGTAAGAGTTTTTTTTTTCCATGTACAATCAATTTAATAAATAAATTTGAATAATTCATTAAACTAAATAAATAAACTTGAATATCGATATTTAATTCGTTAATATTCGTGAACATGTTTCTATGTTAAATAAATAAGTTTAAAAGATAAAAATTTTAAAAAATCAAACAAGTGTAAATTTAGAGTTAGATAATAATTAACAAACTAAGTTCAAGCCAAGCTTGAATACTATAAAACTTGATTTGACTTAACTCGTTTACCATCCTACTTTTGTATTAGCAACTGCTACAGACGAATCAAGATAAGCCGTCCATCTCTAAAATTAGTTGGATTCAAGGCCCATATATCTCGATTAATAAAAATCTAACTAATAAAAAGTTCGGAAATATATAAAGAATTAATGTGTGGATTTGGCTGATCAACCCAAATGGATGTGGACGACCACGGTGAGGATGAAGAATCACAAACTTCACCAGTCCGTGTGGAGGTCTTTTCATAGGCATCGGATCTAAGCAGATTTGGGAGCAATGAATTTTGACTAATGATCAATCAGCGGTTGTTGATGAGTTAATTCTACTTAGATCTAGTGGCCGGCTACAAAAGAGACATGCGTGCACTCATTATACTAATTTTGAAGCATGATATGATTGTGTGCTAAACATCAACTCTTCCCCACGAGTATAAGGAAAATAACGACCTGAGTTTGATACTCGAGGAAAACAACCTTGTTTAATTGTCTTTGAACTTTGGTTTATCCATTTCTTCAGACTGAAGTTTCAGCAGGCAACTCCAGTCCAAGATGCATAATGTACGTAGCTCCACTTTGGACACCACCAGGCATCCATAGATCAGCTTTGATTCACTCATAGATTACATTTTTCACTCCTCCCATGCATGATTTTGTCTCAGTGCTGTTTGGCCCACAATATCACCATCCAACAGATGCAGATCTCACTTTTTGTTCCCCCTTGAAGAACAAACAACCATGCAAATTAAACTACTTTACTGAAGCAATCTACCTGACACCAAATTCATGCAATGAAATTCTTGTGCAGAGAGCTAGCAGCTCTGTTCCCATTTTTTTTTTCCCCCTTTCACTTTGTTTGTTTTTTCTTTCTTCTTCTTCTTCTTCTTTTCTTTTCCAGAGAGCTGCTCCTGATTGATTTTTAAAGACAACATCGACATTCTCTTCCACTAACCTTGTGCATGAGAAAGTTCTGAAAATTTAAAAGTGAGAGAATCAGCAGCCACCCTGTTTCCTCTCCACGATCAGTAATAATATTCAGCATTACTTTTATTACTCTGGCCTCCACCATTCAATGTGGCACTCGCTTTAATTTAGCTTAAAGAAAGAAAACAAAGCAGAGTCATCAAGGAAGTAATCAAACATATTTGTTCTAGTTCCTCATTAAAAACAATTTTATATTTGTAAGCAAAGATCTAATCATTTCTCGGGGATTGGTTATCGGGAGCTTGTTCATTAAACTATGCCACTAATTAAAGTTTGTCTCCCTGAATAGTAGGCTTTTTGTTTGGAGCAAATCAAAAAAGCCTAGTGGATGAGGCTTTAAAGACAAGTGGTTGCTCCAGTTTATTGATCTTTATGGTCTTTGCCAAAGTGGCATGCGCACCGAGAGCAATTATTTTATCTATATTAAGGCTAATTTGAATTTATCGGCAACTTTCTAGAAAGATAAATCAAATGTTTTTAACCAAATAATTAACGCTGCCTTTTAAAAATATATAATTTAACAATTTGCACACGACCAGTAAATGTATATCATTCTATAATTACAAGCAGTCGCTTCCATTATTTCGTGTAACCTTTTGGAGTTTAATAGTGATAAAAATGATTCGTTTATCTCAATATCTTCTTAAGTCATTCTATACGAAGAAGATAAATCAAGAAGGTTATTAACTCAAATATTGTGGTTAGCACGTAAGGAGAGTTGACACACTGACTTTATCAGATTTTAATCTCTAGATCTCAAGATGGCAATATCTACATCCTAACCATGAAACTATCCCGTGATGAGATTTTAGAGTTCCAATGGGATCTATGGATATAGTGTCATGGTTAATTATTTCAATGATAAATTAGATACATGGAGCTGGAGATTTAGTTATAGCGTATTATAATGTAATTTTAATAGGTAATGGATCCGAGAACATTAATTGGGAGAGGGAGCGGGGGCGGTCACGAATAGGGGGAGGTCCGAATTGCTTAGCTTCCTCTCTGGTCACGGAGGGTATTTCTGCCCGATCCGCCTCCTCCGACATTATGGTTGTTGAGACATCTCGGCGGGTGCCGTTGTTGTCGAAGACGAGAGTGAGAGGAAGATGGAAGGGCATCGAGCAGAAACAAGGAGAGCAGGCGGTTGTCGTTTGTCGCGTAGATAAGAGGCAAGGAGAAAGGTCGAGTTCACAAGGAGAAGTCGCATGACTTGCGTGTGTGTGCGTGACGTATTGAGGAATTTATTAATTTTAAATTGATTTTTTCGATTTAACCGAATAAGAGAAACAAAAACGGAAACTAACCGAATAATCTAAATTAATCGATTTTTTAAAAATCTTTTTTAAGTAATTCGATTTATTCAAAATTTTACCTACCTTAGCTACTCGCTCGCTCGCTCGCTCGCTCACACGTTTACCTCCCATTTTTTTAAAATCAAATTCGAATTAAACACGAATTCTCTTTTCAAATCGGCCACCCGATCGAGCCGAGTATTCAGCGCGAGACCACCATTCTCTTCATTGGCTGGGGCACCGCCACGTCTCCCGTTAAAAATATCTGCGCGCCGCGACAAAACTTAGTTTATTAAACTGATTCGAGTGTTTTTTTTATTTTATTTCATCGATCAGATTTCCTGGCGTGCAGTTGGTGGCGTAATCTTTTACGATCTCAGCGACCATGCAAGGGAATCATGACCCATCAGCGTCTCGCTCCAATCAAATCATTAGGGCAGTTAAATAATAATTGTCATGGATATTCCTCACGCGCGGTGCGCCTGAGGAGCTCAGTGACGGTGAAAGTCATGGAGCAAGCTGCAGAGATTCTGCGACGGACAGTAGGGATGTTACGTTGCGTACTGAAACCTGGCACGGGCAGGCCAGAGCGGCAGAGGAGAGAGCGAGAAGAGAGACATGTTATCATGAACGGTAGCATGGCGACATGATCCCTGCCTCCAGACCTACCTCCTTACCCACCTTCAATTCTCCCAACCAAGCTCGCAAAGTGAACAGGGAGTGGCCATCACACCCTGTCACTTTTACTTAATGATCTCTCTCTATCACTCACAAACAGTTTGTAAGTTACTGTCAAATAGATACGAATTCTGAGACGTTGGATTTCGAGATCATCTATTGCGAATCCTTCTCGATTTATTCTGATGGCCGATAAAAAATTTCTGTGAAATCGGACCGGTCGTCTGAGGTTGAAAAAACCTCGTTAATTATGTTTTTTCAATTTGTGAGCTACTGAATCCTCAACGGATGGATTGCATGGACTACTGGTTAATATGTGAGTGTTGTCATCAAAAAATTTGAGGGTCAAAAACTGATAAAATCATTATGTCTATCCTCCCCATGCACTAGCAACAACATACGGGCTAGTAGCCCCATGATTTACTTCATCTGTGTTGACCCTGGGATGGATTGATCGGGATGCTAAGGACAAACAAATAGCCTATTTACTACCGATTTGTCAGCTACTGTGTTTCTACATTTCTATAGCTAAATAAAATTTTTTTTACGAGATGACACTCACTCATTTTATATCTTCGTTAATTTATCATTGAGCCAATAAAATAGAAATAAATCATCGAAATTATTAACTCGGATATCGTAACACGTAACACGAAGAGGAAATTTTAAATCATTATTTTTTAAATAAAAGGTGATTAGATCTCTTATAATTTATTTCCAAATTATATAAAAAAATAAATCATGAAATCATATCATAATAGTCAAATGATTAAAAAATATAAAAAAATCTGGAGAACACATATCTGTCCAGATTTAATTTTTATCGTATTATAATAAATTTATTATTCTTTAAACAATTGAATGCTCCAAAGAAGGAATAAAAAAAATTCTAAATCACGAATTATATTTTAAAAATAATTAAAAAGCACATTGATTGGAATCGTCTTCGTCTGTCCCCCTCCTATTTTAATTCCTACTCTTTAAACATTCAAGTTGTATTTAACAAATTAAATATAATTTTTTATTATTTAAATTCATGCAACTTTAATCTCTCCTTCCAGCTTCACGGGTAAAAAAGTAAAAATCTTTCATTAATTTTTTTTTATTATTAAAATCAGAACTAAAATCTAATATTAAATATACCTTCTTTGAAAGTAACATTAAATTTGTCTTCTTTAAACTCTGCTATATCATATAATTACAAATTATAGAAATTTAAATAGTTAAGATCCTGAGTAAATTTCCATCGAAATTCACTAATCAACTTAAAAAATTTCAATTATACTCATTGCAAAACTTAAAAAATTTCAATTATACTCATTGCAAATCCCGTGTATTTCTTAAATACCAAAAAGTTTAAATGCACCTTCTTTATTACTTTTGAACTTCTCCTTAAGAACAAACTAGGTTCGTGGTGGGCATGGTGTGGGAAGATTAGACCTAACGTGATTTTGATGTTGGATATTATTATCCTATTAGATGGGTTTATTTGTAAGTTACATATGTAAATACAATCTGAGTCCTTAAAGTGATCTAACTTATGTTTATTGGATTTCAGATTATTAGATACAAATTCAATGTATAAAACCCCTTAGACCAATCTGTTATTATTTATGGGTTGATAAAAGATTGGATTCTTATATAAAGAGGAGGTCTTCAAGGATTTATGACATCTTCTTGACATAGTTTCTAGTTCCCTATTGACAAGAAATTTTACGACGCCGTCAACCCTAAGCCTTTTGAAAAATCCTTCTTCTTCTTTCCGCTGTATCTTCTACCATAAGAATCAAGCCGACGATGCTACGACAAGGACGATGACTCTTCAATTAGGTTCCTTGTCATTCGATTTATATTTTCATTCTTGTTATGTCATAATTCGAATAAACAATAAATTCATGCTCATGATTTGAGTTCTTATTTTATTTCTAGAATTCATACGATTAGAAGAAAATCCAAGTCCTATCACTTGATCTCCAGGAAATCAAGCTAGCATTCTAACTTAAAATTAGTATAATATTTGAGTGCCATCGAGGTGTCTCAAATAAATAATTAAGAACACATTTAGATTTCTTGCTAACTCAAAAACTTACAGCACCTAAAATAAGTATAATATGAGTTTTCTAGATCGATCAAAGTTTTGACCGAAACTCACTAATGACTCTAAACTATTTTAAATTTGTACACGTCTAATAGAGTTAAGTGAGAGAAAATAGATATAGTATCAAATTTTAATTTTGATCCCGGAACATTATAATCCGATGAGGAGAAATCAAACCAAACCTAATCTTGATCCGTTCTTAGAACAGGATCACGTTAAATTTGATATGAGAGTTGATCAAAACTAAATAGGCCCTTGGTAAATTCTCGATTCTTCTGACCCCCAAGCCTTTATGCCGCTAGCTCTCTCCCTACCAGGCGCATCGTGTCTACTTATAGAGAATTAACCGCTATCTTACCTGCTAACTTGGTCGGGGGTGAGCACGCACTCCACCCTCCCTCCTCTCTTTTACCCCTCGCATTCAATGCTTGAATAATAATTGAAGACATGTCAGAGATTATTGAATGGCGGGTGAGAGGGGAAGGAAAGCGCGAGCCCCAGATTAGTGGATCTGTCACTGTTCTCGCTCAGGATCCCTCTCTCTCTCTCTCTTTCCCTCTCCCTCCGTCTCTGCTATCTCCCCTAGTGGAGATTGTTATTAGCTAGCTGGATCTGACTACTGTGCGCAGTGCTGGTTTTTATTACTTAGATTTGCTCCCTTGATATCTTCTTCATGGCAATGGATTCTTGATTGTTGTTTGGCCCTGTCTTCTTTTTGTTTCGAAAAATATACTCTCGAGGAGGCAGCTTCCGATGGAGTGGAGCTCCAAGATGCCGGCTTGGGACCTCGCCGATCTGGAGCAGAGCGCGGAGCTCAACGTGGGCTCTTTAGTGGGCCCGAGCTTCGTTCTCGGGAGCCAGAGTGTTGGGCTCATCGATTGCTCCGTCGATCTGAAACTGGGTGGTTCGGGCGACTTCAGGCGGCCGGAGAGTTGGAGCGCCCGACCGCCGGCGGCAGCGACGGGAGTTCCATCGAGGAGAACCCGGGCGGGCGGCAATGGCGGCCTCGGCGCCTCTTGCTTGGTCGACGGGTGCAAATCCGACCTGAGTAACTCTCGGGAGTATCATCGACGGCACAAGGTGTGCGAAGTCCATTCCAAGACTCCCGTCGTGATGGTCGGCGGACAGGAGCAGCGCTTCTGCCAACAGTGCAGCAGGTAATTGAATTGAATGTAGTTGGTGCTAGCTAGTTAGTTGACATGGGAAAGCTGTTTGTTCACTGATAACCACAGGTTTCACCAACTGGTGGAGTTCGATGAGGTCAAACGGAGCTGTCGAAAGCGACTGGATGGGCACAATCGACGCCGAAGGAAGCCTCAGCCAGAATCCATCAATCCCGCCGGCGCCGCATTTGCAAATAATCACGGTGAGACTTTCAGATTTTCCTTCTCGAGTGTAGCCAATTAACAATCGGTTTCCTGTTAGTTCTGAAGCTATCTGTAAGTTTGAGTAATGCTCAGGAAGCAGGTTCTTGATGTATCCCTATCTGACTCCGACTCCTACACAAGGCCACTGTTGGTCCGGCCAACAGAGCACCACCAGAAACATAAAGCAGTTTCCTTTTCTGCATGACGACGGTACTTCTCCCTTCGGCAGGGCAGAGACCGCATTGCAACCCTTTCTCGAGACAGTCTCCCCGGCAAAAGAAGCCGGCAGCAGTAATAGAATTCTGGCCGAGGGATCGCCGGCGCAAGTGTTCAATTCCGATTGTGCTCTCTCTCTTCTGTCATCGACTCAGGATGCGAGCGTCGGCGTGGGCCAAGTGCTGCAACAGTCTCAGCTGGTTTCGGGCCTTCACTTCTCCAATGCTGCTCGAGCTTCGAGCTTTGTTTCAGAAGCGACAGGGTTTTCTTGTCCAGGGGTCGAGGATGAGCAAGTAGGCAATGTGTTTGTCTGTGAGGCTGGGGCAGGGCTTCACTGTCGGGGCGTGTTGAATGTGATGATGGGAGGAGAGCCATCGGATGAGGCTTCACGAGCTCTTCCCTTTTCCTGGCAGTAAAATTACTGTAACTCAAGTTCTAACACAGTTTGATCGCCTTTCCAGCTTGTCTATCGTTCTTGTCGGTTTTGGTTGATGTTCCTCATCGATGGCAATCTCTTTCCTTGTGTGAAAATGACCTGAGTGAATGCTCTGAATTACAGATCTATTCTCCTTTTATATGAATTTGATATCTTGCCTTGCAGCATCCTGTGTGGCCACCTATACGATTTTGATCAAATTTTTTGAATCACTGTCAAATCTCATCTGTATCTAATAATCATCTCTTCCTTAATGGCGCGAGTCACGTTGTGACATTGATATTAATTTCTACACATCAATATCAAGCGTAAGTCTGGTATTAGTTTGTACAAATCAGTATGATATTATGTTGGAAAGTGATGCTGATTTGGTATTGATTTGTATAAATTAGCACCTTCGTTACATTTGGTTAAAATTATCACGTATAATCTTAGTTATGTAATTATTTATGGGAAATAAAATATAAGCTAATGTTGTTTGATTGAATTTAGATAATCAAATAAAATTTTGTTTGTTTGAAGATAATAATATAAAATTTAATATAATATTTTATCATATTACCTTTTAATTTAATATAAAAATTATAATATTGTATACTTATCTAAATTAAAAATAAAAAAGATAATATTTTATACTTGTTTACAACCTCAATTTAAGTTTAAAACATTATATCAGTCGTCGGATCGACAATTTACGATTATATTTATTTTAAAATTTTAAAAATTATATTATCGTCGGTCGCCTCCGACCCCCGGCCGTCGTCGACCGCCGCCGACTATCGACCGCGATTGGCTAATACGAGTTATAATATAATTATTATTAGGGATAATTTTGTCTTAAAGAGTAAATATTGAGGGATAATTTAGAAAAGAAAATTTTCATAATCCCGGAATTAAGAAAAATCTCACTTTTTCAAGATTTTTCGATTCCTGGTTGCATTTCCTTTTTGCTAATGTGTCGGACATGATTGTCTGGGAATCATTGATTATCCAAATAAAATAATTTTTTTTTTGATAACTTTAGATGGATAACCAAGATTATCATATATAATACCCAACCAAACACACCCTAAACATTATGGTCAAATATTATGGATGATTAAATCATCCATGTAAAATTTTGTTTACTTTAACTCCCTAATACATACTAATTTACTTAATTGTCCTTATTACTTTTAGGTACAAAATGTCTAAAAACGAGTTATCATTTCTTCTAAATTCAATTTCGTTTAACTAGAATCTAGTATATTTTCTATTAAATTAAGTACGATTCTTTTTTTAAATCCAGTTGATCAAGAATCAATTCTTTTTCAAATCCAGTTGATCGAGAATCGATCGGAACTCTTTATAATTGATTGGAGCTCTAAGGAGCTCCGATTGATTAGAAATTGATTAGTTGTATTTGTTATGAGAGAACATCATCTTTATTTTTTATACGCACAACAAGTTCAAAAGTAAGTATAATTTTTCTTAAATTCGACATATTTAAATTAGAATTTAGTATATTTTCTATCAAATTGAGCCTAACTCTTTGTTCGTTTGATTAATTGATTAGGAATTCATACCAATCAATTGACTTAGAATGAATCAATTGAATCGTACTCAATTTGATAAAAAATATACTAGATTCTAATTAAATGATGCTAAATTTAGGAAAAATTATATTTTATTTCGGATTGTTTGTACCTAAAAAATTGAGGATAATTAAGTAAATTGATAATTAAAGTAAATAAAATTTTATATGTAAAAAATTGAAATAAAATTTTCCTGAACTGAGGAAGAAATTAAATTTATATGCACAAAGTTTAAAATAATTTTTCCTTAAATCATCAGTGAACAAATAAATTGATGTGTACCTTCTTATGAGATCGTTGTTGTCGAGATGAAAAGACCTAAAAAAAAATATAAAGACCAAAAAAAACGTGTCGTGGATGAAAAGACTAAAAAAACATAAAGACCTAAAAAAACATTTTAAAAAAGAATTGGGGTTAGATTTTGATGAGCTATTCTGACACTTAAATTAAGATTTGTTTAAGTATCATATTAGAGGAAAAAGGAGAATAAGAGTTTAGTAAAGAGAGTTCCTTCACTATGTAAAATTAATTGATAGTCTTCATGGGTTCAACAAAGTCTAATATAGATAATTACCGAAATATAATTTCGTGTAATAAAAGAGTCATTTTATTACTCCGTCATAAAAATATCGAAATCTTTATCCGATCTAAATCGATTTAAAATTGAATCAACCGTTATGTAAAAGTACTAAGATAGTTAATAATATATGACTTCAAAAGTTAAGTTACTTTGATTGACGAAATAAATTATTTATATAATTTTATAATTTTTATATTATGATATAGTAAATATTTACTTTTATTAAGATTCAATTTGACTTGATCGATTTTTTTTTGTTTCATTACTTCTTCACAGTGCAGACCTAATAAAACATATTTTATTACAATAAAATTTTCAATTTAACAAAGTATTTTTCACTATCAATATTGAATAAATATTTAATAAATATCTACCCAATACAATTCAAAAGGATATTAATAAAAAGAGTAATGATACTCTGCGCGAAGGAATATCACGAAACCCTTCACGAACCAGTCAGCATGCTGACGTGGCAAAAAAAAATGAAAAACAAAAACGCGAGACTGCGGCGAAATTTTGGTCAAAAGCAGAGCCCGCCCTCTTCTCGCTCGCTCACGAAACCCACCCAAACGCGAACCCTAGTTTTTCTTCCCCGACGCCGACCCTTCCTCCCTCGCGCTCCATCCTTCGGCGCGAAGCTCCTCCACGGCGGTCTGCGCGAAGATCCTCCACGCCGAGCCTCTGTCGCCCCCGACCCCAGCCCTTCTCCGCGAGAAAGCGACGCGCCTGCGCGAAGCTCCTCCACGGCACGCCCTCCTTCCTTCTGGCTCACCGAACTCTCCAACGGTCTGCGCGAGGCTCCTCCGCGGTCTGCGCGAAGCTCCTCGCCCCCGACGCCGAGCCTCTGTCGCCCCCGACCCCAGCCCTTCTCCGCGAGAAAGCGACGCGCCTGCGTGAAGCTTTTTCATAACCCCAGAAATTAGTGCCGCAGCCTCTTCACGATCGCTCCACCTCCAGGCAATCACTCCACAATCGGCCACCACTCAGGTTTTGCTCCCTTCTTAAATATCAGCAACATTGTAGTTTTTGGTTGGCGATGACAATATACTTATTCGAGTTGTGGTTCGATCTTGGATGGTGGGTTACTCATCACAGTTTGGTTTAGGTTTGGAATCTTTTTGTAGTTTCATCAGAATTGTTCTTGCATTATCAGGATTTTTCATCAGAATTATTCTATCTGAATTGTTCTTGCATTATCAGGATTTTTCATCAAAATTGTTCTATCTGAATTGTTCTTTCTGAATTATGTTTGCCAATAATTATTTTGTTTGCATTTAGGTTGTAAAATTGTTATGGAGCAAGAACTATTAAATGAGGGTGATGTGCAAACGTTGGGTGATTCGTCAAATTCAAATGCAGTTGATATTCCACAAGTTGGGATGCATTTTTCATCTGAACAAGAGGTTCGTGATTTTTACAAAACATATGCACAAGGGCTTGGGTTTGGTATTTCAAAGATAAGTTCCAAAAAAGGAGATGATGGTCAAGTAAAGTATTTTTCATTTGGATGCTCTAAGAATGGTCATTCAGTTCCTAGAGTGAAAAATTCCTTTTATCCTAGACCTACTACTAAAACGGATTGCAAAGCAAAGATTAATCTTACAATTCTGAATGATGGAGTATATGTCATCACTAGTATTCAACTTGATCACAATCATGTATTAAGTCCAAGGAAGTCAAGACACTTTAGATGTAATAAAGTGTTAGATTCTCAAACTAAAAGACAATTAGAGTTGAATGATCAAGCGGGAATAACATTGAGTAAGAGTTTTCCATCATTTGTTGTTGAAGCTGGTGGCTATGAAAATTTATCATTTGATGAAAGAAAGTGTAGAAATTATGTGGCCGAAGCACGGAGATTAAGGCTTGGGAATGGTGATGCAGAAGCCTTGAATAATTACTTTTGTCGTATGCAAAGTAGAAATTCAAATTTCTTTTATGTGATTGACGTAGATGAGGATTCTCGCATAAGAAATATATTTTGGGCTGATGCCAGATGTAGGGCTGTATGTGATTCTTTTTCTGATGTTGTTACATTTGATACTACATATCTTACCAATAGTTATGATATGCCATTTGCTCCGTTTGTTGGAGTAAATCATCATGGTGAATCCATATTACTTGGTTGTGGTTTGATATCCAAAGAAGATTCTGAAACTTTTATTTGGTTATTTAAATCATGGTTGACATGCATGAGAGGACGAGCTCCACGAGCTATTATTACGGATCAATGCAAAGCCATGGAAATTGCAATTCTTGAGGTTTTTCCGAACTCTCATCATCGTTTATGTCTTTGGCATATTATGAAAAAACTTCCTGCCAAGTTTAGTAGTCATGTCAACTATAAATTGATAAAGAGAAACATGAAGAATATTGTTTACAATTCTTTGACATCTGACGAATGTGATACCAATTGGAAAAACTTTATTGAAGCGTTTAACTTAGAGAACAATGATTGGTTGAATTCTTTATATGAAATTCGTCAAAAGTGGATGCCTGTGTATGTAAAAGACAAATTTTGGGCAGGGATGTCTACAAGTCAAAGAAGTGAGAGTATGAATGCTTTTTTTGATGATTATGTTCATTCGAAAACAACTTTGAAACAATTTGTTGAACAATATGACAATGCTTTGAAAAGCAAGATTGAAAAGGAAGAAAATTCTGATTTTGTATCTTTCAATTCTATCATTCCGATCATTAGTGGTCATCCAATTGAAAAACAGTTTCAAAGTGTTTACACTAACAAGATATTCAAGTTGTTTCAAGATGAAATGCGAGGTTTGATGTTTTGTAATACTTCATTTGTGAAGCAAGAAGGGTCAACACTTTTTTTTGAGGTTATAGAAACTGTATATGGAAATGATGGAGCATCTCCAAAAGAAGTTTCATTTTGGGTACAATATAGTGAGTTACAATTTCAGATGAAGTGTTTGTGTCGTCTCTTTGAGTTTCGTGGAATTGTATGTAGGCATTTGATGTATGTTCTAGTGAAAAGAAATGTCACTATACTTCCTGAAAATTATATTTTGGAACGATGACGCAAAGATATTAAACGGGGATATCAACGAATCGCCAATATTTATGATGATTCTTGTCGGCATGCAGAGGAAAGACAAAGATATAATAATCTTCAACCATTGTTACAGGAAGTGGGGCAGCTTGGGTCAAAAAGTGATGAGAAGTGCTTTGTTTTAATAGGAATATTGAAAGAAGCTAAAAAAAGGATTATGGATATAAATATTGATGATTCATTGGATGGTCATCAGGACAGCAACAGAATACATGAGGAATCAACAGATGAGAGAAAAAAGTTTCACAGCCCATTGAAAGTAAGGTCTCGTGGACGCCCACCGACGAAAAGAAAACAATCCAAAATTGAGCAAATTGTGAATAAGACAAAGGCAAAGTCAAGGAAAAAGGTTTGTTTGTATATTTGATGTCATTTGCTATTTTGGTGTTAAATGATTTTACTTTTGTTATTTGTTAACATTGAACATATGCAAACTTATCTATAGGGTTCTACAATTGATGAGTTATCAAATTTGAATCCCCCAAATATCAACGATGATCAATCCAGTCAAAATGTAAGTTATGCCATAAAATTTTGGTAAGAATTTCTCATTTTTATATGTATTATGTTCATATATGGATCTTCTCTTTTTATGTTCATATATGCCATATTATTTCATTTGTATCATTATTAATCTTATCCTTTTTATTGGTAGGTTGTTGTTGAAAAAGTTGCAGGATTATGGTGAAGCAATTCTGCCTTGGTTGCTACTTGCAAGTAATATGGTAAGCCTCTTTAAAACTGCTAATATGCCTTAGTTTGATGTCTCAAGAACCAATACCAGTATTCCATATTTCTGAACTCAGCTTGAGTAATTTTTGTGTGACTTTATAAAACTGCATGAGGAACTTAGAAGCCAAATACGATGGGAAATAAATAGCTGATTAAATGGCCCCTTCTTGTCCCACAATTACGATGGGAACTTGGTTGTCTTATGGCCACTTTTTTAGGTCATAAGACAACCAAGTTCTATAAGAAACAACCTTTCAAAACTGATATCCCTTATAAAATGTAACACTTTTATTTATTTTGCACTGTATTATCTCTTCAGTGTTGGAGTCTTCATTATTTATTCTTTTTGGCGGTAAGGTCCTTTACTGTTAAATTTTCTGAATAATTGCTTTTTTAGTTCATGTTAATTTCCAAGTAGGAAATTCGTAAAAGTTCCTTTGAATTTATCTTTTGTACTTGTTGTCATCTGACATGCTCAAGTTTCTATGTTCTAGAAAGTGCTATTCATTCTAGATATTCTATCTTTTAATAACAGAGCATGATTGGGAGAAAGATATTGGAAAGTCAACTCAAGCGAATTGGTCTTTTTGGTCATGATGAGACAATCACTGCCCATCCATTTTTCGATGCTAACTATAAAATTTGTGAGTTTCTGTAAAGCTTTGTATATATTTTTTGTGTAACTTTATAAAACTGCATGAGGAACTCAGAAGCCATCAGAATATGCTTCTTTGAGGTACTTTTGTAAAATAAATAGCTGATCAAATACGATGGGAACTCAAAAGCCATCAGAATATGCTTTAAAATGTTATGAAGTTTTTATTAAATATGCAAACATACTGATTCTAATATTTGATTCTAGTTATGTAGAGAAATCATCATGTTTGAGTTGTAGCAGCCATCAGAAGCCATCATGTTTGATCACTGAGTTGTAGCAGCCATCAGAAGCCATCATGTTTGATCACTGAGTTGTAGCAGCCATCAGAAGTTGTGTTTTGAAGTTGTAGAAACTCATTTTGATTGCTTTACATGGTGAAATTCTGGAAGAGATTTTGAAGTTGTGTTTTGAAA
This sequence comes from Boesenbergia rotunda, assembly GCA_024364735.1. Lineage (NCBI taxonomy): Eukaryota > Viridiplantae > Streptophyta > Magnoliopsida > Zingiberales > Zingiberaceae > Boesenbergia > Boesenbergia rotunda. The sequence goes on from JAGFNQ010008423.1 coordinate 57,886, forward strand.
CTGCTTGTGTTTCATTTCTGAAATTGCTTGTGAAAGTTTTTTGTTGTGTATATATGTGGCTATGAAGTTCTGAAACAACCTTTTTATTGTTGTGAATGTATCTCTGTGCATATTAATCTCTGTTTAGTCTGCTTGTGTTTAGTCTACTTGTATATTGTTGTGAATGTAGCTTTCGATCTATGAAGTTGTGTTCAGACTACTTGTGTTTAGTCTGCTTGTGTTTAATCTCTGTGTATATTAACCTCAAATTGTTGTGAATGCATATTAATTCAAGGCAAATAGATCATGTATTTAAGTCTTCAGAATACAAGAATATGAGAGCAAGATTATGAGATTCCTTCTTTAGTTGAATCAAGAGATTATGAACAAGAATATGAGAGCAAAAGCTAGTGTAACAGATTTTGACATAGGAAAATGCAGCAGATTGTGTCTCTGGACGCAAGTAATGCAGTGAAGCAAAATCTTGTGGGATTCAGCCTTGGCATGAACTCGTATTCTGATCCTCCATGGACAGTGAATCCAGTAAAAGTTGGTAAGTTTACCGGAATGGAGCAATCACATAATATGTCTTGCACACTTGTTGAAGGATCACAGACAATGACAAATAACACACCAGCGAAAAGATGCTCAAGTGTCAGGAAAGGGGTTACCAATCAAACTCTAATGTCTTCGAGTATCTTTTACAATCACTTTATAATTTGCATGTCATATTCTTCACTCGAATGCACACTATGGAGCACTTTAGAATATAATCCTCCGATTATCTTCTTGTCAAACTCACTTCAAAAGGTTCAGGTTCCTATCTTTTGCTTTACAAAACTAAACTTGACGAGGAACTTAGTTCTCTTCAAACAGGGACTTCTTGATTTGAACAAAACACAAGAACATATTATGCAATGATAAAGAGTGTTCTTCAACAAATGCATGGCTTCTATTTACTTCAAGTTAAAACATCCCTGAGAATCATTTGAACAATTAATTCATATTGAAAAGAAAAAAAAGAATAGTAGCAAATTATGCATTTTAAAAATGCCATATTTTTCACAAACAGAATGCCTTTTAAGAGCCAATTTAACATACAGCAAGAAACTAAACACATTCAATAGAGCTTGAGAAGTCAACCATGGTTTAAGTTGACTAACTCAATAGTCTCAAGTCGTAACTTGTATTAGCATTCAATCATTCACACTCCATAGTTCAGTTCCAAAAAAAAAATTCATTGAAGAGCAAAAATAGTCTTCTCTTTCTAGGACCATAGTAAATACATCAACCACTAATAAGATACATTAAAAAGTTAAAAAGTTCTTTCATTACATGAACAGTTAGATGCTTACATCAACCACATCAAAATCATCACAATCCAAGTAAATACAACTACAGTGATAGCAAGTTTAACCTTCCTATTCAGTGAACATATTTCATCACTGAACTTCATAGTAACAGAGTTGTTCACATCCTCTAAAAGATCATTGCAACCACCTGCACTCTCATAACTATTAGATTTCTTCAAATCACTAATCTCCATCTGCAATTTTTTGTTTTCCCTCTTCAGATCATTAATAATGTCTTAGCTCTCTCTAAAATTCTGAGTCATGCCATAAGAAGAAGCCACATCCCTTTTCCTGAATATCAAATATTATTAATAAAAACCAATAATTCTACAATTAATTTCGAAACAATTTTATAAATAAAGAAAACTCACTCTAAAATTTGGACATGAAAAAAATCGTCTTCCTGGATTAGTTTCCTTCCATGATGTCCAAAGATGAGCTCTCAATCCACAATAACATAATATATGAGAGGTTTCACCTTGTTCATCATTCATGCGTCTTCGAATACCGAAAGAAGTTGCCGATGAAGAGTTGGCTGCCATTTTATCCTACAATGTTTTTATATCAAAAGATTAGTGAACTGGTGCATGATATTTGATCAAATTTTAGGCACATCTAAGCTTTCTGTAAGTCCTATATATGCAGATAAGTTTAACTTAATAGATCAAAACTAGTGCCTGATACTCATAATATACAATGTTAAGAGATAGAAAATAGATACACATGCGCCAGAATTCTGAAACATATAATAACCAAACATTGCAAGATCATGATCTAACCTACCTAAACTAGTGACTCAAATGTTCATCT